>OX596226.1:4457906-4804587 GCA_951394215.1 Glyphodes perspectalis | reverse complement strand
TGCCCAAGTTCCCCTCCGAGGACGCCAAGGAGCCGCCCTACGAGAACGTCGCCGTCGATAAGAACGAGCTGGCTGTTGGACGTAAGTCATCTGTTATATATATATAAAGAGGAAAGATTTGATTGTTTGCATTGAATAGGCTCCAGAACTCCAGGACCGATTTGAAAAATTCTTTAACCAATGGAAAGCTACTTTATCAGCGAGTAATGGCTTTTATTCCTATATTCGCACGGTAACTATACGGGTTAAACCGCGGGAGGCTGCGATATGTATATAACGATCAATTTTAACGTTATTTGTGTATTTGGTAGGTATGAAAATAGGTTGTACCTATGTCTCATAAACTGTATAAATTCAACTCTCATGTCGATTTCATGAAAACATATTCGTGCTGATGAAGTGGAAGTGGCGGTAATTCTCCCGAGCCAGATTTTGTGTGCCAAAAATTTACTCCTTCAACGCATGACATGCTTATTAAAATTGCAACTTATTATTCTTATGCCATAGTAGACAGATGTCTATAGATGTCACCATATGTTAATGAAAGTACTATTTTACATATAATTACCATTATTATCAGTCATATATAATTTGTATCGTTTTATTTCTAGCGAAAAAGTTCAACCCGCTAACTCACGACAAGCACGGCAGAAAGTACGGCGACAACGTTTCCTACGAAAACATCAATTTGGACTACATCGCCCGGCTAGTAGGCGAAGGCTATCCCAAGGACATAGTAGTGAGAGCCCTCGGGATCACCAGGAACGACCTGGAGATGGCCTGCGACATCCTACACGAATTCGGGTCGAAGTTGCCTAACAAGTGTTAGTTGTGGGTCCAATATGTCCACAAGCAGTGGAGATTAGCCCATTGTGCAGTACTAAATATAAAAATAGACGACTTTACTACAATGTGTGAGCTCGAAAGCTAGTAATAGGCTGAAAGTGCCGAGTTCGGGTCGAAATTAACAAACAAGTGTTAGTTGTAGGCCACGTATGTCCACAGCAGGTGGATTTAGCCCATTGTGCAGCTAGGTAAAACTGGACGACTTAACTGAGCGCTGTAGCTAGTTGTATGCTAAAGTGCCGATTTCGGGTCGAAATTAGACAACAAATCCCTGGTTTAATTTGACAACGATATATATGTGTTGTTGTCAAATATAAAGCAGCGAAGTGTTAGTTGTGAGCCATATATGTCCACAACCGGTAGAAATAGCCCATTGTGCAGCTAGGTTTAACTGGAATTTACTTCGCTATGTGAGCCTAAAAGTAGTTGGCTAGTGCCCACATAGTGTTATCATTCAATCGGTCTTACGAAGCTGCTTCGAATGTGAACGAATGAATGATACAAGGGTCAATAACGATGTGTCAAAATAAATTTTTATTAGGCAAAAGGTTAGCCTTAAAAGATAAATGAAAAGACACTGTGTATTTATTTGCATATTGTTGTTTTGAAGTTGGTTAAAATGGTGATATAAATAATGTCGTTTTGAACAGTTATTTTCCTGAATTATGAAAGTAGGTGTTAAAAATTGCGGTGATTGATTAGTTTATACATTTTACATTGTCATTGAAACGTCAAGCTATAATCATAATTACGTACCATCCAAATTTGACACCTACATAGCATTTTGGTAAGTTTTTTTTTAAGTATACGATTCAAACTTTTTATTAAAAAAAAATACAAAAATTGCCAAAAAAATTATGACAAGATGTTTTGCACCAGTATTTTTTTTTTTACATTTCTACATATAAATATCTTAGTTATAAAAAAAATAGTTTAGATTTGTTCTATGAATTAAAATAATGAATATTTTTAATAATTTATATATTCATAATTATATTTATATGCTTCATTGATGGTATGATAACTGTTCTTAACGACTCCTGCTACCTGATTTTGGGTGTAACACCTGTAGGTGTTAATATAATCGTTGGGTCAGAGTGCCCAAGAAGTGATATAAGGGAGTGAGATTCCCTTAATTTGTTATTCTATCATTAAGAGTAAATGTGTGCTTGTTTCTGTGAGAACGATCATAATTCGATAACAACATTTCATTTGATGTAAAGTGTCAAGGAAATGCTTCTATGTATTTTAGAGACGACTTTTTATTGTTTTCAACTTGTTTAATGCAAAACTACACTAACAACTAACTAAGTATTTATACAATTTCTTATATAAATAAGTATGTAATAGATTTGAAAGAAATTTTAAAATGGAAAGAAAACATTTTCATATTTAAAATTATGTTTCCGAAAATGCTTTTTCCATTTCTTCGATGGGCAATCTATGAACAGCACTGTACAGTATTTTAGAAGCATTTCATCAACACCGTGCATTTTCATTTTAATTTACATTCAGCTAATAATGCCATCTTTCAATTTTCTGTTAGTCTCACAGAAACAAATTTACATAAATAGTAATGCCAAGACAATTTTTACCTTATGATTCAAATGATAAGTCTGATTTTGGCATGTGCATAGACATTAAAGATCTTTCTTGTCTAATATCTATGATATTTTAAACTTTTAAAAGGCGCTACGATCTATATCGATCTCAATATCGATTATAGTGTGGTTGAATTGTGTTTGTGCCTATTAGGAATTGTTGGATCCAACAATCCATCCGGGTCCAGCACAATCTTAACTGAGCTGCATCCACCGACATGTGCTGGTTCAATGCCGCTGGGTTTGAATCCCTACTAGAGATTGGAATGCTCAATCAAGCAATCCATCTGTGTCTAGCACAATTTTAGCTCTGCTAGATTCAACGTCATGTGCTGAATCCGTCAAAAACATCCATCCACTGCATGGAATAATGCTACGTACAGACAGACGTTTTATAGAGTTGTAGAATATGTCGACATCTTAACGGTTACTTTTCATTACTTGCAATGAGTATATCATCACGAATCACTAACTTAACTCCAAAATATTAATTTAGTCGCAAAACCAAGTCTAGTTTAATTTGTATATGTACGCTTTTTCAATTAACACAAAAAAATATATATTTAACAATATTAATGACAGAATTCATACAAAATAATTTTTTTCATATCGTTTGATTCGGTAATTAGCCTAAGAACTCGCTCGTACAAACGCTTGCGAACTATACGCAAGTGGTTATAAAGCACAATTCACTAAACCACCTGATGCGATGTACAAATCTGCCATCCTTGTCTCTCAAAGCAATAGCAATGGTTCCTATACCAACATTCAAAGTGCCTTTCAAGATCCGAAGTATTTAAATAAAGTGAAAAATATCTAATTAGTTTAGTTTACAAGACTCTTCATTTCTTATGTACACTATTTCTTATGATTTGCCTCAGGTCATTTAAAAGGGTAGTTTTGACTATAATCATGCTTATACTATATTAAAAAAAAACATCATCAATAGTGTTATTGTAATCTATTGGAATTACATGTAGTATTGACTTCACATGCAATATGGGGTAATTTGGCATAACATTCTCACTTAACATTTTTATGTTAGCACTCACATTTGTTGTAAGGTGTGTGGTAATATGGCTTAAGATATGGCATATAATATCTAAATTTATTCAATTTCATCAGTGACTTATAAAGCTTCTGCAAGCGTAGATTTTTAAATATACACATACATAATTAAATAAGGGCTCGTTTTTGCAAGTCTGTCTAAAACAGTCCACAAGGACAATGCGATTCATTTTAAAATGTCATCGTACGTTAAATGGCGCATGATGTTCGTAGATAGGCACTGAGTTAATTTATTAATCTGTTAACAATATATCATTATCTGTGTAAAATGTGAATCAAGATGGCGTTTGAAATTTTGTGTAATATAGATGAATGGATTTTTATTTAACAATACTGCGAAGTGGCAATATTAGCTTCTATTTGTCAGCCCATTCTAAATTGGCGCCGCCCTGGTGGTGAGAAATGTAAATAAATATGACCACTATGATAGACAACGAAGGCAGAATATCTCGTATATTGTTAACATGGTCCTTATGGTTTATAATGTTCCAGTCACAGTTAAAAATACAGTACCGTAAGAAGACAACGAATAAAGTTGTTGTTATATTGATAAAAATATATATTATGTACACATGTTTAATATACATGTACATGTTTAATCGGAATCGATTAAACATATATATCTTTATCAATATTAATTCATTCGAATTTGCCTATAATTGAACATTGACTAAATTATACAACTCATTTAAAATATAATCTTGTTCGTTGTGATCGCTCAAAATTAACGAATGACAAATTAATTCGTTTCATATTGATTGAAGCGAGTGTGGATGGCGTGACATCAAATCACACTAATGTTATACAACTAAGAAAAAAAAAACAGGATTGTACAGGATAACAAGTGCGCGATTCAAAAAGGTTACTCTATTAGAAAGATAGAATTAAAATAAAAGTTCTTTAAAAAAATTGTAACTGGGACATTATACAACTCAACAAAAAAAAAAACTACGCATGGTTTAAACACGGTTTAAATAACTAACCGACTATTTAAAGATGCGAGGTAACACCGTCTCCATTTGCATTTTTAGTGTCGACTTTTGAAATGGTTTGGTTATTTTTTAGATTGAGTGTAAACCACGTTATTTTTTTGTAGTAACCGGATATGGTATGTGTTCTGAAACGATTATGATTAATTAAAATAAAATTAAACACATACTAAATAAATTAATACTGAACTTACGAAGTTGGACAGTTGTCGACTAATCATTGTAACGTTGACATACCTATAATTATAATAAATGAGTTTTAATATAATACATTTTAAATATTGAATGGACTTATGAATGAAAAAAAATGTAAATAAAGTGTGAGAATATGGATTTTAGAGTTTAGAAAACATGCCCCAGTCACGACCATGTGTTCTTTTAGCATTAATTATAGCAAAAGGAAATAAGGCCTCCTACACACTGACGATTTTCATGGGAGTCCTATCAGTGTAGTCGGAGCGCAAATACCAAAATTATTCGCAAATCATTTTCAGTTTGGGGCCATCCATAAAGTACGTCACACGTAAAGGGGGACGGAGGGGGTCTACGATGTGTGACATGGTGTGACAAGGGGTGGGAGGGGTCCTAAGTTTATGCAATTTCTGGATGTAAAATTGCAAAACATGTGATGTCACACTAGGGAGGGGGGAGTCCCACAAATGTGACCAGCTGTGACAAGGTCGGGGGGGGGGGGGGTCAAAAAAAAATCATGAAAATCGTGTGACGTACTTTATGTATGACCCCTTTTGATAAAAAAGTGTGATAGTATTATAGGTTTAATGTAAATCCAACTTTGATACATTAGCTATAAGACACGAAATTTACTTATTTATTTCGCTGCCACGTTAATTCATTATAATCAAACTTTAATTCCAGTTTTCTTATTGTTTCTCAATCAGTATTCATCTTACTCATTCTCAGTGTTAAGTGATTGTAAATATTATGATTGTAAAATAAATATTACTTATATTTTCATAAAAAAAATTGCTGTCTCAAGAAAAATACTATTACTTAAAAATAGCAATTCACATAGAGTATATTTTTTCATATTTATGTGTATGTAAAAAATATAAAATTTTAACACTTCGACTTATGAACACTTGCAATATTTAATATTTAGCGTAACTATTCTACTTTTTTAAAATATTGTTGTTGTAAATATTAACGATTTCTATTATTTTTTAAATCGAGCGTTGCATTATGATCTTCCTTTCAGGGCGATTTGTTACTCTGGCGGAGTTTCCTTAACAATGTTGACCTTTACTTACATTTATGGAGCTAATATTGATCTCCAAGAATCGCATATAAATATGCTGTTTTCGGAGGTCAATAAGATTACGCACACATTGTGAGCAATCTTTAAATTTTAAATGTTTCTGAAAGCGTGAGATACAAAATCTCAAACATCTACTTTGGAATCATTACATTAATATTCCGTATTTTAAGATTGCATTCAAGAAATCGCCAGGGTTCGAAAGCCCTTATATATATAAATTATATAAAGTAGTTTTATATTGTCACTTTATTTCGAGAGCTTATAAAATACAAAAAACTTTTTGAGTCATTGTCTCTACGATATTTTTCTAAAAAAAAAAATTTGTTACTAAATTGAACAATAAAACGTTTTTATGGCTAATTGCCCGCTGATCCCTAAATATTGCTTACTATAAATAGTCGTGCTTAGTAACTACTTGACTGAATTTTTAGGTTAAAAAATTTCTAGTCTTAACGTTCATTTTTCGCTATTGATTTGTATAGATAAAGGACAGAAATACATAAGTTGTAACATGTAATTTTAATATTACAATTGTAATAAAATAGAATATAGATTTACCCACTGAATTTTAGATACCTACCTAATATTTATGAAAATACATATCCACCAGATTACTAGTCAAAAAGATGGCTTATTCATAAAAGTACTAAGTTGATTTAGTGTTTTTATGAAATAAGCCTCGTTAGTAGATTGTAATCACAGGCATAGTATACACTTTATGATACGAATAGTCCTATTTATATAATATTAGTATCTAATAATATTACCTAACTTAATACTATAATTGTCATAATTCAAAATTCCTAATACTAACTAATTGTAAAAATGATTTCGTATCTCAAAGTGTATGCTGGCTTATAGACACCCTATAACCGACTATAGTCTCAATAAATATTTGATATAATTCACATTTACACTTTTGTTTTATCACAAGTATTGCTTAAAATGAAGTAATATTATAGATTTCTTGCATATTTAATTATTATTTATGTTAGCAAAATATTTTTCTATATTTAGGTGTAATCGTAATTTCACAAATGCGTTGTCGCCTATAGTTCCTAATGGAGGGAAATATTGTGAATTCCGGAAATGAGAGAGAAAAAATGAAAACTTCCATCTATTATAGTTTCGGGTTGGCAAGGAATTGCATGCATTATTAATACAATACGTACACTTTTAACTGGTACATAACATAATATATAATAACGTATAAATGTGGGTCATAATGTCCTCGACCGTTGTATATTACTAGTTGTTAAATATAATCGATTCCAGAAATTCGAGACTGCATACAAATACATCACTTTTTACCTATTCAACAGGATTTTTTTAAATCATTAAATTGTTGAAGTTCAAATATGGGAATCTGTTGTGTTGCGAAAACGTGTGCAATTCCAAGTAAACATCTTCAGTAGGATAATATTTTGAAGCAAGGGCCTGAATAGATGGCGATTTTCTGGCATATTCGTAACAGTCATTTCGATGAAACCGCACATTCGAGTATTATCTATGGATGTGTAACCATGATCCAATTTGTTCTGGGTTCCCTGCTTAGGGGTTACGAAGGTCAAACCTATTTGAACTAGTGACCAAGTCTAAGCATAATTATTTCGATGTTTATTGTGAAAATGTCAGTAACTCGCTAGTGTGATGAAGTCCTTGAAAAAATCAAACGCCTTAACTTCGAGAGAGCCTCTTGTTTCATATCAGGGGACAATATTGTGTCCGGAAGGAGACCTGTTTATACAAAAACGCACTTTTACTAATGTTAGTTGTTACTGGCGATTTAGTTTTGGAGTGAATGGCGAATAGTATATTAGTTGGCATTAATCGAGACAGATGTTGGATATTAAATATCTGGGTATAAATGATATAAAAGTTAATTAATTACTTTTAAATCTACCTTTCATCTTGTTGTCTCAAAATAGTTTTGCGTTCGTGAAGTGTATTTATATATTTTGTTGTATTAAATTGAATTCTAATTATATTTAGGCAACCTGTAAATTGATTAGTATTGATGAAGAACGTAATATCTACCATCTGTCAATATATTTTATTTTGTTAAATCAATTTTGTTGGTGGCAATTTATTTGAAAATTTTGATTTAATCATGTTTACATCACATCGTGTTGATTTTTTGTTATTGGTGGATTTGTATGATTTGACTGTTGAATTTCCTGGAGTATTCAGGATACAATATTTAATTTCATAATGAAAAAGGTATTAGTCATTATGCTGGGCTTCAAGATTTAACGAATTCCAGACGCTGTCTGGAATGTAAGTGAATGAATCTGGAATATTTAAATTTATGGAATGGAGAGTTGCGGCCTGGTGTACTATATCTGGGTCTTAGTTCGTTTAAGGAAAGGCCATCGAATATTATTTGCTAAATATTAAGGAATGTTCTGGGAGGCTGTATTGTTTTATGCTTTAGTAAGAATATGTTGCAAATATATCTAAGTGAAATTAACTCGTGTCATTTTATTTCTTATCCTGTACATTGCTAGTCAGTTTCATTAACTTCTCATTCAATTTGTGCTTAAGTCGTTACTCCTTGATTGAAAGTAAGATTTTATTGATGTTTATCGGTGTTCATTGGGGAAAAAATGTTTGTATTTTTCTTTTGTTTATTAATACAAGGGGTAAGTTATTAACAACGTTTTGACCCATTTATTAGTGGTGAACATACTGGACGACCTGATCTGTTAGTGGTTGCGGTTCGAATATAAGCACGGTCATCACGTTTCACAATCTAAATCATTCAAATCGGATTGTAAAAGTTAAATCAGGAGTCGTTTTATTATGAAAATCAGAGTCGACCGATATACAAATATGAGATGAATTTGTATTTATTAACAACTAGGTTTTTGAGAGAATTGAACCCGCGCCCGTTGCGTTCAGCACGAAGGCTGAACCGTTCTTCAAGTAAAGCTTTCAAATGATGCTTCTGTCTCAAACGTGATGGTGTTTTCCCCCTTTTGAAGAATCAATTATTCCTTAATTTAAATTCTTTGAATATTTAGTATTTTACTTGCTTTATAACAATATATAGTTAGCTGATTATGTTTAGGACTTCATACTTTATTTCTATTTCAAATCTATTAAAACATTGCGTTTCGATAGCCCCCAAATAGTATGACAAATCATTGGTGTTATCTATCCTATTTCTATTCCAGTGTCTGTCAACCTATAAATTTTCAAATCATGTTGACCTGCAAAAAGTCGGTGAGGTTACTTTTAACGACGAAACATACAATGTTCTTCGCCCGACTCTGCACATCATTAAAGACCATTTCAAAGATTTCATGCTAAGACGGGATTCGTCAAAATTTCCGACAGACCGCGTTTTCTTGGATGACAACGGATTCAGACATTACTGGAATAGTTTAGGAAGTGCTATAACTAATCTTAGAAAGTCGGATCCACAAGAAGATTCTTCAAATGAAGTTACCAGAAAAAAGCCTCTCAGAAAAGAGACACTGATCGAAGATGTTTTTTATCAACCAAATATATTGAGGGCCCCAGCAACCACAAAAAAAGCCGTAGCAACCACAAAAAAAGTCGTGGCAACAACTAAAAAGGCTGTAGCAACCACAAAAAATGTTGTTGCAACCACAAAAAAGGCTGTAGCAACCACAAAAGCAGTCGTCACAACCACACAAAGGGGTAGAAAAATTGCTATAACAACTTTCTTCTGTCCATTTTTAGGTCTAATAAATATGACTTCTTTTATCGACTAATATGGTGTGAAATAAAAGATATTTTGTTTTCAATGGCATGTCATTTCTTATCCTACAAATATTGAACACATCAGAAAGTAAACCATCTGATCAATGGAGAAAGTCGTTATGAAGTGCTTTATGAAGGTGATTATATCCTTTAATCCCATAAGATTTCAGCAAAACATTAAAAATTTATAATATTAATACATTTATTTCTCCTTACACCTAGCACAAACTAGAAATACTACAGGACTAAACGCTATACGAAATAAGTAATAGGTACTTGTGCCCACGGTCATTGCAATACGGCCGTAACGTCAAGCTGTAAGTACTCATGTACAACAAATTGCATATCGCGTTTAGCCCCGTCAGTATTATTTCTAGTGACCTTTCACAAATTTCACTCCTGCATCGCTTCCTTATTCTTTTCCCCTTCGTCATAATTCATGACTCTCCGGTTGAACCTCCTTGTCATGTAGGGGTCATCTTCTTCGTCATCCAGTCGGTATCTGCAAATCATCGTTACAGTCATTAAATGTCACATCTTGGAATACGATATGCATTATGTAGAGGACTTATAGCTTGACTTTCGTATACTTAATGATGCAACGATCGTGGTCACAAGCGAACAATTTAAGTTTATTGCAACAAGATTGTATCGGAGAGTTCACGTTAATCTTATTCTATTGCCGACGGCTCGCCTGGCGAGTTCAGTGTTTTCCTCAAAAATTTAGGCGGCATCCGAGAAGACATCATGAAAATTGTAACGGCAGTGAAGGTTTAAAGTTAAGTTTCACCTGTCGAAGGTGCTGAGGAAACTGTTGAGTGCGGTTCTGAAGGCGCGCCGGTAGCTGGTCACCGGCATTTTCTCTCTCAGCATCACCACTGGCTCGAATGGTATTACCATTCCTGAAAAAAGTGAACCGAATTTTCTGTTCTGTGCTTACAATACAACTTCATCTCATCTTCCTAGCGTTTTGTCCCGTGCTTAGACGGTGCCGCTTAGACACTGATCCAGGATTTAGCGAGTCCGGTAATTACATTGAAGTGCCCTAAGATAGAGCAACCAGACAATTTTTGGGTCATGGTTACATATTCAAAGTTGTTCAAATTTGCAGGTGTCACCACGATGTTTACCCTCATCGCCGAGCTAGTGGTATAAACATGCATATAGATTTTAAAAATTCAGAGGTACATGCTCGAATTTGAACGCACCCCTCGGTTCGAGGTGCGTGTCCTAACCATTGAGCTACCACCGCTCTTAACAATACAACTTCATCGTCATGAATTAAAGTCCTGAACTAATAGTTCTAGTTCAAGTAGATTTCTTTGGTCAAGTTTGGTTTTAGCATGGTTTAAATCTGCAAGCTTTATGAAAATACCCGTCTTTGCCCGTAGTTTGTACTATCGTGCATGCGTGTACTTTTAGGGGCTCAAACTGTTGAGGAGGTACTTTACATCAGTTCAAAAGGTTATAAAAAACCTGACAGACAGAGTAACACGCGTATTTATTATATTTCTGAGAAATATAGCCTTACAATTACAAACCTGCAGCTGTAGCAATCAGAGGAATAAGCGGCGCTGGGAAATAATAAGTGATGATTTCCATCGCCCCATTGACGATACACGTCCCGATATTCCTTAACACAGAGTTGACTTTAGGCATCGCGACGAAATGGACGAACGGCAACGTAATAATGTCGCATAGCTTCTTAGCTAAGCTGTTATCAACAGGAACTAACACTGTTCTCCGGCTTTCAGAGCCATTGAAGGGAACAACTATTTCATTTTCAGATACTATTGTATCGTTAACTGGTTTGATTGCCTCTGGTGCGGTTATGTTTTCGAATTGATCGTTTATTTCTGGTTGTTGGGGCTGGAAGAAGCGTTATCTGATATTTATAGGTGTGGGTTCTTGGTCTATTAGGTATTTAAAGCGGGACTTCTCAGCTAGTAGGGTGCACAAAACTAAAGTCAGGGAGTTGGTATTATGAACACGGTTCTTTTGATTTATATTTGATCCGTTGTTTTGTAGCCATAGGACAAGCTTATATATGCTTAATTTTGATCTATAGAATTAGTGTCCTTGTGTAAAAAAATATCAAACCATTTATTTACAACATGATTTATATAAAGAAGTACACGATATGATGTCCCATGTTAGGCTGGGACTTAAAAATATTGTGTCAACTGTGTTTCTTGCCTAGCATGTTGTAAAAGGCGACTAATGGTATATAGGGTTTTGGGTATGTGATTGTGTATGCGACGAGCTTGCCACTTGTCAATACTTTTTCACAATTTTCCATCTAACCCAGCCCAGTTTTGTTTTTGGCTGAATGTGGTTAAAGGAGCCTTCCGCCCCTTCGACTCTGCCTACCCCTTCGGAGATTATGGGCGATGTTATGTATGTAAGTACACGATAATAAATAGACACAAGTTATTAAATACTTACAGCGGTAATAACTGTATATATAAAATAAATACAGTACAAAATAAATGAAACATTCATGTGAAATAATTTCATTTTCTCACACGTCTCAAGTTGTTGCTCATATTTGTTTTATCGTTATGTCGCCACGTACAAGAAATTTATTGTTTACGAAATTTAAAGGAACTCATGTTTTACGATTTCCTTATGAAACTTAGGTTTTATCAGAATTGCATGTAAACACTTACAAATACCACTTACGATGGTATTGCATACATATTGATATTCTATAATAGTTATTTAAAAAAAGCTATTATCTATGTATTTTTACATATTACAGAAACATATTTACGTCATGAATATGGCTGATTTTTAAGCATAGCGTTTGATGAAGTTTGTTTCAGAAGAAATAATTATAATTAGGATATAATATAAGTCTTGATATCTTTATCTATTCGTATTGCACCATTTGATGTAGCAAACTAAAAAAAAACTCTTCAAATATTACAAACAAATAATTCATGAAAGACATTGAACTATTATTACTAGCGTATGGAACCGACGCAGCGAACAAGTTTTTTTGCGCCGTGCGTTGTTGCCGATCGGCAACGACTCGTTTAGTCACTCGCCTACGTTCACGCGTAAGTGCCATGAAATTCACGGCGTTTACGACGTTTTGGTCGCGAAAAAAATGTACTCTATGAGCGATCTAGCGTTGCGTGTTTTAATAACTTAATTAGACGACAATTGTTAGTTTTAGCGCCGCAAATGCCAAAACACGCTCAATCCATGCTTCGTGATAATATTTTTGTTTGACATAGCTTCTCTATACGTAATAATAATAGCTCAACGATGAAAGGCAATAAAATAAAATAACATTATTATGAACCATTAATTTCTGTTTTTTTGTAAAATAAGTACCTATCGACGTAATCAAAAATACATTATTGTATATAATTCACCTAAAATAGTGTTATTCGACATAAAAGTGCCTGAGTTATAAAACTACAGAATAATAAAACAACGTACACATATTATTATCAGTTAAGTACATAAGAAAAACACGCAACCAACAACCACAATAGGTACTTATTCTCAACAATTAATCAAACCTAGTTTGATCTTTCCAATAGCAATAAAACAGCGAAATGTTTCTGAAGCGAGTCTATGCATTTAATTACAATGTAGAATCGGGTATGTCGATAGCTCTATCAGAGTCGTGTGCCGGCAGTATGGCTCTACGAATGATTTTGTTTCTGTGTGCGATTTTGATAGCGGTGGCGAACACGGCACCTCAGGTAAAGAGGAGCTTGTAAATGCAATTGTTGAAGTTTCAATTAACAACTTTCATAGATCAGCTTATCAAGTATGCTGAATTTATCATCATTTCGTCATTCACAGTCAGAAATATATTTAATGTGAGAATTTGTAGTTTCTGCCTTTTTAACCGACGAAAAAAACAGAGGTTATCAATTCAAGGCGTATTTTTTTTTATTTATGACTACGCATAATAAAATTTTATGATCGGTAAAAATACCGAAATGACATGTTTCTTCTGTTGGAGTCTGTTCTGTGGGAGTGCTTTATTGTTTTACTTTTTATCTATATGCTATACTTAGCGGCCATATGCCACTATAGGTCTTGGTCTGAAGGCTCTTTAGGCCTGTGGATTTCAGACTACGCTATCTACCACATGGCCACATTCGTTAATTGTTTTTGATCTGGACAGGGTTCTGAGAGTTGAACTTTAGTAAATTATAACTTTAGTGTGATCTGTTGCTTTGATCCTGGTTTAAGGTTCCATATGACTACATCCCCATCGGGCGTCGCCACGAGGATCCAGCGCGCGCCGCCTACCCTTCCGACGTGAGCCTGGTCTACGAGAAGTTGTTCCCAGCTCGAAGGAAATGGGTTGACTAGAGCACGGGGAAGAACGACTTTTGTAGAATAAAGTGTATGCTGCTCCAAGTCTTTTAATTTTTACACACTTTTTTTGGACCCAGGGGAAAGTGTTAGGTGAAAAGAGTGACTATCGAATCTGGCGGTTTCTTCTCGTCTGAATCTACTTTTGAACCGGTGAAAATGCTTTTTTTAACCTATTCAATAAAGACCACTTCACCATATTGCTGAGAACGTGAGGATTCTCGGGATCTTTAAAGGGCAGAGGACCCTTCTCCATCCAAGGTGGACCTGTTAAAATGTGTCTCCACACAGGGGCGGATCTTGAATGTGGGGGGCCCTGAGCTAATCCTACTTAAAAGGACCTTAATGGATTTCTTCTAGGTATTAGTGACCATTGTTCTGTTCGATAGATATGTGTGTTGTCTTCAACGGGGGCTTTTTCGTCTACGGGGCCCTGGGCTGCAGCCCAAAAAGCCCCTTTAGTAGATCCGGCCGTCTCCCACAGGCTTTGTGTAAGACACCCACAGGACTGCGGATGGAGTGATAAAGGATGCATCAGGTTTTTCAGATACGTTGCATGTAAAAGCAGTTTAAAGACAATTGATAGGTTCTATTTAGTTATCTTTGTAGACTTTTTTTTTTTTTATATGTCGTCTGGCACCAAGTTTTGAAATATTCCATCTGTTGATTTTCCGAATGAAAACTTTTCATATGATAATATATGAAGTCTGCAAATTCCCATTCAGAAGCCGAGTAGCGTTGAGTTATTCAGCTCTGCCCCAATAAAAGACTAATATTCAAGGTTAAAGCTCATTAACTCTGAGAACAAATAAAAGGGTTTGAGCGAAAAATAAAACCAAAATTGACAGCAAGCATACTTCACACTTTAATAAATTACATTAAAACAAATACAATAACCGGAATAAATCCTTACGCCAAATAATCCTATAACCAAAATAATAATTATTCTAAAACAGGCGAATAACATTGAATACATGAGTAATTTAAGTTAAACTTAGTGGGACTTACAGCTAAAGTCATATACAAGTTAGGTCAAAAATTATAGGTTTTGTTACAGCAAAATTGAGCATTTTGGAGGTTTTGTATCGAAATTTTCTATCCGAATGCAAATTCTTAGTCAACTTGGTAGCCGTGCCAACGCATAGGTTTTTATGTGTAAGATCTTGATTTAGTAGCCAGATTGAATGTCATTGTAGATTCAATTTGATGATTTAAAAGCGCTTTCTTGAATAAATACAGTTTGCCTACACAAATAAAGATATTTTTGAATTCGAATTTGAATTGAAGTTGGGTCAGGTTTTTGAGGAATGCGATTAGGTAACTAGACTATTAGTTGTTGGCTTGCTGACCAGCACGCATCAGGTTCTGGACCAGACTGTCAACATTCACGTTGCTGGGGACCGGGGAGGCCAGCTCAGCATACTTGGAGGTGAAGTCCTGAGCGTTTTTGAACTCGCTCTCTTGCTCTTGCTCCTTGCCCAATACATTCACCTGGAAAATAAGTTGAGTTTTAATATTTAAAAAACCCAATTTATGTCATGCGGTTCATACCGCCGAGTATCTTATATATAAAAATGAATTGATGTTCGTTAGTCCCGCTAAAACTGTAGAACGGCTGGACCGATTTGGAAGCTTTTAGTTTTAAAATATATGTAATCCTCCAGGGAAGGTTTGTACGGTAAGAAAATATAAAAACATTGCGAGGAAAATAATAAAAGAAAATTCGAGAACGGGGCGTTACGAAGTGCGCCGGGACAGCTAGTATCCAATAAATGGGCTAAAAATACTTAAATATCTTTACTAATATTATCCCGTGTTGGTCTGGGACTTAAAAAGAATGTGCCAACTGTATTTCTTGCCTAGCATGTCGTAAAAGGCGACTAATGGTATATCGGGTTTTGGGTATGTGATTGTGTAGGCGACAAGCTAGCCACTTGTCACTACTTTTTCTCAATTTTCTATCTAACCCAACCCACTTTTATTTTTGGCTGTCCCTTTGACTCTGCCTACCCCTTCGGGGATTACGAGCGTGATGTTATGTTATGTTATGTTTGTAATATTATAAATGCGAAAGTAACGCTTAATGCAAATCGGTTCGCTAAAATTAAGGAAAAAATATATATATATTTTTAACAGACGTTCGACGTTTTGAAAATTGGCTTCTTTCTTTTTTGAAAAAAATATTGCAGTGCACTTGCACTTCAGAGTTACACTTAACAATGTAACTCTGAAGTTATGTCAGGAACTGGAACTGGGTATACATGACATGCAGTAATTTCATAATAATCGCTTAGAGAAATTTGTTACCCAGATGACATACGGTGATGGCACGTGATGTCATTAACTAGACTGCCTTTTGTGTTACGCACATTCACCCTGCCCAATGGGGGGTAGGGTGGTGTTTAGGGGGTGTCTCCTAGGAGTACCTCTTACTAAGTCTAGTTCTCCGACCAAAGATAGGGGTATACTTATTAAAACGCTTAGTCTGAGCGGGGGTGTAAGGTAGCTGTAAAGCCTTAACTCTTGCAACTCCTCCATCGACGCCCTACACGGCAGGATTTACTATTTTCCCCCTGCTAAAGAGGGGACGGTAATGGTCGGGGATACCAAACCATTCCTGTCCGGCCGCGATTGAGATGTGTGCAAGGCAAGTGGGGGTGCACTGGGCTTGTTTAGCAAAGCTAAAGCAACCCTACGCTCTTTCAATTTAATTGCGACACACAGAAATATTTACATAGGGATGTCAGTCGTGATTAGGGATTGCAATCCAGCAGCATTTTTTGCGTCACATGCTGGATTTAACAGAGTTAAAATTGTGCTGTACCTACTTGAATTACTTGATCCCGCATACTAATATCAAGTAACTAGGAATTGAAATCCAGCGGCATTGAACTAGCACATCTAAAATTATACTGGGCCCAACTGGGTTGCTAAATCCAGCATTGCAATCCCTAGTCGTAATGCTATGTATGTAAGACTCACCATCACAGCGCTTAGCACTGCTAAGAAGACACACAAGACTGCGGCCCACTTCATCGTTGCGGCTACAATGAGCGTGCTCCTGCGCAACCCATATTTATTTTGCATCAAATTTTCACGGTTACCACTTTCTGCGTAAATAGAAGACTTTTCATCACTTCAACGAATTGATTTGTCATGAGCTTAATTAAATATAGGCCGAATTGGTGGCGGAATGGTAAAAGTGGGCCAAGTTCAAACACTAAGTAATTAATAAATTAAGATACGTATTATATTATTATATTCATCAGAATGTCCTAATAAAGATAAGGGAGCGAGGAATCTTGTTATTTACCATTTTGATTTAAACCTCCTAATCTACACAAATATTATATAGAGAAAATATTTGATTGTTTGTTTGTATTGAGGGTTACATTTTGCTCACGTATTTCCATGAAAAAGGGAACTACGGAGGTGAAACCGCGGGGCGCTACTAGTAAAATAGTAAATTACTTTACGGACACTGTATAACAAACTAGGATAGCAAAAGAGAAGTAAAACCTTTTCGAATGTAAAAAGTTAAATAAGGAGTGATTTATGAAGCACATGAAATATCAATTACAAATTTAAACTATTCACTTAGTTTCAGTGTAAAATTATGTATTTATTTACAAAAATGCATTTGCAGCTTGGCCAGTGCACTACCACACGTTGCATTAGTGTAGATCAACAAGCTAACAAGCATTAAGAAACACTCGATTCCTGGAATTGTTATCAGAGGTAAATGTGGTTTTTATACAAGTTGTTTACGGTGTTAATGAAATGACTCCGATCTAAGGTGATATAAAGTTATAATAAGATTAGTTCCACTTTGATGATATAATCAATTCAATTAGAAGTAGGTTTTACTTTGATAACAAAATACCTAGGTCACATGTATTTACTAGGTGTTGGTGATTGCCCTAATAAAATAATGTCCTCCTAACCGATATCGGTCACGGCGGCCAATCTCAACGAGGATTAGCCAACTGCGCAGGAGATATTATAGTGCATAAGTGTATGCACTATAATATCTCCTGCGCAGTCCGGTGAGATGGTAATTAGACATGACCGGTGAGAGGTCAGGCGCAGGACCAACGGCTTAACGTGCTTTCCGAGGCACGGGGGTGATTAAACCGCCAATTTACCCAGTCACAATTTTTTGTCCCGACCCGGGAATTGAACCCGAGACCTCTTAGTCCTTAGGCGGCGCATGATACCAATATAACAACGAGGAAGAATTGCCATAATTGATTGTATAGGCTAACAGGGGCTATCAAAGAATCATATTTTCAAACGTGGGGCCCATTAACTATTCCTGTATTACTTTCTACTGTACTAAGTGTGGATTGCATCGACTTACTATAATCGTAACTGGAGATTTTGACAATCAATAACCAGCCGTGGCGGCTTCACCAGCGAACGCCGAGCTCATGATCTACCAAAGTATAAAGATATGCTCTGCCATAGGTAGGATTTCAGAGGGAGCCCACGTTTTTATTTTAGTCTAATATGCCTAAAAGCTATTCTGCCTAGTACTAAAATATTTCTGAACTAGAAGTTCAAAATACCTACTTGTTATGGTGTGGGCTGCTTAGTTTACCTACCAAGAAAATCCTGGTGTTAGTGTTCTTTCATGAACCGCCTTTCGGCCGCTGACATGGTTCATATTATGACGACCACTACCATCAGAGATAGTAATGACCGGGACCACCTACGTAGGTTGATAGGTAAGTAACTATTTATTTATTTTCTAGTTCAGTGCACATAAAATAGAAGTTTAAGTTAAAAGTTTTTTTACCGATTTTTTATTGATTACTGTGTTGTGTATGAATTTAATAAGTTTTTGTTAATGTACTCATGTTTAATTTAAATTAAAATAAATAAATAAATAATAAGTAAGTGACATTTTGGTCCTTATGAGTAACTTAAGTTACTTAGACTGATTTCAAGCCAGCAACTCTTGTTTTCGTTAATTACAACCAAGTGGCTTTAATAATACTATCTAAAGAAACAGCTGGTCCATTGAAAAGCCTCCACATCACTTTATTCAAGTCCAGTATATATCTAAGAAGTAAAGTGTGATCTCCACCACAGCAGACATGGCCAGCACCACGCAGGCGGTGATGCGGCTGTACTTCTTCAGCTGGAAACTGTAGCCGTCCTCCAGAGATCTGTCCAGAGGGAGCTCCCGGCGCATGCGCGAGATGGGCATTATCGCTTTCCATGGTTCTTCCTGAAATTATGTTATGCATATAATATGTTACATACATTATCATCACCTCTGCAATCCCGAAGTAAGCAAAATCTATCTAATCTATACTTATAATAAATCTGTAGAGAGGTCAATTCTGTACATGAAATATATTTTCAAAATAACTATCAGGGGGTGATTAGTGATCGATACTGATGCCAAAAATGCAATCAGTAAAATTTTTGTCTGTCTGTCTGTCTGTCGGTATGTTCCTTATAGAAACAAAAACTACTCGACGGATTTTAACAAACTTGGTACAATTATTCTTCATACTCCTGGGCAGGTTATAGTATACTTTTCATCACGCTACAATCAATAGAAGCAGAGTAGTAAAGGGAAATGCTGGGAAAACGGGAGATATTACTCCATTTTTTAAGCTTCCGTCGCGTGTGCAGCCTTAATGGTTAAAGTTACATAGAAATCATGTATGACGAAAATAGTCTTTATAATATTAACCATAAACGCGGGTGACACCGCTGGCACAGCTAGTATGAAATAATTTTACTCCATTCACCTCCCAAATGGTTTTCATCTTTCTGTTAAGAGTGTACCTTCTAGTTTATTTAACTAGAAATAAATTAAGCGCCTATATTAAATATAGAAAGGTTTTTTAACTGCAATTAGGATGACTATTACCTTCGCAGCTGCAAACTCTGGGTTCAACTCTTGCGGCATCAGGGAGGTCTGCAGGTCGGCTTCATTCTGTATTTTCTAAAAATAATTAGTTGAACTGTTTTTATCTATTTTTGACCTACTTCAATAAAAAAAGGGTGAAGGTTTTCAATTTCTCAATTTGTCGGCATTAAATTTTTCACGACATTATTTATGGTGATGTGATATGAAGATAAATAAGTTTCACGGAAATATTGGTCTGCTGCTATTTCATAGGAAAATAATGAATAGCAAGACTCTTAGAAATGTTTACAAGTAGGTAGTAAATTAAAATACATAACTCAATAGAAAAAATAATCTCAACTTATCAAATGATTTAAACATAAAATTTTTAATTATTTTAATATATATGTATATAGCTTTATATAGTTAAGTGTCAATGTCTTCGTAGATATTGGTACATACATACATACATAACATCACGCCCATAATCCCCGAAGGAGTAGGCAGAGTCAAAGGAATAGCTGGCCCCTTTAACCACATTTAGCCAAAAATAAAACTGGGCCGGGTTAGATGGAAAATTGTAAACATGTACTAGATAGTAATAAGAATATTTTGATCAAATACTCCATGTTGAAGTGTACTGATATCAGATAACTTAACTTACATTGCTATGCCCATGTACAGTCACCAGCATAAATACCATAGCTAATACTCCCCACATTATGTATATATATTAAAACAATTCAAAAATATTTTATATGGTGACAAAATTTCGAAAAATAAAAATATCCTCCTTGGTATTATTATGTTTGAAGTATATAACACAGGAAGTAACTACATGTCGAAACTGAGTAAATGCCAGTTTTTATTGTTGCTTTTTATGGGAGTAAATATTTCAAGTGTGAATTCGCTTTTGCATATTCAGAGTTCAGAATGATTTGAAACAAAATGAAGTTGTTGGTTTTATTTTTTGTTAGTTACCTTTGCCGAGGACATTCTATTGTGAGTATTACATACATAACTAACTAACTAAACATCACGCCCCTTACCTAGCGGGGTAGGCAGAGATTACCGAACGCCATATGTATATAGGTAATTCAATTTCATTCATGTAATGTTTTATTTATTTTAAATTAAACTTAACAAAATAGGCTCTTACGTATGAGGTATCATAGTTATATTAATTCATACACAATTATTTTCATAATAAAATCTAAATATTTTCGTCGCCCGCTTCTTGTGTATTATCGATCATAAGGTTTTTTAATCATCGATATGACGTCACATCTTCTGTCTCTCTCAGTCACCAAATGCCCTAGTAAGGAGTAAAAGAGATGTGGCAGGTGCTCTTCACATCGTCAACAACCATGAACAAGCCATACACGAAGATGTTAAGCCTGAAAACCCGACCGAAGTCGCGAAGGTAAAATATAGATAGTTAACAAGTACGATTACCAAATACCTACTAACTACCCGGAGGCTCAATATTCGGAACACTCCTCTTTAATTCATTAAGTAAAACTGCGTCCGTTGTAATGTGGCAGTTAAGGCTTGGGCAAGACACTTATAGTACTTCCACTTTGGTGACGAGGAGCGCCGTGGAGTTTAGTGGGTATACCCCGGCCACCCGCATCTTTGGCCGGAGAGGGGGCATTTGACTCGGGGCCCCTGGGAGTCCAACACACCACGCCACTCCCTCGAGCGGTGTGACGGTGCGTAAGGCATTCTCCATGTTAAAAAAAGGAAACTGTCTATTGAATTGACTCCCACGTGACAGGCATCGCCTAGTGTGGGAGTCACTGTAATTGTCAATGTAATTATTTTTCTGGTAAATAAATTTGCTTCAGATTTTATTAAACACTAGATATTTTGTATGCAAGATCTTGCATATGCTAATCATTAGTACCAAACCAGTAAAAAGTTCATACCGGTATAAAGTTTTTCGATATTTATTTATTTATATTAAATTATTATATTCTATTCTATGGTTAATCCCGATCACGCAGCCATGTCCAGTACAGAAACCACCTTCTCCCATTGAAATGGGCACAGTTTTCCGGGTAGGTACTTTATATACGACATAAATGACCAAAGTTTTAACTCGAGTACATATGTAATAATGCTTTTATAAAAGTATACGAAGAGTATACTTTTGTATTTACATAGATAAGTTAATTCTTAAAGTGGCCGTGGATCCTTAGCTCAACTAGACACAGCACTTCCTACAACCGATAAGTGAAGAAGTAAATGGGAAATACGGTGTTCACCACGGGAACTTTGCTACTAGGGTATGATCCCGCAACTTTTGTTTTCGTGGCCAGGGTCAACCACCAAGCTACCTAAAGAATGTTACTGTGATCTGAAGAAACTGGTTGTCATTTCACTGTTGGTTTACCATATACGTCGTTCCAGGTCGTAGCGCCTCAAGACTTGCTGTTCCAAGGCAAGTCGCTGAGGAAGTCAGCGCCGCTGGTCAGCACACTGGAGCTGGTGAGGGGAACCAGTCGCGCTGTGGCGCTGCTGGCTCTTCTGGTAGCAGCACTGCTGGAGTTCTACCCGCTGATAAAGCGCCTGTGCGCAGCTGTGCGTCTTATGGATTTGTAATTAGAGGCGAGAGTTGCTTATACTGGTTGAGTTTTATTATCTTTCCCATGACAATGACAGTAATGTCAAATGATATATAGTCCCATGACAATGACAAAATTGTAATTATTACCATGACGGCTACAGTAATATCACAAATAATTTTGTTACCATGAAATCACACCAAAGAAAAAACGACAGATGTTTTTTTTACACTCACCAAAAAATTACAGAAGTAACTTAAATAAATAAATTGGACAGACCCAAAATGATTTTGTAATAACTGTTTTATTACAAAGAATGAAAACAGCTCAAGTCATTTTAGATCAACACGGATTTACATACGATGGGCAGTGTCGATTCTCATATATTTTTATTTTGACCTTTTTCATCAAATCCTGTCAAAGAGTCATAAATTGTCAAAGAATTGCTATGCTGGATCTGGACTGCAATCCAGCTGGGTCCAGCACAATTTTAGCTCTTCTGGAACTAGCGACATGTGCTGGTCCAATGCCGCTGGATTTCAATCCCTACTAGAGTTTGGAATGCTGGATCAAGCAATCCATCTAGGTCCGGCACAATTTTAGCTCAGCTGGATTACAATCTCAAACCTATAGTCCGTTTCACGTATTACCGTGATAGGTGTCAATACTGTGCAATAATGGATTAAAGTTGACACGTCACATCCTAACAAATGGATTGACCGATCATTCCTCATTTGACTTTTATCGTACTCTTTTGTTTATAATCGCATCTTTTGCTATGCACGTGAGTAAAAAAAATGTTTTTTTAATTCCTGACGAAAGTAAGACCGGTTCGAATCGATTGATGCAGTAATAAGTTTTATAAACATAAGATTAAGATATTCATCATTTGTTCGCTGCCGACATGAATCGTGTACTAATTGATTTTAGTGAGAGCTAGATAATGAAGATTTTTAAATTGTTCTTCATTTACCTGGCGTCTTTCAGTTTTGGCGAGGAAACACACAATGAGGCGGTAAGTGGAGAATGTTATTTGTTAAGTGAAATTTAAGCGTGCGGCTGTTTAGTCGGTAAAAGATCTTATCTTCGAATCAAAATATTTTATTCATTTTAGTTGAAAAACGGATAAGAAAAAAATATGTATCTATCGTAATTTATTTTTTTAAATTAAACGAAATTGTTGAATGTAACTTTCAGGCATTGTACTTCTAACACTTTAACGCAAAAAGTTCTGCATGGATTTAAATGAAACTTTACAATAGTATAGCTTATAAATTAGTTTAACACGTAAGCTATGTTCTATCGTATATGTGTATGTGACACGTGGCAAAACCGCGCGTAGAAGCTAGTCTATCATAAAATACTAAAGTATTATATAAAAATAATACACACAATTCCAGAAAAGGGAGAACTATAAAAGAAAGGAAATAAATACTTAGGCGAATATCTACATAAGCAAATATGTAAACAGCCATATTATGTAGATGATATTGGGAAGGTCAAGGCTATATACAATACAAATATATTTTAGACGAAAAAAGTTGTGTCACTTATGTTCGCTAACCAAAACGCATCATTTGCAAACGTTTACTATTAAACTAACCTTGAGTTTGTCTTTCGGGCTGATTTAGATTTGTTAATTTAACAAAGATTATACCAAAGGAATTAAACGACACAAATTCATTTATAATTGGAATATACATTCAATTGTTTAACCTTTCGTCCGATTTCCGTACGATTTTGTGCAATATGTATTGTTATAATTCGGGACTGATTTTTTTGCAGAAATTAGTAACAGATCGTGATAAACTATCAAGATGTAAAAAGGCTTTAATACAACCAAAAGACAGGCACCACGATATAATAAACCAAGATGTCAATAATATTATTTCACCAAAAACAGTCAGACATGACAGAAGTAAGATTAATGAACATGTAGTAAATGCAGGAAGATACGCTAAGGGAATTAAAGTACCGGCTCATAAATTTATACCCTCAGCATATCAACCACCCATCCATCATGCAAATGTTCCAGTAGTTATCAATCCTAACTTAGTAAAAGTCCACAAGAATGATAAGCCCCATCATCAAGTTAATTCAAAACCTGCATTAGGATTTTTTATTGAAAGGGACGATAATCACAAGAAAATTGAAAAGAGACCAATTGTAAGTCCGATTCCCATAGCACATCACCCATCTAAAATAGAAGCATGGCCTAAATCTCCAAATGAAAATTGTATAGAAGACAAACATCAAGAACATAATACTATACATACTACTACTACTACTGCGCCAGAAACAATAAAAATTGAGAAAGCTTTACCAGAACTACATGCTAAAGATTGCAAAACGAAGGAAGAATTATTAGAGACTGCAGTTAAAAACGCTAGCGAACATAAAGAAGATAAATATGAATTAGAAAATGCTATTAAACAATTACCAGAACTAGTAAATACATTGATAAATAGTGAGAAGAAACTGGCAGCTGATATTGTTAGTAAAAATGTGACCAACTGTAATCAAACACAGCCTATCTTGAATTCAACCATTGCAAACGTAACTAAAAATGACGATGTAAAAAAATTGCTACTGAAGCCAATTATTGAAAGCAAATACAACAAGAACTTAAAAGAAAAGTTAAAAGATATTCGGAATGGTATTAATTTATTTACATATATGTTAATGCAATTAACTCAAGCTTATTTTAGATTGCAAAAACTAAAACAATTTAAAAGATCACCCTTATAATGAACAAATAACCAAATCCAAAAGGAGTAATTCGTTAAAAATTAGTAAGGAAATGATTAAAAGTATTTAATTGTTATTAAACTTAGCTTACAAGAATTGGGAATTAGTAAATTTTTATTTAAAGGTGCAAATGCGATAAAAAATGCTTTTGCTATTTCCTAAGTAAATAATGAATAATTTCTTAATTATTGTTACAGGAACCATCGACAGCATACAAATTATACATCAAAACTACACCGAAGTCACTGAAAAGATACTTACTCCAGAAAAAATATGTGTAACAGAAAATGTCGACATTTGTGAAAAAGAACCTAAAGAAAATGTTGTTACCAATCATCCTACAGCAACTACTATTGATAACTTCTTTAGAGATTGCCTAGGATCAGAACTAATAAAACCCGCTGGAATTTATTATGAAAGTCCCATGGTAAATGTGTTACATGATATACGTGATGGTTACAGTCCAAGCAATGTTTATACTGACAATTATAGTAATTCACCGTATGCTGTACACTCAATACCCCCACCTGATATAATGTATAATGAAACACCATACAGAAATCCTACTCAAGATAACAATATCAATACATATAAATTTAGAATAAATGACAATGGTAATTTTAAATCAAAAAGTATTGAAGAAAATGGGAAAAATATTACTTGGAGAATTTGGACTAATACGGAAGTACTAATCAAAGCTAAGAATGATCATGCAGATGCTGAAACAGAATCTAAGGCTCGGTTTATAACTCCTCATAAGCCAGTGTACACAAGTGATTTCAAATTCAATAATTGTTATCAAAAACCAATGCACAGTAATTACGTACCATATCTTAATGATCCATCAGCCATGTATAATAATTATCATCAAAATCAATTTCGTCCTTACTATCAAGCTGAAACAATGCCATCTTATATTAATTATTATAACAATCAAAATATGCCCCGTTTTCCAACTTTTTAGCTGTAGTAAACAGACAAATAAAGCATATTTTCGTCCCTAAAAAATATACATTTTATTAAAAAAAATATGCTATTTAATTACAATGCGATAGACCAATGTACAGTAAGCCTTACGTACAATTAACTAAAGTATAAGCGAATTCGCAAGAAATTTTACATATTCAAATAACGATCAAAAATAATTATTATTGAAATTACCAGAGTCCTCAAGTCCAGGATCATCCGTGAACTGCAACTAGAAAATGGACATAGCGCTAGGAATAACAATTGTTTCTTATGAAAACGTAATAAACATTCAGATGTACTTTCACTTTTAACTTTATCTATTAATTATTAATGGGAACATCAAATTTATTGTGATATTTCATCGATGCCTACTTTAACCAATATACTGAAACGTAGATTATTCAAAACAAATATAGCCCAGAATATAAGCTCGCAGGCATACTGTGGACTATAAGTGAGCTATGAATTAAAGATGATATGAAAACAGTCGTGGACTGAACATAGAATGTTTGTAATAAACGAAGTTCGATTTAACACTCTCTTAAAATGTTTGTGTCTTTATGGAGAAAATAATATTTGTGGTGGATTGTTACTTATTGATTCATATTATCATTTCAGTAGGATATTTGGTGATATTCGTTTATTCAAAGAAATAAATGGGATAGAAAATAAAACACGTTTTAATATAGGCGAATATTAAATATTTTATTTAATATAAATCCTAAATTTACCAGAAAATGTACAGGAAAAATCCAGCGAAAGACGTGGTACAGATTTATCAAATAATATTATAAATTATATTGAAGATAACAAACAATAAAAGTGTTAATTTTATGCCGAAAGATACAGACAGGTTTAGTTACGCATTACAATTTTATATTATGCATTTAAACGTAAATTCATAATAATAGTATATATATAAATCAAGCTGTTATAGTGGCATTTAAAGCTACAATAATTATTATCTTAACACTACTTTATTCTAAAATAAAATCTTACATCTTCAACCAACACTGAAAGAAGAAAGAAATGGAATGTCAGAATAATAATCAAGAATTATTAAGAAGAAAAGTTTCATATTTATGCTGATGTAGCTTCACGAAGTAGGGTGATCATAATTTATTATAGAAAAAACGGGACAGATACCTATATCATATTTAATAAATAGTTCAATTCATTTTCAATATTTTCTACTCTCAGGTAGTCATGAGACACGTCAATCCAATGCTTCGGCTGTTTAGTAATGTATGTAAAGAATAAAAATTGACTTAAGGTTTTAGTAAAGAATTGACATACCAACCACGATTACTCACTTTTACATAACTAGTAAATGATGCAAGGAAGCGTAGGTTCGTATGTATGATACAGTTTGGAGAGGACATTGGCTTTATGACAACTTAATTTAAAAATTAGGTATAATAAGAAAGAAAAAAAAATAACATTCAAAACTGACTAGCATTTCTAAGCGTATACATCATTACAATGCCATGTAATTGTATCTAGTATCTGCCATTAGTTTTTATAATCTTTTTTACATTAACAACCAATAAGATTGTTAATAAAAAAGTAACCAATATTTAAATCCTCATTTTTAGTTTAGTAGAAGTGTTGTAAGTTTAAGAAGATATTTTAGATTACCGACCAACCATAGTTTTTAATTATGTCTGATAGGATAGATGACCAAATAAAAAAGATAGCATATCCTACTTGTTTCATTTTATATTAAAACGACTCGTAGATGACATATAGCAATAAATTTAGTCAAATAACACAGTTTTGTTCTTTTAAATATCACCTGTCACATAAAAATTGACATTATAAATGCAAAGGCAAATTATCATATACACGTCTGCTACGAAAACGTAAAATCTGTACCAATGTTTTTAATCTGGAAAAAAAAATGGTAAATAGGATAGTACAACTGGCAATGTAGGTTTTTTTTACAACTTATTGTAAGTAATAACAGACAATGTAAGTTAAAATGACTTCAAGTACTGTATCTCCACATACGAGTCTGCGCGGTGTCCCGCTGGCGCTGGACGCGTGGTCACCTTAGTTGGGGACGTCTTTGCGCACCTTGTGCCCGCGGAAGGAGGCCTGGATCTTGGTCGCAGCCTTGTTCAAGTCGGGATCAGACAGGTCAATCTTCTCTATGTCTTCCTGGAATCGGGAAAAGTTGTATTTGGAATACGTGTAATAGTATAAATGCGAAAGTTTGTGAGGATTGATGAATTATATTATTTTAATCATATAATTTATCAAGTTAAAAAATTTAAGGTTTCTAGATGAGATACTGTGCTGTGCTTTCCCAGGCACAGGGGTTAAAAACTGACACCAACGACTTAGCCAATATTGGGTGGGTAATTTAAAATACCCAGTCCTAAAATTTTAGCCCGACTGGCATTTGAACCCATTTTCTATCAATAGACCAGCGATATGAGGCAGTCCTTGGCATGTCGTGAGTTAATACCAGTTGTTTGACTGTAATCCATCGACTGGCTTACTTAACCCATTACAAATAAAATAAATGTAAATAAAAATCCGACGACATCACATACATTGATCTAACTGTGAGCTAAGTAGCTAAAGCACTTGTGTTATGGATATCAGAATCGACAGTGGTATAACAAATATATACTTAAATATTGGATATTAACACCCAGACACAGAACAAACACAAGTATTCATCATACGAATACCTGGATGGGGATCGAACCCACAATTCTTGGCGCAAGAGTCAATACCGGATGCGCCATCGAGCCAGTCTATAGATAAGTTATAATAAGTTGGTGATACAAGTTGCCAGTACATCATGTTACCCTTTTAGGCATACCTTATAAACGTGTAATGGTATTTTTGTATATCTTAACATAACATAACATAACATAACATAACATCACGCCCATAATCCCCGAAAGGGTAGGCAGATTCAAAGGGGCAGCCGGCCCCTTTAACCACATTTAGCCAAAAATAAAACCGGGCTGGGTTAGATGGAACATTGTAAAAAGCAGTGACAAGTGGCTAGCTTTTCGCTTACTCAGTCACATACCCAAAACCAGATATACCATTAGTCGCCTTTTACGACATGCTAGGCAAGAACCACAGTTGGCACATTCCTTTTAAGTCCCAGACCAACATAGGACAAAAAAAGAGTTGTATATCTTATCATTAAAATAGGGATTCCTCGTTACCTTATCCTGCTGCTCCTTGTCCTTGTCAGCCTGGGTTTGTTTGCGAGCCTGGTGGCCCCGGAATGAAGCCTGGATCTTGGTGGCGGCGCTGCATAGCTCTGGGGACAGACAGACGGACAAAATTAATGACAACATCAGAACACTTGATCAACTTAGTGCGAACTTCAGATGATGTGGATTTTTAGCCGACTTCAAAAAAAGGAGGAGGTTCTTAATTCGACAAAAAAAGAACTTTTTTTTAATTTATAAAGTGTCTTCTTTTTTTTTTAGTTTGTCTGGCACCGTCTCCAAAACTAATTGATTATTGTAAATATTTAAATACATGTTAAAGATTAATACTTTTATTTAAGCAGTCAGAAGAATTTATTTTATACTTTTTAGTGTTTAGATATTTAAATAGGTTCTTATTTGTGTCTTTTTCATAAACATATTTTGCGGGGTTTTTTGAAGTCGGTTTTTATTTTTGTTAATTGAAAGTAGAGTTGACTCAATAATGTATATCATCTGTCATATGTGAATTTGTTAATAGGGGGCTACATTTATCTTTCTCTGGAGGTATCTCTTCATGTACGAGGAGGTGAAAAAAAAGGTCTTCAAGATTGTGTTCATTTGCCCATGCCGTCGTTACCACCACACCACAGGGCATTTTGGAAGAATAGGATTTCGTTTTTTTAAAGGGACCCGATTAAGATTAACACGCGTTGCAATTTTAGCAAGGAGTCCCAGAAATCCCCCTTTCTGGGCTTTTTCGCTTTTACATTCATAGAGCGACTATTTTCAGATTTGATCGGAAAGATTATGATATAGGTTTTCAGATAGTGAAAAAGATCTTGTTTTGTACAGATTTATCATTAATACACTAATTTATTTATTTATTTATTTGTACAACAAATCAGATAACAATTACTTAAATAATAAACATGTTGTAACTCAGGTTTACAGCCAGATTGATAATTAAGTATACTAATTACATTTAAATAAAAGCTCTTTATAATTAAACACGCAAATGCCAAATTCCCCGTAGATTAGATTTGAGTAACGATTTTCTAATTACGAAAGCAACAAGTTACCGCAATAAGCACTGTAACAAATGTCATTAATCATTAGTCAGGACGAAGCAATATCTCCGTAATGGAAAGAAAATGACTTCGCCGGAGCGGAAATAGAAAAACAGTATCGAACCAACTGCGTAATTAGCTTCTACTGTTAATTGAAATCGAGGCTGGGTAATTTAAGTTGGTCTGTACTTGTTTTCAAAGATAGTGCTCTCTAGAAGCCTCGGGTTTTTCTAGTGTTCTCAGATATAGACAATACAAAAATGTATAGGTGTTTTCGTAATTTCTAAAAATGTGTTAACCTTTTTGTGATTGGAATTAAATTTGAATCATATTTGTCTCAGGATCAGTTGGTCTCTATGTTTTTTTAGTAAGCAATTTCGAGATTTCCCAGATATATTTCAAGTGTTTTTCTTTATTTCCTAGAATGTGAACAAATAAGTTAAAACAATGAATGGACCAATAAAAAATTGTTTATAGGGCAATCATAAAAAATGCCTCTTTTATATCCCGAAACTTGGACAATGATGCAATCATAAATTATTAAAACATCTACGAGCAACCGATTTTTGTATAGATTAGAATAATTTTGTATAGATTATAATTAGATTCTCTCTGACTACCCCGCTAGGGAAGTGGCGTAAATTTTAGTTAGTTACTTAGTTAGAATAAATTAATCCCGTTTACATTTCACGCCCCTAGGATGCATCACTAGTCAAGATATTACACATCGACGATGAAGTGACAATACCTCCTAACTGTAGATATGCAAATTTAACAGGAGAAATGAAAAAACGATCCAATTTTTAGGTTTAGATCATAACACTTTCATATAACTTTTAATGTAATGTTTACAGGATTACTTTATTATTTGATAACAAACGAGAAAAAAAAAAATAGTCCACGCGAAATTGAATTTAAGGCTACTGCATTAAAAAAGTCGATTCCTAAAAAAATATTAGTTAGCAGGTCACTTCATCGTCGATATCTCATTATCATGGATTTTTACGTTATCTAGTATCCATGGTAAATGTCACACAATTATCTTGTGCCTATTAAAAATAAAACGTCTTCTTCAGCTAATTCCACGCAAAAGAATTTCAGCTTAGTTTTCTACGCCTATTTTTACTAGCGTCTTACTTGACTTCGACAAACGAGGTGTCGTTACATTGTTATTGTCGAGCAACACGACTCGAGCCCAAGGCCTCGGCAATAACAAATCGATTAAGCGCGATTTGATTCGATTGCGAGTAAAGTGCTTATCGATTTCAACCGTGAACGTTTCAACCATATCGATTTCAGCGGAGAACGCTTTACCGTCGCATTGTTCTGATCGCTTTGCACACTTGGACGGTCGCAAAGCAGGATTAAGGTGTATTACGGCTGGTTTTTGAATTGATCTTTTCTTGAGAATGTTTCAAACCGGGCATAAATCACTAGAAATAAGTATTCCTTTATATGTCGGTCAGAATGTTTTCGATAAGAAATTCTCTTTTGGTACCGGACATGACAAAAAAGGATTTAAAGTGCGTTTGATATTCAATTTCTGTTCATAATATTGTAAACATTTTTTTTATAACCACACGTCCGTAATTCCTAAAGGGGTAAGCAGAGTCAATGTTAGTGCCACTAAGTAAAACTAGTTAAATGGGAAATCCTGAAGAAGTAGTGACTAGCTCATCGTTTTCCAGTGCTTTTTCTGGCATCGTTTAGACCATGTTCCAGGATAGAACCAGTCTGGTTTTTAGATTGGCAGAGACTGCTTGTATGATCTTCGTAACCCTTAGATAGGGGAAACAGACAATTTGGATCTTGGTTACACATCCATAGTTGTTAGAATGTGCAGATTTCATCATGATGTTTTCCCTTTCCGTCGACCTAGTGGTATAAATTTGTATCTAGATTTGTTAAATCGAATGTGTCTGGGTGTGAACGATATTCCTCTTACAATTTAATTTCAGCTCACCTCCACACCGTATCGAACAAATTGCATTAATCAAATCGCGAATTTCCTCTCTATTTCAGACGTCAAACCGAAATGTATTTTATTCTCTACACCCAAAACTTCAATTTGAATAACGTCGGCAACGTCATATTGCAACTCCTGTCTGGCGATCAATAGTCCTGGATTATACGGGATGAGAAATAGGAAATTGAGTCGTAAAACGTTCTATTTAAGGCTTAGAATTGTTAGTTGTAAGATCGGTATTCAGGTGGGATGAAGGCGATTTGTCTCGGCAGTTCACGTTCTCTAACATATTTCAACAGATTTGCCGGTATATTTTGGTGCGATTTTTAAAGTTGTCAGCTAGATGACAATTTCATTCAGCAAGTTTAAAGGTCTACAATAGCTATGGCTGTATTTATGGTATTGTGTTAGTTCGCGCATTTTCGAAAAAAGCAAAAGCAATTTATATTGTGTTACTTTTTGAAAATGTTACATCCGATCGAACTTAATTCTATTTTGGACTGAAAGTTTAAGAAACTTGCTGCTCCTTAGATTCTGCCTACTCCTTCAGTAATTGCAAGCGTGATGGTATGTATGTGCAATTAGTTATTTCTAAAGCCATTCATTTAATATTTAGAAAAAACATAATTAGTTTCTGAACACATTATTTTGTTTAAGTCCCAACTTACCCTTATTCGAAAATAACAATAATTTCGAAACGGCTGTACCAATTTAACAGGAATCAGTGTTACGCCGGTGTTTCAAGAAATATTAGTCACTTTTACTTCAGAAAAATTATTAAGTTTAAGAACAGCAATGTATAAAATTTATTTCACGCAGACGAATTCACGGGCAACAACTAGTATAGAAGTATTATAATTCAGGCTACCTTGACCGATTCCAATCTAATCCTTATCTAAGACATCCGTTACAAAGAATCTAACCTAATTGCCAAATGGGTCCAAATGGCAATTTTATCAGACAGGGGGGAGATGTGCCATATATCAAGCCCTTAGCAACCTTGACGATTTCACGTGTACGACGAAATCTTCCAGACTATTTGAATTATCTTTATTTCATATTTCACGCGTCCTTGGGCGGATTTACAGGATTTGGTTTGAGGAAGAATATTATTTATATTAATTTTCAATTACAGTTCATAAAAATTTGTTACTTTTTTTGCGTAAATACATCTATATATATATAAATAAAACAAAGTCGTGTTTGTTACACCACTTAAAAGTCGAGAACGGCTGAACCGATTTACATTGTTTTTGATTTGTTGGATTTGTCTTCGTCCAGAATAACAGAATAACTATTAAAAACATTGAAAAAATTACGATAAAACAAAATTAAAGCAAAAGTATTTTCTCATATAAAACGGTGGGATTCGTATTTGTCAATGTTAAATGTGAATCGACAACTCAATGTCGATTTTCATTTACTGGGCGATACGAAGTTCGCCGGGACAGCTAGTATTATATATTATGAACTCGGCAATTTCCGAAGCTGAAGCAGAGTTTAATCTGTTAATTTTCTTAAAAGCGGCAGAATTTTTCTGCTCCCTACAGCATAAACTAACAAATATTACTGCAACCACAATTCCCGAAGGAACCGACAAAGTGCAGGTAGTGGAATCTCCTTTAAATACCTTTTTTTTAAAAGAATTGCGTTTGATTAGATGGAAAATGTTATTTAACTAACAAAAGGTAGCTTTTGCTTGTTTATATAATAATATACATGAAACCCGTTTACATAATACTATAAAGCAAAAAAGGTACAAAAACACTGCTATTACGTAATTTTTAGCGACTAACATATGAGATTTTTTTGCTTGTTAATATAACACAGATAACCTCCAATAGATACCACATTAAGAGGATTGACGTGCGCCCATGCATCTATGCTATTACATAAATAAGTAGTTGCCATACACGCGCATCTTCAGTGCCGACTAAGAGACAGATCTGCGCGTCAGCCTTTACGTAGACACTTTTATTTACATTTAATAAGTATTTATGCATAAATAAACGTTAAAATGGCCTTCTGTTCCGTAAAATGGTGTGGGAAGAATTCCAGGACATCAAAATTTAAAAAAAGATGGCATAAATTTTCATTGGTAAGTAAAATAATTACCTATTTTATTCTAGACGGAGCTCAAGTTACGACGGACGAATTTTGAAAGTTGGCAAAAATTTTTGACAAGTGTCAGCTCGCGTTGATGTCTTTTGTCACTATCCCTTTCTTTCATTACCCATTTCACTATTTTTATCCCGTTCTGGCATAGACATGCTTAACAAGAGGGTTGTAACTGTGTACGTTTCAGTATGTCGAATCGACATTGTCGATAATGCATAACGTAAAAAATGTAGACTGTCCTAACTCAATTTGCTTTAGATTTCCAATGGGTCCTGAAAGAAAGTCTAAATGGATCGATGCCACATATCGCGGTGATGAATCGTTCCCGAGCAAAAATACCGTCATTTGTTCGAGACATTTCCCAGAGAATAGTTTTCACTATATGAAGGATAGAACACGAGTAATGGAAACAGCTATGCCTTCTTTATAGTTACCAATTTCGGTATGTATGTGTTGCCGGCAATGTGTATAATCCAGCCATTCCATACAATATTCTATAGTTTTCTTTATTCTATTCTAGTATTCCATAGAATAAAATATCATTAACACCAACCACCAAACAATAACATTTGTTTTTTTTAGTACGGTCTGGTACGGTTTTGAGGTACGGAACTCTAAAAAAAATTATTTATTTATATCTAAGTACATATAAAATATAAATAATTATAAATTTGTCGATAAAACTATAGACATTGCACAATACAATTGGACATCACTAGATGAATGAGTGTTACGTCCCCCGCACCCCGTTCCTACCTCCTAAAATTGTGACTTGAACCTAGAACAAAATGGTGAACGTACGGTATCTATTGGAGGTTATCTGTGTAATATAAAGATTATATTCTATGGTTAAAATTTTTGACGTAATGGTTTTATGCACCTCTGCAAAACCGTTGGTGTAAATGCCGTTTTACAGGAGCAGTCCGCGGACCGCCCATCAATCACAGTAACAAATGGACACTGAACGGACAAAAAGTCCGCGCCCGCTTCGAGTCCGCAGTCCGCTGATATCAATTCAATAGTTCAGTTGAGGGTCCACTTTATATAAAGACAATGGTAAGTAGCAAGGAGGTTTTCATCTTACGATTGATATATCGATTTTTTTTTGTTATACTAGTAACGAACAAGCGTTTTATGACCTGGCTGATGGTAAGGTGTCAATGTAGCATTAGACGTTCGAAACGCCAGGCCAAAGGTATCTATGTTGAGTGCGTTGCTGACTTTGCAAGCCGTGGCGTAACTATAGGGGGGCAGGAGTGGCAAAATGTCCCGGGCCCCGAACGACAAGGGCCCCCGGGCTCATGTAGTCACGGGGGCCCTCTTTAATAAATAAATATCAGATTACATCAAATACATTGATCTGACTCCTAGGTAAGTAGCTTAAACACTTGTGTTATGGATATCAGAAACAACAGTGGTATAACAAATATATACTGAAATATTGGATTAACACCCAGATACAAAAACGAGCTTAAGTATTATCACACGAATGTTTGTCCTGGGTGGGGATTGAACCCACAACTCTTGGCGCATGGGCAGGGTCACTACCGAATGCGCCATCGAGCCAGCCAAACAAACTCTTCAGCTTTTAAATATTAGTATAGATATGCCCAATGATAAAGTAAAGTCACGATCTGAATGAATAGACAAAACAAACATGTTTATCATGCCACAGATCTCATTTTCCCGGGAATCCAAAACAGCTTTATAAAAACCGATGAAAAATCGTTTAAAAGACATAAAAGTTTTATTCAAAACATTCCCGGCTGAATTCGAACGATAAAAAATCATAAAGCCGGAGTTTCTAATCTATGGTAATTTTACGATCGGCGTTCCGCTGTCTCATAGGCGTACAAATGTGCTAGAGACACGACTCTATAAATCACTGCTCTATGGTTGGGCTCAATTAGGTATTTATGGGTCGTTAAAATAGAACTTATTCGACCTTGGCCTAAAAGGGGACAATGACTTTTATTGAATTCGCTTGCTCGTCTAATGGGAGTTTTCTGCGAGTAACAGTTTGTAATTCCTATTTTGGTCTGGGATTTAAATGGAATGGAATGGACTAACTTTGTTTTTTACTTAGAATGTCGTAAAAGGCGACTTATGGTTATTTTAGGCATTGAGTTGGTAAAGAATTAAACGAAAAGCTAGGCACTTGTTACTACTTTTTTTATAGTTTTCCATGTAAGGTGCATTAAATGGAAAATCGTGATAAAGTGACAAGTGGCAAGCTCGTCGCTTACAAAATCACAAACCCAAAGTGTCTATGTTGAATTTTAATCAAATAAACTCATGTAACGTTCTATTGAAACTCCTTATTGTTAACTTGTCTATGTAATATCTTTTAGCATGTATGTTCCTAAGAACAAATAAACAGTTTAGTTTGAATCTCGAAACCGGCGTTTTCATTATACATAGTATATAACATTACTAGCGGCCCGCCCCGGCTTCGCACGGGTTGACATTTATTTTCTAACCAAACATATTTTTTTCCAAATATTATATGTTAATCAGTTAATCAGGGAAAATGTATCATTCTAATGGTGAAATAACTTTTGAAATTTATTCAGTAGTTTTTGCATAACATACATACATAAATAACATCACGCCCATAATCCCGAAGGGGTAGGCAGAGTCGAAAGGGCAGCAAGCCCCTTCAACCACAGAAATAATGGTGTAGATGTAGATTAGCATTTTTTACATTAGTTTTATATGTTCAATTAAAAAATGTATTCAAACCGACACATCCAACTATACTTAGTCGACCGTACAAAGAAGATTGATTACCCTGTTCCTTATTTCAACGTGAAATAAGAACAGAGTAATCCGATTAATATCAGTAGGGCTTAATTTACATAGTGTACAAGCCAAAACTCGCTACAAGTCACGATCAAAAGCAAAGCCGAGGAGCAAGATTGATTGTACAGTTATAGCGTACAGACAGATAAGCGATATTTTGTCAGTGAGTCTCCTTCAGTCAGTCAGCGGGAAGAGTAGGTGACATTGATATTTTTTTATAGATAAGTATGTCATAGGAGCGGTGGTAGCTCAATGGTAAGGACACGCGCCTCTTAACCAAGGAGTGCGGGTATAAACCCGGGCACGCACCTCTGGATTTTTCAAATCTATGTACGTATTTATACCACTAGCTTGACGGTAAAGGAAAACATCGTGATGAAACCTGCAAATTCAAACAACTTTGGAATTGTAACCATGATCCAAAAATTGTCTGGTTCCCCTATCTTAGGGTTACGAAGGTCAGATTGGCAGTCGCTTCAATGTAATTACCAAACTCACTACATCCTGGATCATGGTCTAAGCAGACGCCGTCTAAGCACGGGACATAACGCTAGGAAGATGATGGTGATACGCCTACATTCCAACCGTAAAAATGTTCTGTACCCAATCACAAAACGCATAAACACTTGTTTGCGTTTATTATTACATTAGACAACATTAACGTTACCATCCATTCAACACACCTGCATTACCCAAGGTAATTCTCTTAACCCAAGAGGTAATGCAGGTTTGTAAAGTTCAAAGAGCAATATAGGCTCCTAAAGCCACATTTAGCCAAAAAAAATATTGGAAAGGAGAATAGCAGGTTGTATTTGTGTTTAGGACCCACCTGGGGGCCTCGTTCATTCATGAAAATCCATACTAATATTATAAAGAGGAAAGATTTGTATTTTTATGTGTGTGTATGTTTGTATTGAATAAACTCAAAAACTACTATACCGATTTCAAAAATTCTTTCACCATTGGAAAGCTACATTATCCGGAAGTAACATAGGCTATATTTTATCCCCATATTCCGACGGGAACGGGAACTACGCGGGTGAAACCGCGGGTCGCTGCTAGTATCTGATCATTGTGTAACAACGCATAAAATACAAAAAAAAAGCTGTGACAAGTGGCTTGCTCGTCGTAGACAAGGAACACAGTTGTCATGTTCTTTTTTTTAAGTCTCAGACCGATCATCATCTTCCTAGCGTTATGTCCCGTGCTTAGACGGGGTCCGCTTAGACCATGATCCAGGATTTAGCGAGTCTGGTAATTACATTGAAGCGACTGCCAATCTGACCTTCGTAACCCTAAGATAGGGATAACCCTAACCAGACAATTTTTGGATCATGGTTACAAATTCAAAGTTGTTTGAATTTGCAGGTTTCATCACGATGTTTTCCCTCACCGTCGAGCTAGTGGTATAAATATGTACATAGATTTTTTAAAATCTAGAGGTACATGCCCGGGTTTGAACCCGCACTCCTCGGTTAAGAGGCGCGTGTCCTTACCATTGAGCTACCACCGCCTTTTAAGTCTCAGACCGATGTAGAAAAAAAATTATATTTTTAAGTAAAATAGTAATATTGATACATTTCAACATTAAGTCAGAGAAGATCTACAAACAAACACTTTATATTATAGTATTATCTTTGCAAAGCTCGAAGTTATCTCGAGATGCAAAGCCACAGAGCAAGATTGATCGGAACACTTAACTCCCAAAAAGTTCGGATCAGATTATACCGACTTAGGCATCTATCTTTCTTCAACACTTAAGTCTGTACGAGTGGGAGCGAGAGAGGAGTATTTACGAGTTTCAAACATTCCAGAACCAAATAGCTTCTTATTTGTTGGATAGTTTATTTTCTTTTTTTGTTAAATGGTGACAAACCTCTTTGCGAAGTTTATTTTTGTACTAAAGTGTATTGATTTGTTCTAAAAATAAAACAATATTGTTTAGCATTTCATTGTACATAGAATGAAATAGAATAGAAAAGCTTTATTTGGCACACACGCAAGGAATACAATATAAAAACAAAAAGCAAACAAAAACAGTAACAAAAAGAAAGAAAATTAACACACAAAATAAATAATAAGGTGTGCCAAAAGGGCGCCCGCTCAGCTTAAGTCGTGACCCACCCGACAGTCAGGTAGGTCACGACGCTGGTTTTCAGCGGGTACCAGGTCTACACCGCGCATCCGTCCCCCTCTCACGGTACCAACCCAACGGGTGAGACAAGTTGATGATCGACACCCTAATCGAAACGGATGCGCGATGCAGAGGTGCGGCCATCACCAGGAAGAAAAAAGAAAAATATATATATATATATAAAAAAATAAAAAGAAAACAAAATAAACAAATCGAAGATAGAAAAAATTAAAAAAATAAAATGAAAATTATAATAATTAAAAGAATAATAATAAAAAGACAAATAACATGCATATGTTTCGTAATTAAATATAATTAAATACGATATAACAGAAAAAGTCACAGTCACTCGTACCTGTGAATTAGGTTGCTTGAGTGACGACCGTGTCTGTTACTAAAAAAAAAAAAAAAAAAACTAAATGTCACAAAAATTATTTAAATCACCACATTATGTACGTAATATCAACTTTTAAAATAAAATGGTTAACCTAGAACTAAGAGCATGTTGCCACGTATACAAGCATGGTTCCACGTATTACTCTCCTCAGTGCGAGGAGGATGGGATTAATTTTATAATACACAGGTCACAACCAGCACTATTCGTTCACAATCGCCACGAAACCAATGGGTACAAAAGAAAAAGCAGTTTTCTACATGGTTTCATTTGAGGCTTTTAATTGACATCGAAGATAAATAGTCCCGTTGGTGCAACTTTTCAAAGTCGCGTCTAACGCAAGGGACCCGGGTTCGATTTACGCTTTGGGATAAAATGGGCTATAGGTTCATCAGGAAATATGTACGGGATAAAATGTAGTGTTAATGTTTATCATTTATTAAAATTAAAATGATTGACATTCTAAATTTCATCTCATTAGATAAGTGCTGTAGGCTTAAAATTGTAACAAACTAATGCCTGTAGTCTTTGCACATTTAAATATAAGTAAGACTTGCCCTTGGATTGCTAGTACTTTATAATGCAATGTTCCTCTAAATTTGTTCTGCTACTTTATATTAAGTTTCATAATATATCTTTCTAACGTAACAATCCTACAAACTTCACGCGAATGCAGTATTTTTCCGAACGAAACTAAAAAACGTAACAGCGCCATCTAGCGGTTTCCGTCGGTGACTCGTTTCTGGCAACTTTTTCAATTACACAGCAAGATTAAAGTTGGAAGTTTTTATAATATCTCGGAGCACGCGAGCTGGCCTGCTGCTAGGGACTGACAACATTTTGCTAGCGCCAAAAAAAATTAAATAAATAAATTGTTCAGTGTAGGTGCCACCACACCCGCAGTCCCCGAAGGGACTAAACTTACCCCTTCAGGAACTTACAGGGAGCAGTAAGCTTAGCTATAAGCTTTAAACGATTTAAGCAAACATAGATTTGAGCAGGGTAAGATAGAAAATTGTAAATGTTAGCAAGTTAGTCTACACAATCACAAAAACCATTTTATTTCATATCATTGTAACTGAATGTAGGAATATTAAGTAATTACTTTTTTAGTACATAACTTATTCCTTACCACCAATGAAAGATAGTGACGGACAAAAGAACATGAACCTCAACCATTGTATTATAAAAGATGTCAAAACGAAGGTACTCAAAAAATTAAAGAATGGCACTAGTAATACGTTAAACCATCTATAACGGAATTTCATAAGAGAGCTGTTGTTATTTTTCACGTGGAAAGATCGAGCGGCACCAGGAATTTCTCTTTGTGTTGGTGAAATTATTCTTACTGAGCTTAGCGCGCTACGAGGTATGTTTGGAGAATTTATGAATTATGAAGTTCCTTGAAATAAATATTTGTATCCAGTGTTATTCTATTCTATTTGGTATAATTTGTCAGTATATAGTATTTAGTAGTATGAGAGTAAAGGAATAGAGAGCGCACCTGTGTTTGCGCACACACTTGTGCGCTATAGTATCTATTGCGCAAATACATAGTTAATCCACGTTCAGATTGGCCGCCGTGACCAATATCGGTTAAGAGGACATTATTACTTGGTTATCAGTATAGATATATATCATACTTACCAGGTATATAGGCATAGGTACATGGGCTTCAAAAAATACTTGATTGAAGATTGATCTGATTTGCACTTTCAACTTACATTTAATAGAGTTTTGAAATAACAAAATTTCTAACAAATCTGAATTTTATTGTAAGCTCCAGATATGTTAAAAAGGCTAATATTTTTTTCAGAAATAACCAGGGAAGGGTACTTTTACCAAAATCACTCCCCTTGATGGAGTGAGTTTAGTTAATTTGATTTTGTCAAAGTAGATATTAAAACTAATACTTAGAGTTTGAATGATGCCATCACAGATATAAAAACGAATTTTACCAAATACCAGTTTTGGCAAGGTTACCCACACACTCGACTATCGTAGAGACATTTAAAACAAAACAGTCCACAATTTAATTCCACATTACTTTTATCTGCGACGCTGTACCGCTATTGTCATATCGTACATAAACCGGCTAATGTCTAGCATTGCACGGGTAATGCGCGCAATGTACGGCGAAGCTAATTTGAAATGGAGCATCAAGCGCAAGTTTCATTCAATATTATTTATATTATTTGGACGTCAGCCAAATGTAAGGAGAAGTGAATGCGAAACATATTTTTACTGACTTAACGGCTGAGGATACTCATAGATATTTTTTGTATATCCTAACAAATAAATACCAATAAATCATCATCATCCCAGCGTTATGTCCCGTTTTTAGACAGGGCCCGCTTAGACCATGATTCAGGATTTAGCGAGTCTGGTAATTACATTGAAGCGACTGTCGGTCTGACCTTCGTAACCCTAAGATAGGGGAACCAGACAATTTTTTTGGATCATAGTTACAAATCCAAAGTTGTTTGAATTTGCAGGTTTCATCACGTTTTTTTTTCTTCACCGACGAGCTGGTGGTATAAATACGTACATAGATTTGAAAAATCCAGAGTTACGTGCCCTTAGTAATTTTCCCGAGTTACCGCTCTAAATAAATACCAATAAATATTATATAAAAAAAAATGGTTTGCATTCGAGTGTCCGTCTAAGATGGAGAAATAAAGTAGATCAATATTCACTTGTGTATCTTTCAGCTCGTTCTATTCAGATATGTATGAAGTCACAAAGATCCAAACATACAAAAATACATTTATACGTGTGCACTAAGCCTTATATCATTCATATCAGGGTCATTGTGCGTGATTATTACTAAACTACGATAATGATTACTTTTAAGGTACCTACGTTAGACCTTAATTTAAAGACCTATTGCCTAACATATGTTACCTATTATATAGAAGAGTATACCATATAATACTGTTACGTCAAATAAGTATCTAGGACTTGTTTCCTACTGCTGCAGTCAGATTTTGGAATCAGAATTAACAAACAAAAAAGTTGATTGCAACACAACTTTAGACGAACAGCCCAAAGTTTTTCTCAGCCATTACTTTTATCTGCGACTATAACCGCACCGTTCAACCGTACATCAACTGTGTAATGCGCGACATTACCCGGGCAATGTGCACAATGTACGGGCGATGCTAATTCCTAATGGGGCATAAGGTTTAATCAGGCGGGCTACTTTCAATAATATTTGGACTGGTGCCAAACATGTGGGAGTCTATCTTATTTTCATTTTTTACTAGCTAATGGTCGCGGCTTTGTTCGAATACAAAGTGTTACTGTTTGATAAGATAATTAGGATAAAATGGTTATCAGGAGACATTTAAGTGAGAGTGAATTGAAGATTGAATGGTAAGAGACATATAATCGCAATAATGTAATAGTATCTGATTTGGCTGAAAGTGCTTGCAGGGGCTAGCTGTCCCTTTAGGTAACTCTGCCTACCCCTTCGGAGATTACGGGCGAGATGGTACAATTGTATAGTACGAAGGTTGGGGGGGATACTATTTACGGCAATATTCACATACTAAGTCATCATCATCTTCCTACCGTTATGTCCCGTGCTTAGACGGGGTCCGCTTAGACCATGCTCCAGGATTTAGCGACTCTGGTTATTACGTTGAAGCGACTGCCGATCTGACCTTCGTAACCCTAAGATAAAGGCACCAGATAATAATTCACATACAAAGTATGTGTTGAAATATGTATGTAATAAGGCATTTAAGGTCTTTTTTCACAACAAAAATAAGGTTGTTGTATATTATTTAGTCTTTATCCCGGAAAAAGGGGAACATCCATCATCCCCTGGGAACCAAATTCCCGACCTTGATTTATTTCTCTGCATACTTAACGTGAAATTGCTAACCGGGCTGCTTTCAGGTAAGGGTTTTTTTTACTTTTCAAACAGAAACTCCTCGTATGATGAAAATGCCATGAAAAGTTGAAATGTTTTCAACAGAGTTTCATTTTGGGTCTAGTATCTATATTTAGAATTATTTAATTTTTTTTGTAGATAGTAGATAAATTAGTGCTTTCTAACTTACTTATTTATAACTCTATTCCTCATCGCCTAAGCAGCTAAAGCTGGCTAAACTATACTATTCAATTAATAAGCTAAATTTTTTTTTTTTTTCTGGCTTTAAAGTAACCAAATATTTTAGTGTTAATCAGAAATATTGAGTTTGTATGAAAAGGATCATGAATGTTGAAGAGGCGAGTGGGGTGTGTAAGCATCGTGCCATATGGCGTTCGGTTCTCTCTGCCTCCCCGCTAGGGAAGTGGCGTCTAGTTTTGACTTTCTAAGGTTGAATCCATGAAAATAAAGATAGAAGTTAGCCCTAATACAAACCAAGTTTCCTTCAGTCTAGTGTACGTTATTAGCGCTAATTCAATCGAAAACAGACCAGCTCGCACAAGTCACTTCACACGTCGCTTTGAGCGAAATTTCGCTAAACTAGCGGCCAATTGAGTGCCCCACCGCTCGGTGACCGGGACGCGACAAAAACAACGGCATTGGGGTGACCAACTATTTGGGTTTTGTGGGATATGTCCTTTTTACTGTATTATACTCTAGATGGCTCATCGATACAAACAAAATTGCATTTGTATTGATATAATAAAAAAGTAAATCTATCTCTCTGAATGTTTCATACTTTAACCACTTAGCCGATAGGTAGAAGAAAGGTTTTATCGCTTGAGCGTGTCTAGAAAATCTGCATAAAGTGAAATCAACTGCAGGAAAAAGATAGTGACTTAATACAGTTTCAATACATACTGTACATAAAATAGAGGCTAAAATAAATACGGCGCTATTGAAATCGCCCTCACGTCACGCTTAACGTACAGTATTATGCATTTGAGTTACCTTGCGTGTTTCAAGGTTCACATGAAGCGTACATTCCGTTTTCGGCCAGAAACATTCGCTGTCAAGGTTACAATATGCTTAGCAACTCGTCATCTTAATGGTTTGGTCGGTCCGTAACTACACAGTGGAAAACCGTTCCGTTTTGTACGCAAAAAACGCTGCCTTAGAATTTGCTTGCGTTTGCGTCCTCGTGTAATGTGGTCTGCCGTAAAGCTAGTCTCGTGCATACCGAGGAATAATCAATTTTTCTGATGATAAATACCTATTGTAGCACAAGCATTAATTATTAGTTTGGAGCTAGAAATTTCGCGTCTGAGTATTTTATTTATATGTAATAGTAGCATACGAATAGGTTCACAATTTAATTTCCATTTTAGCGTTCTTAGTTATCAAAATGTACTTAATAGATAAAAACTGTTATATTCCTGTTTAAAATTCCAATACTGATAAACTACGACTGTCCGTAGAAATTCTCAAGCATGGCCAACCTACCCTTAATTGAAATAGATGGCACCGGAACTACTCCTGAAAGCACCGGATCCCGAAGGTTGACTAAAAGTTGGGGGTAAAAAACTGTTGTTTCACCCCCCCTTACTCGGTGGGTAATTTGGCAGCTTTTCAGCGCACTCTACCGGGATAAACGGTTAACATATTAAGTAGTCACTTAGTGTATGGAGAGAGGAAGACGTTACTTATGAACTAATAAGGGCGAAAGTGTATGTGGCTTAAAGTCAAGCAAATGCTAGCTGATCAAAGATCTGATGGGAGACCAATATAATAATCGCCTGGTTATTTCAATATTGAAATTACTCAGAAACAGTCCAGAGTCAGGAAGTTGGCAGTTTTATCACCCCCGTGCCCCGGAAAGTTAGGCCGCTGATCTTGCGCCTGACCTTTCTCCGGTCATTTCAAAAAATTCAGGTTTCCCTATCTTATGGTTACGAATGTCAGATCGGCGGTCATTTCAATGTAATTACCAGACTCGCTAAACCTGGATCATGATTTAAGCGGACCCCGTCTAAGCACGGAACATAACGCTAGGAAGATGATGATACGTGTAAATAAAATGCTACTATTAGCATTTAACTACTTAATATTGACTTTTCTACTAAGTAAATACTTAACTGCTTAATACAATAGAAGTAAATTAAAAAAATTCAGTCGAATTGAGAACCTCCTTCTTTTTTTTGAAGTCGGTTAAAAAACCCTTAAGGAAATAAGTCCGATTCGCCCATAAAATTATAACGACATCCGAAAACATGGGTCGGCAACAAGCGCCCTTAAAGCTTTGCTTGCACATTAAAAGGGCTGAAATAGGGCTTCGAGTAAAGGACATTTAAAATAATAACAGCCCCTCCAAATGTCGACAAAACGTGATACGAGAACGTTTGTTTTTCTGGATTAACAAAACTAGTTGTCAAGCTCAATGGCGCTTTCGGTAGTGACCGTGCCCATGCGCCAAGAGTTGTGGGTTCGATCCCAACCCAGGACAAATATTCGTGTTTGCAGGTTTCATCACGATGATATTCCGAACCGGTGGTAGATTTAAATTGTTCTACTTTGTACCTATTACTTGACGATTTACAAGTGTTTTTTTGAGGCCTACGTAAATAAAAATATTTACTTTGATGTGTGATGAATACCTACTTGTGTTTGTTCTGTGTCTGTGTTAATATCCAATATTTAAATATATATTTGTAATACCACTGTTGTTTCTGATATCCGTAACACAAGTGCTTAAGCTACTTACCTCGGAGTCAGATCAATGTATGTGATGTAGTGTGATATTTATTTATTATTTATTTATTTAGTGAGATAGTGTATAGAAGGCGATGCTAGATTAGTGAATAAGAACTATGGCTTACAAATCAAATGCAATTCTAAGTATGAATATAAAAAAACTAACTTTTCACAATTTTCCATCTAACCCAGTCCATTGTACTATGTTGGTCTGGGACTTAAAAAGAATGTGCCAACTGTGGTTCTTGTCTAGCATATCGTAAAAGGCGACTAATGGTTTGTTTCTGGCTGAATGTGGTTAAAGCGGCCTGCTGCCTCTTTGACTCTGCCTACCCCTTCGGGGATAATAGGCGTTATGTTATGTTATGCTATGTTATGTTTATATAATTATACATATTTTACATACATACATGTAGAGTGATAGCTCGTAACTAACAAGGTTGGTTTGCGTGGACGAGCTATCACATCTAGACCGACGATATCATCACGCCCGTAATCCCTGAAAGGGTAGGCAGACTCAATGGCAGCTAGCCCCCTTAACCACATTCAGTCAAAAAAAAATTATCCAAAGTATTTCCACTCACCAACCCTATGCTCAATCTTCATTTAAATTCACCTCATGACCTTGGCATGGTGTAAAGGGCCCTTGTTAAGGATCGATCCGCCTCCCATGCCATGGCCGGCTATTTTTCAGCTGACCCAAATACCCCATTCATTTTGGTAGAGGTTCATGTAATTCTTTAAGTTCTTATTCAAATTTAAAACCACGGAGCGCATAGTTTGCCAGGGGTTTTGTTGGTGATATCTTTGAAATAAACGGTTAATATATTAAGTACTCTTTTAGTGTATGGAGAGAGGGAATCGTTTTAATAATAAACTAATAAAAAGGGCGAAAATGTATGTTGCTTAAAGTGAAGCAAGGTTCCCCATCAGAAACTTGATCAGCTCAAGTTTCTGATGGGGAACCAAAATTTAAATAATACAGTTTTCCCATCATCTCAACATTTTATATACACGTTATCAGGTGTAGAGAAAATTATATAAATAAATAAAATAATTCGCCAGACTGACACACCAATTCCCTAGTTACAATTTAAGCTTATAAGCTTGTGCTATAGTTGCTAGGTGAACGGATAGACGCACTTATATTTATTTATAAGCATCCATGACTCGAGTACAAATTTCTATGTTCATAACACGAAAAATTTGCCCTTAGCGGGATTCGAACGCGCGATCCTTGGTTTCGTGGCCAGGGTCTCTGACCACTCGACCAACGGGCCAGTCATGTATGTACGCTTATAACTTCTGAACAACTACGCTTAATTTGAGTAATATTTATTATTGTGCTTCCTTATTGTCAGGACAAGGTTTAAAAAAACACGGGATAGAGTTGAAGAGTGGTATACCAACTACTATTTTGTATGTAAAAAAAGACATTTGCATAAATTGACATGTCAACAAGTTCTATATATACTATACATACAGCTAAAGAGTTAGTTTGTTTGCTTGGACGCGCTAATCTCAGGAACTACTGGTCCGATTTGAAAAAATATTTTAGTGTTAGATAGGGAATTTATCGAGGAACGCTATAGGCTATATAATATTATTAAACGCGGATGAAACCGAGGGCACAGCTAGTTATAGATAAAATTAAATGTAATGTAGATTAAATGTATTCGTTCTATCCTAATCACTCAAAATGATTGAATATGGGACATTTGCTTTTATTTGTTATCTTCATTCACGTAAAAGGTGCCTTAAATTCGATTAAAAAACAAAAATCCGCATTTAAATGCGTTTACTTTATGCACCGGATTTAAATAGTCCAAAATGCCCCCAAAATCTCAATTATCAACTCTTTAACATACCAAACGCTTACAAATACTAATTAAAAAATACGAAAACGTTCCAAACCCCGATCTAACCCTTTTAATTTACCCTCTTAGCATACAGATTGAATGCGATCCAAACTAGAAAGCTTTTTTACCCCATTACAAGAACCAGCAGTCACATCAGAAAGCTTTTAAAAGCTCATACGCGGCCTTAAGAGAATAAAAGCGAGTGTTCCAAATTCATTTATACTGAAAGCTCGCAAAAGCTTAGAATAGGCGCAGCAGAAAATTGACCAATGAAATTAATAATGGTGAATGGATATGTTTTAGTAATATGTGGAATATGGTGAACTAGTTCTTTCCTGTAGTCGTTACCTCCATTATTATCATGAATGAAGATTAGTCTATTACTTATAAATATTTTTTATTTCTTAATATTATTTATTTCCGGCTGGCTTGATGGCGCATTCGGTAGTGACCGTGCTCCATGCGCCAAGAGTTGTGGGTTCGATGAATACTGGTGTTTGTTCTGTGTCTGGATGTTAATATTGAATATTCAAGTATATATCTGTTGATTCTGATATCCCCCCTCTCGTAGTCTCCCATAGAAAACGTCGACCTAGGAACGTCCTACTAGACCCCGACGACGCAATCACGCTAGCCATGACGTCGGCTCAGCAGCTCGCTTCCGTCCTCGCTGGCGAGGACTCGCGTCGCGCCGCCCCCGCTAGCTCCTTATTCGCGTAACCGGCCCGCGCCCGGTCGCTTCTATCCCCAAACCTACGTGCGTCTGCCCTCTCCAGCTACGTCCTGAGCCAAGGTTCGAGCCCCGTAGGGGACGCCCTCAGGCTGTGGCCTAAATTTTAGGGAGTCCGGTAGGTAGTAAAGGCCGTCTCCGGCAAACCGATGTCCTCTAAAAAAAATACAAGATTCTGATATCCGTAACACAAGTTTGCTTAAGTTACTTACCTCGGAGTCAGATCAATGTATGTGATGTAGTCAGATATTTTTGTATATTTCTGGATTAAAGGTGTCCCTTATACATTCTCGTCTCATTGACAAAATTACATAATGATTAGTCGAGTAGTTAAGACGACTGGCCCGTTAGTCGAGTGGTCGGAGACCCTGGCCACGAAACCAAGGGTCGCGGGTTCGAATCCCGCTAGGGTCAAATGTTTCGTGTGATGAACATGGACATTTGTACTCGAGTCATGGATGTTTTTAAACGTATAAAAGTATGTCTATCCGTTCGCCTAGTGCCCATTGTACAAGCATAAGTTTAATTTGGAACTAGGGAATTGGTGTGTCAGTCTGGAGAATTTATTTATTTATTTACTTATATAAGACATGAAATTGTAACAGTAGGATTTTCACATTTCTTAATCACGCCCGTAGTTCCCGAAGGGGTAGGCAGAGTTAAAGGGACAGCAAGCATTTTTTTTTACATTCAACCAATAATTAATTAAGGATTTTTTAATTATAACCGCGAAGTTTCTATGGATTAATCGATGTGTAAATGTTACTCTTTTACGCAAAAACGACTGAATGGATTGTAGTGAAACTGCACAGTAATATAGTTTATACATCAGAATAACACAAATGCTATGTTTTATCGATGTACCATGCGAAGCCGCGTGCCTAACGGTATATATAAAACAAGTATTACGGTATTGGTTTACGGGCTTTTGGATGTGTGACTGAGTAAGCGACAAGCTAGCTACTTGTAACTCCTTTTTCACAGCTTTCCATCCAACCCAGCCCACTGTCCCATGTTGGTCTGGGACTTAAAAATAATATGCCAACTGTGGTTCTTGCCTAGCATGTCGTAAAAGGCGACTAATGGTATATCGGGTTATGGGTGTGTGATTGTGTGGGCGACAGGTTAGCCGCTTGTCACTGCTTTTTCACAATTTTCAATCTAACCCAGCCCGGCTTTATGGCTGAATGTGGTTGAATGGGCTGCCCTTTCGACTCTGCCTACCCCTTCGGGGATTATGGGCGTGATGTTATGTATGTATGTATTATATACACAAGGTATATATAGTTCAGAAAGGTATAATGGTGTAAAGCACTGCTTTCGAATTCACAAACTACTAATAAATGTAATAAATTTTTAATTTCTCCAGCTAAATCATAATCTGCCTGTTTCCTCCAATCACGATGACGCGTAGTTGCCCGATGGTTTGTTAGTTATTAAAACTGACGGTTCAATGCCTACCTTTGGCGAGCTGTCAGAGTGATTTATAACTGTGGTTATACTGTAATTGATGAATCGGGGTGGAACAGGGTCTGTGTTTAGAATAGACAAGGTATTTATACGCGTTTGATATAGAAGTGCTGCGGCTTTGCTCGGGATTTGTGGTGGGAATTAGGAGTTTATGGTTACAGCCATTGTGTGTCCTGTGGGTATTTTCTTTTTAGGGATAAAGTAGCTTATGGCTTTTCTGGGTTGAAACTTTGGGCGTGTCTAATTTTATTGCAATCAATGTGGTAATAGACAAACTGACTTACTTTCTATATTTGTAATACCACTGTTTATTCTGATTTCCGTAACACAAGTGCTTAAGTTACTTGCCTCCGAGATCAATGTATGTGATGTAGTCAAATATTAATTTATTTATTATAGTCAAAGTCAAAGTCAAAATATTCTTTATTTATATAGGTTTCAAGGAAACGCTTATAAATTGTCAATACAGGTAAAGCCACAGCTATATGATTCTACCACCGGTTCGGAATACGGAATACCACCTATATTTAATCCAAACATACATTTGATTCACGAAATAACCATTCCTAAAACTACACAAATGTAGATACGATACCGAACATCGCCCCTAAACGGTATTAACGAATTTCATTTCATCCAACGATGTCCTTCACCGCAAACCCGGGTGCTAAGTGTGTCCCGGAAAATCCCTTGAAATATTTGGCCCGAGCCACCGTGGGGCCGCTAAATCGTTCCATTCGTAGATGGGGATCAATACACATTGTTACCTGTTACCGATGCTTCGAATACAGTAATTCGGGGGAATTTTGGAATCGCTCGAGAAATTATTGTTACTGATATTTCATAAGTCTTTACGTCACAATAGTTCACCGATTATGATGAAAGGTACGTCAAAACTTTTAACTTTTCATATCGGAAACATTATCGACTTTTCCGGCATATAGTTACTATGGGACGCAGAGTAGTTTCTGTAGCAGATCAAATTCAAATTCTACACGGCCCGAGCCACGGACTAAAGCTGATAGAGAATATGCATTGAAATATTTCATCCATATAACATATTAATTTTAATTATTTATTTATTTCATTGAAGATTGATTACGTTAAGATTAATTTCTTTCATTTTATATCTGGAAGTTGTATGGGGCTCAAAATTTTGTTGTTTCTCTATTCGTCCTACCCCTGCACTGTACCATCAATTTTGAAGTTTTGTTATATCGAACAATAGTCGAGACACAAAAAATTACAATTGTTTCCAATAACTACGCTTTAATAGTAATGATAAAACAGATAAAAATGCAGTTCTATATTTGATTTACATTTCGAGCGTTCTTTAAAAACTCGCTAGCCAAACTCGAGTGATTCCATAATCGGAACATCTGTGAGACAATGGGACGACAGTCCACCCACACAGCACTCATATACCGCTCTAAGCCTGACATATTGTAAGTGTTTATTGGAGGAGCAATGTTCTCTTTATTGCAAAAATATTGCAGCAAAGTATTGCATGTAATGTAAGTTGTTGGTTGCTGTTATATAAGCATAGCATAAGAGCTGGAGGAGCTGCGGACTAAGATACAGGATAAGTCCTAGTTTAGGAAGTAGAAGCCTTAAGAACGCTATTTAACTTATTATTACCGAACTGTACCTACACTATTACTGTAAACAGAAATTGATGCAATAAATTGTTATTCTATTCTAATCTACATATATAGCATAATGTTAAGGAGAGTCCAAGAAGCAATAAAGGTTTTAACCCCATTTATACAAAGAAAAAAGTTGCGTTAGGTTATATGGAAAATTGTTTTAAAGTAGAGACAGGGGCAAGCCCTTTGTTGGCTATATAATCACTAACTTTAGTCACCTTTTAAGACGTGTTCGGTAAAGAATACAATATATTATTTAAAGTCACAGATCAACACGAGACAAAAATACATTAATTTGAAATTGTTCAATTTGTTTTTTATTGTGACCATTTATTTCACGTGATTAGTGAATATGTACCGTAATGATTTGAAAATCGTCAGCAGGTGAAACTAGCGCGAGCAACTAGTACTAATTACCACTAATAGATGGCGCTGGCAGTATTTTGCATCGCGCAAGCATTTCAGTTTCTCAAGATGATATACATTTAAGCTATTTTTTTTTTAAGTTTGTGTCTCCACCGCCAGTCCGGTAGGTGGTAGAGGCCGTCTTTGGCCAACTACCGATGATCTCAAAATAAAAATTGGGCCCTCGTTTAAATAGGAATATATATTCCAGCACCCACGAAAACTATATATCCTATCCTTACTATTAACTGAAAGCAAATATGCAATATCCAGTCATAATAATAAATTCAAATATCTACACTTGATTGCAAATGCAATCGCTAACAAACCAGTTCCCAGTAATCAAGTATTGTTTGACTTAGTGAATAAACACTGCATAAAACTACATTGGGCTTATTAAAGCCCGTACATATATAACATCGTCTATCTGCACTCGAACTAATGTCACCGATCGAAAAAAAAAAAATAGAATAAAGTATGAATGTTTTAATAAGCACCCAATCGGCAAAAAGGAGATACATCATTACGAGTGTTTTTTTTTTAGGACTACGTCAATAAAGATATTTCGAGTTTGAGTTTTGTTTTAGAGAAAGGAAGAGAGAGGAAGACGAGGAGAAAGAGAGAGGGATAGGGTAAAAAAGAGAGAAAAGTAAAAAGCTCACTTTGCTCATCTCAAAGAGCCGGCGCAGATTTGAGTGGCCCGTTGGTCGAGTGGTCAGAGACCCTGGCCACGAAACCAAGGGTCGCGGGTTCGAATTCCGCTAGGGGCAAATATTTCGTGTGATGAACATGGACATTTTGTACTCGAGTCATGGATGTTTATAAAACGTGTTTAAGTATCTCTATCCGTTCACCTAGTATCCATAGCACAAGCACATTATTATTTTTTAGATTAATTGGTTGCATACGCATACATATACCAACTCGTTCCTTATCCCCGAAGGGGAAGGCAGAGTACAAAAAGCGATAAGCTCTTTAGGCTAGTTTCAGAGTCACGCTTACGCTTGCGCAGGTGGCTAGCGACGCGGACCGCGACATAGGTGTTGACTTGTACACTTTCATAGTGAACACGTTGATTACAACAAATACTCTGTCTCTAAAACCAACTTTTGACCACTTCCACCAAAAATAAAATTGACTTCGTTATGTGACTAGTTAGATGGATATTTTTTAAAAATCCAAGACAAGTGGCTAACACGTCGTCTGCTTCATCGCAAATCCAGAACTCCACATTTGTGTCGCTAATTGTATTCACACCAGGATTTATTGCAGTATATTGTAAACAAACATTATATACACTCAGTTTCTATCTAAGAGTGCATAAATTATGCTGTTTATCTGTCGATATGTGGTCTATATCGATGTCGCCAGTCCAAATGGACAGCGGAGCGAGGCGAGCGGCCGCAATCTCGTCGAATGCAATATCGATTACCGACTCGATTAAAAGCGGTTGTTTATTTTTAAACTCGATTTATAGTCTGCCTTCATTTTTATACTGGTACTATTTATGTACATTTCAATCTGTGAATAACTGAGGTTGGAACAAGAGCCAAGGAAGTTTGTTCATAAAAACATATTTTAACTCAAAATTCATACTATAACATAGAGTCTGCTCTTGCATAGAGAGAGAGAGAAAGAGAGAGAGGGGGAAAGCAACAGAGAGATATAGAGAGAATGCGATTGTGACGGATTTATTGGTGAAAATTAATTGTTAAAAACTTATTTCGCGTTTACCTGTGAAACAGCAACGTTAGTTAAACAAACTAAACACATTCCATTCCTCTATTATCCAGAATAAGTTTTCTAATTAATCATCTTAAGATTACTAATTGCTAAGATGAAAGAACAGAATTATGTCTCGTTTCAAACTATATTTAGAACAAAGATATACAATGATAATACACGACAGCAAAACAAATGTGGTTAGATAGTTCCACAAATATGTTCACCGTTACCACACCACGCTAAGGATGACAAATGGGCGCATAGAAATCCAGGGCTTTCATCCATCTCACTCGCACCTAAGTCTTATACTTCTGCTGGAAAGAGAGGGAAGAAATAAGCCTATTAATGGGGAAAACCTTTGTGCAGATCTCCATGTTTAATTTGATACAATTTGTAAGGAAAAATGGTCTTCAAAAACGTTATATGACCGTTAGAGGAAAATACTTTTAGTATTTTATTGGCGAATGAAAATTTTTTCCGTGTTTGGTGAAATCGTGTTTTTGTATATATAAGAGGAAGGAAACACCGCGCAACTAACTAGACGTTGAAGCTCCTCAGGTGCTCCAACTTGACACGCAAATTACGTCACACATTGACATAATAAGTGCTCAAAATAACAGATATCCGATATCTTATGTCCATAAGTATTTCACTTACACATGCATAAACGTGACTTCGCGCTATAGTACGACAGCGTGGAGTCCTTCTTTTTTTACTAGTCCGTGGTGTGAAGTTTAATAAATATAGATCAATTTAAATTGGTCCCTTTGGTATATTTTGGAGGAGGAAATGACTTAACAGCGTACTATGTTTGTGTTTATAAATTATGATATTCTAGCTTAAGTATGTCATACAGAGCCTTTATAAATAAATTCAATTCAATTCTCTGGACTAACACACCAATTCCCTAGTTCCAAACTAAGCTAGAAGCTTGTCCTATGGATACTAGGTAACGGATAGACATTCTTAAATACGTTTATAAACATCCATGACTCGACCAAATGTCCATGTTCATCACACGAAACATTTGCCCCTAGCGGGATTCGAAACCGTGACCCTCGGTTTGTGGTCTCTGACCACGCGACCAACGGCTGCTTATGATCTATACATTTTTCTAGGACAAAAAATAGCCTTTTTTTGCACGTGCCATATGGCGTTCGGTTCTCTCTGCCTGCCCCGCTAGGGAAGTGATATGAAGTTTAGTTATTTTTTTACACAATTGTGTATTTGTATGCACCAATGTTGGCCTGGGACTCATAAATAATGTAACAACTATGTTCCTTGCATAATAGTGCATTGCTTATTAGCTTGTCTTCTAACGCAGCACAATTTTTTTTTTTGGCTAAAATTTTTTTTTATAAGAGTAGGCAAATGAGCATAAGAGTCACCTGATGGTAAGTGATCGCCTTAGTTCATGGACACTTGCAATAAGTTGGTTAAAGGAGTATCCTGGTGAAGGATTTTACCTACAGGAATTTTCAGCAGTGGAAGAAGACGTATAGTCTTCTTCTCGATAGATTCTACCTTCCGAACCGGTGGTAATATTTTTTTTTTTGTTTAAATTGACTATTTTTAAGTGCTTTATTGAAGCCTATATAAATAAAGAGAGTTTGAATTTGAATTTGAATTTGAGTCCTATTTCTGTACATATTTTTACAATTTGTGAAAACTTGAAGATTACAAACCAATTTTCAAGAAGCTTTGAAATTTCAACAACAATCTTCCGTTCGCTCCCCAATTTTTTTCAGCAAGTAACATCTAAATTAAGGCGTTTCTCCCCTAAAGGACCTTATTCACCGATCGAGTCCTAATTCCTACTTGAGAGGATCTCGTCCAATTACCGAAGCAATTCGGAGGGTAAGCTCCGATTGCGAGCGACGCCGGGGCAAATTGAAAGCGCAGATAACCTTGATCAACGATAGGGGCTTGGGGTGGAGGTACTGACTGTGTAATGGGTGGTTCTACAACAACGTTATTTTATAAAAAGTAAGATGAAGGTGATTTTGATGCTGTAAAAAAGAAAATAGGAAACTCGAATGGTTTTAGAAATCATATGAAACTTATCCATTAAAATTAAATGGAGGATTGCCCTAAATTTTTCTGTGATCCCGTCATCAGCTTCTGACTTGGTGTTAATGTGACCACCTGGAATATATATGCACGAAACTTTAGTACGAACGATGAATAAATCGCATTTAAACTCTTTTTTGAAATCGGTTCAAAATTTAATAGCTATCAGGCAGAGAGACAGACAGACAGACGGACAGTGGAGTCTTAGTAATAGGGTCCCCTTTTTACTCTTTGGGTATATAACCCTAATAAGCTACCTAAAATTACAATAAAATATTTTTTAACAAAAACAAACCGACTTCAAAAACGAACCTATTAAAAGTAAAAAATTAATTTACTTAGGCCAAAGTAATACGTATTTTAATACAAGATAAAATATATATACGGTCGAATTGAGAACCTCCTCCTTTTTTTTTAAGGTCGGTTGAAAATGTGTAATAGCTCTCTGTAAAATTGTTTGTAAACTTTTTAAGTACCTAAAGCATGGGCTATGTACAGTTTAAGGTTTGATACATTTTAATTAACGAAGCCTTTATTGAACTACTAGAAATCGTACGTAGTATTTATCTAAACAGAGTAGTATTTAAGAGACATATTTTTTTGTATATTATGTGTAGTACTCGACGTAATAAATAGGCCGAGTACACACGGAGTGTTTTTCATTTCGTTAGCGAGCTGTTGGCGGGTTTCATTACGCGGAGTGTTCGCGAGTGGCATCGTTAGCCGTCGATGTAATCGATCTTTAATGGTGCCATGGTAAAGAGACTAATGGTGTATTGGGTATTGGGTATATAATTATAAAGGCGACGATCTAGTCACGTGTCACTTCTTTTTTAAATTTTCCATTTAATCGAACTCCATTTAATTTTTGGCTGAATGTGATTTGAACTTATGGATCCTTGGAATTTGCCTACACTTTTAATGATTACAAGCATAATCGTATATACGTATGTTTGTATACTGCATATATGTAAATTTATGCGAAATATTTACAGTACTAACGCAACAGGCCGAACGGTTTTCATTACGTTAGTGAGCCAGGTCTCATTACGCGGAATGTTCGTTCGATCGTCAGCTGTCGACGAGGAATTGATCTTTAATGATAAATAGTGAGAGATGTTGTGTTGAATACTTTTAAATGTACTTACAACATGTGTCTTTGAGTTTTATTACGGTACCAAAACTGAAAAATAAGGGGACATAAGATTTAAGGCAATACAACCGCCTTTTTGGTTGAACCAAAAGTAACGGGATTCGAACTCGCGACTTTTGGTTATCGTGGCCAGGGTCTGTGACCGCTGGACTAACCAACCTGTCAAAAAGACACACCATCTACATATCTATTAATTAAATTAGATTTAATTGATTGGCTCGGTGGCGCATTCGGTAGTGAACCTGCCCCATGCGCCAAGAGTTGTGGGTTCGATCCCCACTCAGGACAAACATTCGTATAATGAATACTTGTGTTTGTTCTGTGTCTGGGTGTTAATAACCAATATTTAAGTAAATATTTGTAATACCACTGTTGATTCTGATATCCGTAACACAAGTGCTTACGCTACTTACCTCGGAGTCAGATCAATGTATGTGATGTCGTCGGATATTTATTTATTATTTATTATATCTTGCATATGTTAATATATCCGAAATGTTAACGTTACTTAATGCAACAGGCCGAGCGTTTTTCATTACGTGAGTCGAGTCTCATTACGTGGAGTGTTCGCACGGTGGTTAGCTGTCGACGACGAAATCGATCTTTAATGGTGCTTACGGTATGAGAAAATGCTTTTAAATGTACTTACAACGTGTGGTGTCTTTAGGTTTTATTACGGTACTAAAATCGCGAAAGAAGGACGAAATGAAATTACAGTCAATAAACAAAAATAAAAACCGACTTCAAAAAACCCCGCAAAAAATGTTTATGAAAAAAACACAAGTAAGAACCTGCCTTAATAGCTATTTAATTGTCCAAACACTAAAAAGTATAAAATAAATTCTTCCAACTGCTTCGATGAAAGTAATAATCTTTAACAAGTATTTAAATATTTACAATAATCAGTTAGTTTTGGAGTCGATAACGAAAAAAAATAAATTTTAAATTTATAAATAAATAAATAAATTTATAAATTTTCCAGACTGACACACCAATTCCCTAGTTCCAAACTAAGCGTAAGCTTGTGCTATGAATACTAGGCGAACGGATAGAAATACTTAAATACGCTTATAAACATCCATGACTCGAGTACAAATGTCCATGTTCATCACACGAAACATTTGCCCCTAGCGGGATTCGAACCCGCGACCCTTGGTTTCATGGCCAGGGTCTCTGACCACTCGACCAACGGGCCTGTCGTTTGTCAAAACAAAGGTGGTTTATGTAAGACAATTTGCATTTAAAGCTTGTCTTCCTAGCGATATGTATATCCCGTGCTTAGTCGGGGTCTGCTTAGACCATGATCTAGGATTAAGTTGGTTTTTACATTGGAGCGATTGCCTGCCTCACCTTTTTAACTCTTAGACATGGAATCGGCCAAATTGTTTCGTTACTACTTGTACCACACAACCGTGTCAGTGGTATAATTTCTTTCTAAAATTTACTATCACTACATATTATAAGACAAAGTTCTTCACCGCGTCTGTCTGTCTGTCTGTTTGCGATAAACTCAAAAACTACTACTCGGATTTTCATGCGGTTTTTACCAATAAATAGAGAAATTTATGAGGAATGTTTAGGTATATATACATACCCCGGTCGCAGCTGGGGCGGGCCGATAGTTAATTATAGAATTTGAAAATCCATAGGTACATGCTCGGGTATGAAAATAAATACCCTTACATGCAAGGCGCGAGTCCTCACCACTGAGCTACAAGTCTTACGTTCCTATTATACATAACACAAGGAAATACTAAGTTTGCATAACTTCTCTAATATGCACCAAGGCATGTGGTATGGAGTAACTTAGTGCCGTAGTCCATTACGCGCTAACAAGGCAATATTGACTCATTAAGGGGAATTAGATCGTGTGTAAGCCGCAATGCACGTTCGATATGTTGTTTGTTGCAGGAGAACGGTTTAGTACGAAAACTGATTGAAGTTGGGAGAGAACACGTTTGTAAGAATAGGATTGATGATGTTATACAGGTGTTATATTATAACATGATGTTTGTTTAAAAGAAAATATAAATTTTGCATCCATATCTGTTTTTTTTTTTTAATATCACGCCTGTATTCAGCCTAAACAAAACTGGGCTGGGTTAGATGGAAAATTGTGAAAAAGTGGTGACAAGTGGCTAGCTCGTCGCCTACACGATCACATACTCAAAACCCAATATAAGCCTGTTAAGTCCCCTGCTTAGACGGGGTCCGCTTAGACCATGATCCAGGATTTAGCGAGTCTGGTAATTACATTGAAGCGACTGCCGATCTGACCTTCGTAACCCTAAGATAGAGGAACCAGACAATTTTTGGATCATGGTTACAAATTCAAAGTTTACTTTAATTTTGTCCCACGCATATTTTTTGTGGTAAAAGTGTTATAAAAAATTCTCTAAATTCTAAAGCAAAAGTATTTTCCTCTTACAAATTTCGCTTCAGCATAAAGTTAAAAGTCTTGCGAAGTTGTCTTATATGCTTTAAAAGTTTTTTCGTGCATTACCCACGCAAGAATTCCCGAGGGAACATATTAATTTCCGGGATAGATGTAACCTCTGTCACTCTTTGAGCTTCCTACTCTATCTAAAAATAAGCGACACACTATTATACTTGGTATATGATGTGAATGAGGGATGGGGCTTTTTATATTTTCTGGTCTGGAACCAAAAAAATGTGCCTACTGTGTTCCTTGCCTAGCATGTCGTAAAAGGTGACTAATGGTATATTGGGATTTTGGTTTGCAATTTTGTAAATAAGATTTAAATAGCTAAATATAAAAACATTATGTAGGCGAAGTGCTGTACCATCTAACCCAGCCCTTATTTATTGCTGAACGTGGATAAGAGCTCCTTCTCCTACCACTTGGGGGATTATGGGAGTGATGATATGTATGTACATACAATGTATGTATGTATGATATGTATGTTGGTCTGGAACTAATAAACATTTAACGACTGCGTTGCTTGCCTAGCATGTCGTAAAATGCGACTAATAGTGTATCAGGGATACCTTTAATCCTGATAAGGTTTATAGGTATATAAGCGACGAGTAACTAACTATCCTCAATTTTATTTTTGACTAAATACGGCTTAAGAAGGTTTTTGGTCTCTGCCTATCCCCATTCAGGCATAGCATGCGTTATGATACGTATGTATGTATCTTATATCGAAATGAAATCGCACTTTGTATTGTCTGAGTATTATGTTTGATAATAAGAGTTCTATACAGGGTGAGTTGGAATATGTGTCATTGTTATAATGGTCTGAAAGTATAGCCCATTTGATGTAAGCTATGTACGGAACATCTAGTCGAAATTCACTAGTTTCGGAAATAATTGTCAGTTTAACTACTTTTCGAAAATTACTCAAAAACAAAATACACTTTTTTTTACCAACTGGATGAATTATCTATAAAATAAAAACATAAAGCGTCATTAAGTACTTCAAATTTTAGAGTTATAAGATCTAAAAGTCAGTCAATTATTTCCGAAATTAGTGAATTTCAACTAAGTGTTCTGTACATATTTTTTCAAATGGGCTATATTTTCACTCCCTTAAAACAATGACACATATTCTAAGTCACCCTGTATATTATATTACGATAATAAGAGAATCAAGATTCAGGATCTCTGTGTATTCTAATGTGAAACTTGCGTGTAAGAAAGATTTATTTCAAAACAAACATAACATCACGCACATAATCCCCGAAGGGTAGGCAGAGTCAAAGGGGCAGCAGGCCTCTTTAAGCACATTCAGCCAGAAACAAAACTGGGCTAAGTGAGATGGAAAATTGTGAAAAAGTAGTGACAAGTGCCTAGCTCGTCGCCCATACAATTACATAAAACCCCATATACCAATAGTCGCCTTTTACGACATGCTAGGCAAGAAACACAGTTGGCACATTCTTTTTTAAGTCCCAGACCAACATCGGAATATTTCAAACCCGACATAAACCAGTAAGTAGGTACATTTACCGCAGAACCAACTACTCTTAGTTTCTCCCAAAATAACACGAACAATTGTACAAATTGGATGCTGTAAACTAAATAAATTCCTATCAGGATTCCCTCGGGTCCGTAGCGCAGCTAGACATTACAAATGACCTGGAGCTAGACCTGTGTTTCTCAAAGTGTACCACATCGGTCCCTAGGGGGCGGTTTCGAACGGAGCAAGTGCCGATAGCGGTTGTAACCCTGGAGATTGACTGTAGAACCTGGTTTAGCTACAATGCCCAAGAGGCTTGTGATTCTAAGAGTTTAAAATGGAGGTCCATTCCGATTTTACAAGGTTAAATAAATAAACGGATTAAGCATGAAATTCGAATAGAGTTCTTTAGAAATTTATATCATTTTCGGCATCAATATTTTGATCAGATTGTATGTAAATTTGTGTAGTAACCTTGGGCAGATATTATCATGTACATAAAATGCATATTAACCTGAGTATTAATTCAACTCAGAATTATTTCGGATGTACATATATAAAGCAAATTTTTGTCGAGTTAACTTAAATAATGTCAAATCACATCCTAATAAAATACAAATGTCTCCAAAATATTTAATTTTCAGTTGCTTTTAATATATAATTTCCTAATCATAGTTCTAAGAGTGATTTATTGTTAAAGTCTTAGGGTATGTGGTATATTTTTAATAAGAACTTAAAACAGTTACAGTTGACAGTTTGAGAACTTGTGCCTTAATCTGTATTGGGTTACAATTTCGTGCTCCCGAGTCTTTAGGAATGCAGCACGTCGCGGCTACAATGAATTAAACTTAAAAAGGAAATTGACTAACTTGATTAGGTGTTGAAGAGAATACCTAGCATTTAGCCTCTTAGCTTTGTTATTGCCATTCCTGCCCGAATAGGGTTCTTTCCTAGGTAAGCACAAGTAGGTTATACTCGTACTTATTTAGTCCGTCAGTTAGAATATGAAAAAACATCGAACATGAATTGTTTGCTTTATCTAATTAATACCTTTGAAGTTTTGTTTATTTATTAATTAAATCACAAAGTGACTCACAAACGCTCAATACTAGAAAATGTATAAAGAATAGCGCATCAAAGTTCTGAAGTTCAAGTACCCGAACGCCAATAGACGCTAAAATTTTAAGGGATCCTTTTTGGTTTTCTGGACGAAAGAAAAATAAATAAAATAAAAAATATCTGACTACATCGCATACATCCGAGATAAGTAGCTTAATCACTTGTGTTATGGACATCAGAATCAACAGTGGTATTATAAATATATACTTAAATACTAACACCCAAATTAAATATTAAATTGGATATTAACATTCAGACACAGAACAAACACAAGTTTTCATTAAACGAATGTTTGTCCTGGATGGGGATCCCACAATCTCTTTGGATGTGTGCCTATGATCTTGTATGTCTGATTCCCCTATCAACTAATAAAAATAATAATAAATAAATTTAGACTACATCACATACATTGATCTGACTCCGCTTACGCACTTGTGGTACAAATATCAGAAACAACAGTGGTATTACAAATATATACTTAAATACTGAATATCAACACTCAGACACAGAACAAACAATGTATTCATCACACGAATATTTGTCCTGGGTGGGGATCGACCCCACAACTCTTGGCGCATGGGGCAGGATCACTACCGAATGCGCCATCGAGCTAGTCTTCAATTCTAATTCTAACTCAATTGATAACAAAGGTCTGACAGACAGTCGCTTCAATGTAATTACCAGACTTGCTAAATGGTTTATGGTCCATGCGGACATCGACGACGGACGGGATTATTAAACTGTGGCACGGGGCATACCGCTAGGATGATGACGACTTGTAGGCTATACTTTTACTCCTGAATACAAGGATGCTTGTAATAAAGTTAAATTACATATTCAGACTGAATTCTTTACGAGCTTAGCTGCATGAGAACAGACTAGTTTTGTTGTAGGATAAGAACAGACTAGTTTTGTTGTTGCATAAGAACACTGGAAAGTTTGTTAGTTGAAAACTCATCAGGTTTAGTATGCAGAAAACTTTTCTTGGTTTATTATTTTTGATAATAAGTGTACCGCATTTGCTACTATATATTTCGATGGAGGACAGTTTTACAGAAAATAACGTTGTAGCAACAAATTAACGGCTTGCGGATTTTCCTTTCAACTTCATGCTATATTAGTCCCATGTTGATCAGGGACTTAAAAAGAATGTGCCAACTGTGGTTCTTGCCTAGCATGTCGTAAAAGGCGACTAATGGTATATGGGGTTTTGGGTATGTGATTGTGTCGGCGACGAGCTAGCCACTTGTCACTACTTTTTCACAACTTTCCATCTAACCCAGCCCAGTTTTGTTCCTGGCTGAATGTGGTTAAAGGGGCCTGCTGCCCCTTTGATTCTGCCTACCCCTTCGGGGATTATGGGCGTGATATTATGTATGTTCATTTCATTTCAAAGGTAGGACCTTTAAGGACCTTTAAATGAGACCTACTCTTATTATTATTCTGCTCTATTTCTACTGTATCTTATTCTATGCTATTCTATTATATTCTATACAGTAGTCTTTAAAACACTCTATCAAATTTAATCTCTTGAACTTCTGTCATAGACAATAAATGGTTTTAGCGCAGCACTAACTTATCCTGTGTGTGTCTCTGACTTGTGAATTCGGTTAAAAATTGCCCCTTCTCCCAAAGGAGGTTGCGTCGAGAGAAATTTATTCAAAGACGATTTTCTGCATCGCGTTTTAATATAATACGAAGTTTTGGTCTGGAATAAACCTTAAATAAATCTTTTGTGCAGTTTAAATTTCTGACGGTAAAAGAATGTTATGCTAGCTTCAGCCTGCGGCTTTGCTTCCGTGGAATTTGGTTTGTCACAAAAAATCTAATACATCTTATCAGTTTTTCTGACATAAAAAAAGTATTCTATGTTCTTTTTGAAGGCTTAAACTATTTGTAGATCAGATTTATCACCATTAATCAAGTGGTTCAGGTGTAGAGACAGACGGTGTGATTGAATTGTCAAACGTTTTCCAAATAATTGTGAGATGACGTCACATGGCATAAATATTATTAAAGAAAGTTTAAGACTATTCTTTGATTATGATTTTCATTAAAACAGTGCTTAAGCTACTTACGAGGGCTTTAATTTCAGAGATAGATGTTGTTTTGTTTAATATTTAAATACATGTGATCATCTTCCTAGCGTAATGTCCCATGTTTAGACGGTGTCCGCTTAGACCATGATCCAGGATTTAGCGAGTGTGGTAATTACATTGAAGCGACTGCCGATCTGACCTTCGTAACCCTTCGATAGGGGAACTAGACAATTTGGTTTTTATCATGGTTATAAATCCATAATTGTTTGAATCTGCAGGTTTCATCACGATGTTTCACTTCACCGCCGAGCTAGCGGTATAAATACGTATTAAGCTTTGAAAAATCCAGAGGTTTGAACCCGCACCACTTGGTTATGAGACGCGTGACCTTACCATTGAGCTACCACCACTCCATAATAATATTTAATTATATGTATATGTATTTAATATTTACAAGATTATCTGGTATTTTCTTTGGTGAAATTTAATTCTTGATATATGTATTTTCTGCACGCAAAGTTGCATGTCTGTAGCGCAATTAATTTAGGGACAAAGGGTCGGTCTATTAGGGCAAAAATGCGGTCGCCTCTTATCTAATTTCGCCCCGTACCCAACCCTTCACCGGGTTAAGGGAAGATTTTTACGTATACGTAAGTAGAACATCCGCCCTTTAAGGTAATAGTTTAATGCGGGTTTTATCATCATTTTGCATTGCGAGATTTGACGCTAATGTTTTTAGTTTTAATTATATATATATATAAAAGAGCCCGTCCGGCTTTTCTCGGATGGACATTTGTTTTTTAAATACTTTAAGATAAATATAGCCCATGTTTTTTTAGAGATAACGTAGCATTTCGGACCAGTAGTTTTTAAGTTTATCACAAACATTTTTTTCCTCATTATAATATTAATATAGATAAAGAAGTATGGAAATCATAACATTATTACTGAATACTTGAGTTCGTTCCGTGTCTGGATGTTAATATAAAATTTTTAAGAATTTATGTGTAAAGGACACCATAGATTCTGATATCTTCTGCTTATGCTTTTTAACAGAGAATTGGATCACATTATGTGATACTAGCTTCTGCCCGCGGCTTTGCTCGCGTGGTACATCGATAAAACATAGCCTATATATTATTCGGGTGTATAAGCTATATTATTGTAAAGTTTCATTAATATCTACTCAGTAGTTTTTGCGTGAAAGAGTAACAAAACTTCAAAGTCAAAGTCAAAGTCTAAATATTCTTAATTTATATAGGTTTCAAGGAAACACTTATAAATCGTCAAATACAGGTTAAGCCAAAGTTATATGATTCTACCACCAGTTCGGAATGTTGTATCTACAGAGAAGAATCCAGCAAGAAACTCGGTAGTTACATCTTCATAAACTTACGCGTTTATAATATTAGTAGTTTTTCTCGATATTAAGCTACCATCAAAACAAAAATCCTTGAATTAATTAATCCTCCTTCTAACGTGGTCGGGTAAATTGTGTATTATCGTATTTTCCTAAAAACATTTGCAGGGTGAACATTTGCAAGGTGTATGCAAGCCCCATAGTTGTATGGAGCTTGCATAAACCCTGCAAATGTTTACCATCGGTTATTAATGGAGTAAGCTGGAATATTCAAAGCGTATAGCTACTTGCACCCTCTCAGTTCATTAGTTTGGCGACGAGCCACAGTTGCCGCAGACTGAGAGGACCCCGGGACTGATACATTCATAAGCGGAGCGGAGATTATTCTTACTAAAAGCGAAAGTTAGTTTGTCAGTCTGTTTTGTTCATCAAACCTCAACGCTGTACCGACTGTAGTGATTGTTTTTTGACTGGCTCGTTGGCGCATTTGGTTGTGTCCTATGCGCTAAGAATTGTGGGTTCGATCTCCACCCAGGACAAACATTAGTGTGATGAATACTTGTGTTTTTTGGTGTTAATATCCAATGTCTAAGTATATATTTGTAATACTACAGTTGATTCTGATATCCTTAACACAAGTGCTTAAGCTACTTACCTCGGAGTAAGATCGATGTATGTGGTGTAGTCTGATATTTATTTATTTATTTTTCTATCTATCTATCTAGATACATACATACATAACATCACGCCCATAATCCCCGAAGGGGTAGGCAGAGTCAAAGGGGCAGCATGCCCCTTCAACAACATTCAGCCAAATAATAAAGCCAGGCTGGGCCAGATGGAAAACTGTGAAAAAGCAGTGACAAGCCGCTAACCTGTCGACTACAAAATCACACACCCAAAACCCGATATACCATTAGTCGCCTTTTAGAACATGCTAGGCAAGAACCACAGTTAGCACATTCTTTTTATTTGTCCCAGATCAACATGGGCCAAGTCCCAGACCAACATGGGACTAATATCTATCTAGATAAAAGATAAAAAAGTCTATAGTGGCGTCAATACCCTGGCTACTGGAGACATAATGGGGAAAAACAGACCCTCACATGCGATTGATGCTACAGATATGACTGAACATAGTATATTATATTGACTCTGCCTACCCCTTTCGGGTATTATGGGCATGATGATATGTATGTATAGTATATTACATTAGCACGTGCATTTGGATCGAAAAATGTTCCCGAATTCTATATACCAAGGTTGAGGTCCGAGTTAAACTACCAATAGTACCATTAGAAATGGATTGTCCCGACGACCTTTCCCGTTCCAGTTACTAATAAGGAAGCTTAAGTGTCACCTGCTGTCCATTGTGTCAACAGTCTTCTAATGGCGATGGTAATCCCATTTGTACGTACCTGAAACAAATGAAGAAATTAAATAAAAATGAGCTCTATTCCGGTCCCAGGATAGTACGTATTCATTAAAATTAGTTGAATGAATGAGTTGAAAGCTGACTCGTGGTAAGGACACGCGCCTCATAACCGAGGGGTGCGGGTTCAAACCCGAGCACGTACCTATGATTTTTTCAAATCTATGTACGTATTCATACCACTAGCCCGGCGGTGAGGGAAAACATCGTGATGAAACCTGCAAATTCAAATAACTTTGGATTTGTAACCATGGTCCAAAAATTGTCTGGTTCCCCTATCTTAGGGTTACGAAGGTTAGATCGGCAGTCGCTTCGATGTCATAACCAGACCCTCTAAATCCTGTATCATGATCTAAGCAGACCCCGTCCAAGCACGGGACATAACGTCAGGAAGATGATGATGAGTTGAAAGAATATTTTGACTGGCTCGATGGCGCATTCGGTAGTGACCCTGCCCCATGCGCCAAGAGTTGTGGGTTCGATTCCCACCCAGGGCAAACATTCGTATGATGAATACTTGTGTTTGTTCTGTGTCTGGGTGTTAATATCCAATATTTAAGTATATATTTGTAATACCACGGTTGATTCTGATATCCGTAACACAAGTGCTTAAGCTACTTACCTCGGAGTCAGATCAATGTATGTGATGTAGTCGGATATTTATATGTATATTGTGTAAAGAAAAAACCGCAAATAAAGAATGTCTAGTTCCTTTTCATTCATAACTACAGGAAATATAGGCTTTACAGTATTAATAAATCAAATTAAAAGCAGTTACATCTCTAGTCGACCTGGAATTAGCCTTTCGGAATGATCACACCTTACAATTTGGCATAACCGCTAATCTCACGTAAATAACCTCCCCCTATGTCACGGCTAGTTTAACCTGCAACTAACAGAGTTCGGCGCGTCGGCTGACGCGACGCTGAATTTAATTACACTAATGAGTCGATACTGCCTTGCAAGCACAAAACAGGGCGCTGTTTAAGGGACAGCCTTTGTAGTAATGCAAGAGAAAATTTGAAAATGCTGGTGTCCAAACGAGTTCATACGACATGCTATTCTGGAGGTCAGTCTTATATGACATTTAACATTCATACATCACGCCCGTAATCCCCGAAGGGGTAGGCAGAGTCAAAGAAGCAGCTAGCCCCCTTAACCACATTCAGCTAAAAATAAAACTGGGCTGGTTAGATGGAAAATTTTGAAAAAGTAGTAACAAGCGGCTAGCTCGTTGCATACACAATTACATACCCAAAACCTTATATACAATTAGTCGCATTTTACGTCATGCTAAGCAAGGAACACAGTTCGTACATTCTTTTTCAGTTCCAGAACAACAAGGACAAGATATTTTATGATTACAATAATACATACATACATAATATCACGCCTATAATCCCCGAAGGGGTAAGCAGAGTCAAAGGGGAGGCATGCCCCTTCAACCACATTCAGCCAAAAATAAAGCCGGGCTGGGTTAGATGGAAAACTGTAAAAAAGCAGTGACAAGCGGCTAATCAGTCCCCTACACAATCACACACCCAAAACCCGATATAGGTACCATTAGTTGCCTTTTACGACATGCTAGGCAAGAACCACAGCTGGCACATTCCCTTTAAGTCCCAGACTAACATGGGACAATGGGCTGGATTGGATGAAAAGCTATGAAAATGGAGTGACAAGTGGCTAGCTCGTCGCCTACTCAGTCACATACCTAAAAGCCCGCAAACCATTAGTCGCCTTTTATGACATTCTAGGCAAGAACCACAGTTGGCACATTCTTTTTTTTTGTCCCAGATCAACGTGGGCCAAGTCCCAGACCAACATGGGACTAAATTATTACAATAATGATGACACAATAAATGAAACAAACAATTCTTAGTACGGAAAACAAAATGGCCGAATCCGAATATTTGAAAAGCGAATTCCACAATCCCCTATAGTGCTCCTGCAATAACTCACTCTCGATAGAATCGCGGCGAAACGTTTTTCCAGGTCATTTATCACACAGTATCCCTCTAAGCCCGACCCGCCACAGAACAGTGGAACTATGAAATTTTAATCACACAACGATGTACATTGTTGCTCAACTTTGGGAGAACAAAGCATTCGTTGCGCGTCAAATTAGCAATGGATGGCACAAATAGATTGGGGTGTTAGGAACATTTTGACAGGGTAGTTATATATTTGTGAAAGTTTATTTTGGGAGTTTTGTATATAATTGTGAGAGGATTTTATTGTTATATTTGGTGTGTTGGAAAGTTGATTTGCAAACTGATATGAAAGAAGTTGCATAAAATACATTTGATTGTTTGTTTGTTTGTACTGAAGAGGCTCCGAAACTACTGGAGCGATTTGAATAATTCTTTCACCAATGGAAAGCTATTTTATTAGCAAGTAACATAGGCGATGTATTTTCTCCGTATTTCCACGGGAATGGATTATTACGCGGGTGAAACCGTGGGGCGCTGCTAGTTTCTAATCTATCTTTTCTAATATTATAAAGGTGAAAGTAACTCTGCTTGTCTGTAATGTTTTCACACCTAAAATGTTTAAAGGATTGTTATGAAACATGGTACGCTTAAAGTTACATCTCTAATCTATACTAATATTATAAAGAGAAAATATTTTTATTTTTTGTATTTTTGTGTGTGTGTATGTTTGTAATGAATAAACTCAAAAACTACTGTGCTGATTGCAAAAAATATTTCACAATTGGAAAGCTACATACAGTAACATAGGCAATATTTTATCCCCATATTCCTACAGGAACGGGAACTATGCGGGTGAAACCGCGCTACTAGTAAGAGATATACAACAATATCTCTTACTAGTAGCGCCCCACATACTACTTTAATTAGGAAATATTTGTCGTTGGTGACGATAGTATATTTTAACAACATCCCTCTAACTTAATAAAAATCAAATAGGTGACATCACATGTAATGAAAAAAATCTATAAAAGAAGGTTTGACGACTAGTTAAAAGTATCTCAAACGAATTGCAAATCAATACTCCTATTAATAGTTTGACCCAGTTTTATAATGCCAAGAGATATAAAAATATACTGAGAATATGGCACTTGACGTATCTTTTAACGGTATTCAAAAGAATGTATTCATAAACTATACGTAGAATTATCTCGACTGGCTCGATGGCTCAATCGGTAGTGACCCTGCTCCATGCGCCAAGAGTTGTAGGTGCGATTCCCACTCGGGACAAAGTTTCGTGTTCGATATAACTATTTAATTTATTTGATAGTAATTTTCAGTTTTAAGTTCCGGTTTTTGATCTTGCTGGTTCAAATTAACTTGTGTGAAAGCACTAAGTTGGTCACTTGTTCCAAGTAGCTTGGCGTCAGATTGGCTCCAATATTCGCTCCAGTGAACTTTGGTCTGCTTGGACGCTCTGGGAGGAGGCCAACTTCGGGCGACTTGTTTGCTGTCTGAGTGAAATACTTTAAGTTTAGGTGGGGACATTTATTACTTTTACTCTTTAATATATAAGTTTATATGGGAATAAAATACAGAATAAATTAATAAATTCTCCAGACAGCCACAACGATTCCCTAGTTGCAAACGAAGCTTGTGCTTGTGCTATGAATACTAGGTGAACGGATAGACATACTTAGATACGTTTATAAACATCCACGACTCAAGTAAAAAGGCCCATGTTCATCACACGAAACATTTGTCCCATTGGGATTGGAACCCGCGACCCTTGGTTTCGATTTTTAAATCGGTCCAGTAGTTTCGGAGCCTATTCAATGTAAATAAACAAATAAACAATTAAATCGTTCTTCTATAAAATATTAGTATAGACAGGTATGATGTACATATCAGCTGACATGATTTGAGTAAATATACTCAGTTTGTGGTAGCTCGATGGTGAAGAACCTAACGTCCTCATGCGATGCGAGTGTTGTTAGCTCAAACCCGAGCCCAACCTCTGGTTTATTTAGACTATGTACAGATTTATACCACTAAGCGGTGAAACATCATGATGAAATCTACATATTCAACTATGCAAGTGTTAACCGGATCTAACTTGCGGGTTCCCTTAATTAAGAGTTCTATCAGACTCGCTTAATCCAGGATTTTGGTCGAAGCAGGCCATGACTAAATACGAAACATAACAGTCAAAAGATGACACTATTCATTATTCGTTAAAATCGTTTATCTATTTAATTCTCCTAGGTATTTATTTACGTAAGACTGCAATCCTTTAAGACACCCAACATAAAACCAGAAAAGTTGATTTAAATTTTTTAGTTGAAAAACATCCGCAAAGGTAGATTCAATATGACAGAAAATATCGGCTTGAAATTTGAACCATTCAATTCCAATTCGCTCTGCAATGTATAAGCGTAACAGCTGGCATATGAGATAGTGCATATATGTGTGTATATAAGTGTATATACAAATGTATTCGTCCTACCTGCAGTTCTGCACATCCAATATTGAATTTTAAATTCCCTGAACGCGTCTGGACGGTGCCTTAATGCGAAATGATTATTAAATAGCGGCACGATGGCCATTGAATGTGTTTACGTGGTTTTATTATGCATTTAATCTTGGTTAAAAGGAGCGGTGGCCGCTCAATGGTAAGGGCACGCGTCTCTTAACCGAAGGCTGCAGCTTCAAACCCGGGCATATACCCCTGGATTTTTGAAATCTATTTACGTATTTATACCACTAGCTCGGCGGTGAGGGAAAACATCGTGACGAAATCTCCACATTCCAACAACTATGGATGTATAAAATGATCCAAATTGTCTGGTCCCCTACTTAAGGATTACGAAGGTCAGATCGGCAGGCGCTTCAATGTCATCATAACGGACCCCGACTAAACACGGGACTTACCTAACGCTAGGAGGATTCCTAAATATGTAAGAGAAATACGAGAATGGTTGTAGATAAGTGGTTATCTTTCGTGGCTACGCAGCATTAATGATATTAAGTCGTAGAGCGTGTATGAAAAGGGTCATGAATGTTGAAGAGGCGAGTAATGTGTGTAAGGATCGTGCCATATGGCGTTTGGTTTTTTATATATATTTAGGTTTCAAAAAAACACTTATAAATCGTCAAAAACAGTTAAAGAGATATGATTCTACCACCGGTTCGGAATGTTGCATCTATCGAGAAGAATCCGGCAAGAAACTCGGTAGTTACGCTTTTCAACAACAGTAATAACAGTTGTAAGAATCATATTTAACTTTGAACCATGTTTCGACGTAGGCCTAGTGTGAAATAAGAAAATAATAAATGTATAATTACTTACTAGGAAATAAAAATCAAAACATTAAAAAAAATTACCCGACCAGAGCAGAGGTTCTCTCTGCCTACCCCGCTAGGGAAGTGGCGTGATGTTTAGTTAGTTAGTCGGTCATGCTAGTGAGAAGATTTCTTGCTGTCCGTTATTTTTTAATACAAAAATTTTCATTTACAATATTTGATAGTAGAAAAACATCATCTTTCTAGCGTTATGTCCCGTGCTTAGACGGGGTTCGCTTAGACGATGATCCAGGATTTACGAGTAAACATTAAAGCGTCAATCAATCAATCATCAATGTTTACCATATATATATATGCTATAGTTACAAAATATTTTTGACCCTCTCATCATCTGCTAAGTGTTATGTCCCGTGCTTAGACGGGGTCCGCTTAGACCATGATCCAGGTTTTAGCGAGTCTGGTAATTACATTGAAGCGACTGCCGATCTGACCTTCGTAACCCTAAAATAGGGGAACCAGACAATTTTTGGATCATGGTTACAAATCTAAAGTTGTTTAAGTTTACAGGATTCATCATAATGTTTTCCCTCACCGACGAGCTAGTGGTATAAATACGTACATAGATTTGAAAAATCCAGAGGCACATGCCCGGGTTTAAGCCCGCACTCCTCAGTTAAGAAACGCGTATCCTTACCACTGAGCTGCCACAGCTCTTATTTGATAGATAGGTAGAAAAACATCTAGCAAAATATCTAATAAATATATTTCAACATAAAAACGCCTTGAATCATAGTGACGCTCAATTTACTCCGATATCCTTTGGATAAACATTTGACAATGCCGTAGTAAGTAAACATATTTTTTCCTTATCATCGTGAAAGTTAACTATCTCTGACTAAGTGATAGGCGAATTCATTCAAATAGCTAAAGTAAAGTAGATTGTTTGTTTTCATATTATTTAACGAATTACCAGGAAATATATTGGAACAGTTTTAAATTACATGCGGACGCGCGAAAGATATGCGGCTTTATCAATAAAGAGAACATAACAAATAAATATGCGACATGATCAATGATACAGATACGCCATGTACATGTATTTGGGAGATATTTGACAAGATTTATATTTTTTGTCTCAAATTGGTCTGGGATTTAAAAGTAATGTGTTTCTTGCCTAGCATGTCGTAAAAGGCGACTAATGGTATAACGGGTTTTGGGTATGTGATTGTGTAGGCGACAAGCTAGCCACTTGTTTTTCACAATTTTTCATCTAACACAGCCCAGTTTTGTTTTTTGCTGAATGTGGTACAATGGGCGTGCTGCCTCTTTAACTCTGCCTACCCCTTCGGGGATTATCTGCGTGATGTTATATATGTATATTTTTGATTTTACAAGATTGATATTGACATATTTTACAAAAACGCAGAAGTCTAAATAATTCGGGTTCCTACAAAAGGCATTGGGGATTATGGGGATAAAATCGTTAGGGGAGTTGTTTGCTTGGGATCTGCTTTTACTACGTAAGTAGGTCAATAATGTGATTCGCATTTTATGGGATGTTATGAAAATTTTGTTTCGTAAAAGCCGCCCTAATATTTGATTCTGCACGCCATATTGCCACAGTATAGTACAAATATCAGTAAGTAACCAAGTACCACCTCCTCTCGGGTGATGAGGGGTACTGAGGATTTGTGGGTAACCCTAGCTAGTGTACTACCATCTTTCCACGACTATGAAGACCCTAGGAGTCTTGCGGGTGACGGCGCATAATGTATTCCCCGCGTCAAAAAGAAAAATGATGACCGAGAGTGATGTATCTGTATAGAGAAGTTCGATGGCTCATTCGATAGTGACCCTGCCCCATGCGCCAATAGTTGTGGGTTCGATCGCCACCCAGGACAAACATTCGTGTGATGAATACTTGTGTTTGTTCTGTGTCTGGGTGTTAATATCCAATATTTAAATATATATTTGTAATACCACTGTTGATTCTGACATCCGTAACACGTGCTTATGCTACTTACCTCGGAGTCAGATCAATGTATGTGATGTAGTCTGATATTTAATTGCTTATTTATTTATCTGATCATTCCAAAAATTTTGTATATAAATAAATATACATGCAAATTATATGTTCTTTGTGTCAGATATTTCTATATGTTTTTTAAAATCAATGACATAAGTAGAAATAACAAAATGGTCCCCAACATAAATCATTAAAAAAAGCTTCGAATCCCTAAATCATTAAGCCAAGCTTTCAGTATAAATAATTGCGAGCTTTAACCAGAGATTAAAAAAACACCAACAAAATCGGTAGGCATCCCATGCCTCTCAATTTTGCTCAATAAAAGGGAGACCTTTTTACACAACTCGGCTACTCCTATATCACATATATGTTTAATTTAATGAACAAAATCCAATGGTGACAACGAACGGAAGCCGGGAGGCGAAATTTTGAATTGTCTCCGAGCGTCGGCTGGGCGCAGGCGAATTGTTGCCAAGAGGAAAACTGGGACTATAATTCCCATTTTATTTGTGAGGCGAAACTGGGTCTGGCGGGATCGGAAGCAAGTTACAGTATATGAGTGAAACAGTAGCTTGGTGGCGTTCGAACTCTCTGACTTCCCGTTAGGGAAGTGGCGTGAAGTTTGGTTAGTTAGTTAGTTAGTAGCTTGATTTATAGATTGATGACTATTGAAGTCAATTTTAGTACAAGTATACTGGCCTATGTAAAAAAAATATTTATGTAAAGTGAGCGTGAAAGCCTAGGTAGATGACTATACAAGGAGAAAACAATGATGATAATGATTAGGTACCTACTTATAAATAAATAAAATAATGCTCCAGACTGGCATACCAATTCCTTCGTTCATAATTAAGCTTATGAGCTTATCCTATGGCTACTAGGCGAACGGATAGACATTTTTAAATACGTTAATAACTAATGAGCTTGTCCTGTGGCTACTAGGCGAACTGATAGACATACTTAAATACGTTAATAAACATTAATGACTCGAGTACAAATGTACACGTTCATCACACGAAACGTTTCCCTAGCGGGATTCGAACCCGCGGCCGCATTTTGTGGTCAAGGTCTCTGACCACTCGACCAGCGGGCCTATCGATAATAAATATAAATACAGCATAATCTATTATAAAAATGTACAAATATGTGTCATTGTTTATTTGGAATGAATCTGCTGTGTTAGAGTAAAGTTAGTATTCCATCGTATTTTTGATGCTTTGTTTTAATTTAAATTTCACTTACAATTAATACGAGTAATACACACAAATTTCTCGTAATTAGAAAACCGTGTACCCCAATACTTATAAACCAAACATAAATATATTATTCCTTCAGGACATCATCCATCTTCATAGCGTTCTGTCCCGTGCTTAGACGGGATCCGCTTAGACCATGATCCAGGATTTAGCGAATCTGGTAATTACATAGAAGCGACTGCCGATCTGACCTTCGTAACCCTAAGATAGGGGAACCAGACAATTTTTGGATCATGGTGTTTATTCCTTCAGGACATCAAAGTACCAAAAATAAATGGAAGGCTGATCAATCCAAGTTTCTGCTTTAGAAACTATTGTGGTGGGTTGGCGATAATACTTTTGTTATTCGAGTGTAATATTTCTGTATTGGAAGAAAGTTAAGGGTCCTACTGCCTTGTTTGTTGTCAGCGTCTGATGTTGAAGGACAAAAGTAGGTTAATATTTCATTGAGAGGACAATTCATAAGGTTGTATTGTTTGGTGATAGAATTACGGTCATTTTTACAAAGCTGGATAAAGGAGATGAGTAAGAGCGGTGGTAGCTCAATGGCGAGGAAACGCGACGCAAATGCGAGAAGTACCGGTTCAAACCCGGCGACTTTCAGTTTTTCCGGGATTTATAAATTTTTCGGTGACTTAAAAAATGCTAATGCCTACCCCGTTAGGGAAGTTAGTTAGTTAAAAAAATAAATCTGTTACGGTGTTTTTTCCTTGGATTAAAACTCTTAGTAAATAAAATTTCATATAAATCGGTTAAGTACTCTAAGCGTGAGTAATATGATACACAGACAACAACATTAGTAACATTTTTAATATAAGTAAAGATATGCAATGTTTTTTGTAAAAAACAATTTCAAATCATTTAAAAACTAATGGATTTAGTTATTCTTATGCGCAAAAATTACAGAACAAAATTTTCTAAAATATAGTGCACAAGCTATTGATCTAACTTAACATACTATGCATGTTCCCGAGGGATTTTGGTTAAATTTCGATTTCTAACAGGCAAAATCGCGAGTAGAACTTAGTTTCCAACATAAAAACGAAGTACAAGCAAGCAAATTTACTTGAAACTTTTTGCCGATACTAACTTGACGGTATTAAGTTGTTTTACGGTATTTGCAAGTTTTGCCCTTTGAGAACTAATCTGGGAACAATGGGTCCCAACTCAAGTTATTAGCGGAACTTAAGCACAGATAAGCGGAAACTATGTTACTTAAGTATGCGTATTATATTCATTTAGTCACTACCATTAATTGTCATTAAAAAACAAATAATCAAATAAGAAATCACAATTTACTTACACATCAAATATTTCATTTGAAGTTATTAACACGTTACGTCTTTTGAACGCAACCCCTATTTTTTTTTCTAAACCGCACATTTTTTCGGCAATCACTTACCCCGTTTCACCCCATAACGCTTCACAGGTAATTTCGCTTAGGTCAGCTATCTTAAGCTGTCACATTATGCTAGGAACCTTTAAGAAATGAGCTTGGTAAAGGCTTTTCTTACTTACTCTAGTGGGCCTTGCCCGTGGGGTGTACGTATGTGTAGAACTCCCGTGCCAAGGTATTGTAAGTTGCGTACGCCCATGTATACATTCATTTGTATACGAAATAGGTAAAAAAAGAAGGACTCCGCGCCACTAACTAGCCTAACATTGCTGTGTTGTCGATTCTGTGACAAATAAATTTCACAGATTTGGATAACAGACTGCAGTTGCTGTTATATATTCGAATGTACTATTACTAGAAAGTATATGTGTAACATATACTTACATATACATATACTTTCCAGTAATAGTACATTGTGTCTAGCACCGATCTAACTACATATATCCAACAGGCTTCGTCCCATAAAGATTTGCCTCTAGCTGTAATCGAACCTCAGGCATTTGATTTGGTGGCAGAAGCTCCTCAGGTGCTGGTATCCATAAGTATTCCACTCACACATGCATAAACGTGGCTTCACGCTATAGTATGACATCGTGGAGTCCTTCCTTTTTTACTAGTCCGTGGAACAGCCATGAATGTATAATTTTAGACCAGACAATAAGTTAAAATGCTTTTGTGTTTTATAGGCAGATAAATTAATAAAAAAATTTTTTAGCTAATTTATAGTTTTAGGCTCATAAAGTCGGCCCCCTTCTTTTTTTAGAAACTTATCAATAATAAACATAGTCTATGTGTAGGAAGAAACGTACAACGACGACTATTGCTGTGAGTTTCTTTACTGCAGCTAATTCGGACTACGGTCCTTGCGGTTACGAGAAGGCATCTCCGGAATGCAGGTTGTATTTCGAGGCAGCGCATAGTTGTGGCAAAGCTGTGTAGGATCAACGCCGTAGCCTACTATGGCGATAGCTTGACGACATATATAGACAAGTCAACAACATCTAGTCCTTCATTAGGGTTCCGTACCCAAAGGGTATGGATTACTAAGATATTACTCCGGTGTCTATCCGTCCGTCCGTCTGTCACCAAGCTGTATCTCATGAACCATGATAGTTAGACAGTTAAAGTTTTTACAGATGATATATTTCAGGGGAATTTAAATATATCAGGGGCTCCCATACATCAGACGTAATTTTTTTTGCCGTTTTAAAGATCATGGTACTATTCGTCGCGAGTCCGACTCGCACTTGGCCGGTTTTTTTATAAATTTGTAATAGGTATGTTTCTCTGTGGCCGGACCACAGTTTAGTACTCAGATGCTATAGTTCCAAATAATAGAGAGAGGTGGCGTGGCCAGAGAGTACTGCTTCGCGGCCGGACCACATAAATTGTTAATTAAAAAGTTATAGTTAGTCCTATGTTGGTCTGCGACTTGGCCCATGTTGATCTGCGACGAAAAAAAAAGAATGTGCCAACTGTAGTTCTTGCCCAGCATGTCGTAAGAGGCGACTAATGGTTTACGGGCTTTTGGGCTTTTTTTCTAGAAATGTCCAATATTTTTTTACCAGAAAATACGTAGGTTACATAGATTGCCCGATGACTTCCAAAGCAGTCTGAAACATGCAAAGGTCCATCCAATTTGACAGGTACACTACTCAATTTAAAACTTTCAAAGGCAAGACGCCGAAAATAGTAATCCCCCCCCCCCCCCCCACGACAAATGCTGTTTCATTCGCGAAGTTTCCGCAACCTGTGAATAAAATATACACTTCGGACTTAATCCGGGGAGTTGTTCGGATACGGAGAACTCATTCCTCATTTACGGACTGTGTTCCCGACTTTTTCAGAGTACGTTTAATATTTAACTGGATTTTGTGCGAGATTGTCCGCCGTTTGATTTCGGTTAATGTGTTTTAAGTGTTCTGCGGGGGAGTTGGATTGAAAGTCCACTGTCGCCGTGTACTCGGGTATGACTTTGTGGCGAAACGTTTGAGCGGAGAGTAAAAAGCTGAGCGAAGCGAGCGGTTTGGTGGAGGGAGGTTGAATGCTGCCGGTGTTTTAGGGTTTTATATTAATTTCTTCTAACGTAGACTGTTTTGTAGCCGGGTCGGTCAGTAACATTTATTTGTATTGAAAGCTTTGATCCATAATTTTAAACTAGCTTCTGCTCGCGGCTTTGCTCGCGTGCTGCATCAATAAAACACAGCTTATGTGTTATTCTAATGTATAAGCTATACTATTGTAATGTTTTATTAGCAATCTATGCAGTACTTTTTGCGTGAAAGAGTAACAAACATCCACACAAACTATCGCGTTAATAATAATATTTGTATATAATAATAAGTAAGATAATTCAAGTTGTCTTTACAAAAAATAGTTTATATATCCAATATTTAAATATATATTTGTAATACCACTGTTGATTCTGATATCCGTAACACAAGTGCTCAAGCTACACCTCGGAGTCAAATCAATGTATGTGATGTAGTCGGATATTTATTTATTTATTTATTATTCTATGCCATATCCTCTTAAACACCACAGTAAACAAGGTCTTAACGACAGACCAGTCTTAACCCATTTATGCTGCTCAAGTGCCTACTGACACGTGCCTAGACTTAGACTTATCAAGGGTCAAACTTGTTTACACCAAGTCCAAAGCAGTTTTGTTTATTGTTGAAACCGAGTCTAAACATTAAGCTACCAACAACAGAGAGAGCAATACAAAGTGACAGAGACACAGATACTGCGCCCCATTTGCATGAAAGGTCGAGTTTGTAAACAAAATATATAAAACAACAACACAACACTGGGGCCTTTCGTCAGAGTTACGATGCCTAAATATTTACCCGGCAAAGAATATAAATAGACGGTAAACAGTTAGTTTTCTATACTAAGTAGATGTTGGAACTAGTCTTGGGCAAACTAGTTCGCAACTGAGATCGCTCAGTATAGGTCGCCGCTCCTAAACGAACTAGTTCGTTAGTTCATCGTTCGCTAGTTTTAATTCTGTCTAGCTTTGACGATCTAGATCGTACTTTTAGATCGTCAGTTCACGACTCTGTGGTGAGAACGATATGCTAAGAGAAATCTCGATATAGTGCTGTGGATATGCCACTATGCTGCTCTACTTAGTAGTTTATGAAAAGGGAAGATGCATAATATATAATATTTTATCAATATTTTATGACTACAACTACAAACTGTTTCAGTTAAAACAAATAAAATACTCAGATAAAATACTTTGTCATGAACGAACTAGCGAACTATTAACGACCCAAACTGCGAACTAGTTCGCGTAGTTCACCTAAAAGAGCGCTCTTTCGAACTAGTTCGTTCGCGAACTACACATGCCTAGTTGGAACAAACGGGGCGCGATGCCAGGTCGTATGTCAACACTGCGCTTGTTATACTACCATACTATTATGGTCTACTTATTTTGTATAACTGCAATGTAATAATAATCAAAGTAATTACTGTTACACAAATATGATTAATGAATGTATATATTAATACGTGTAGCAAAATCTTTGTACCCTATTACGAATATTACGCGGACGGAGGAGTATGCGATTTGGCACAGCTGAAGTTTATACAGAGGAGTGCAGAAAGCTAATATTTTATTAAATATTGCGTTAGAAATTTGTAAAAAAATAATAAATGAATTATGGTCGAATTGCGACCACTGGGCGGCCACTAGTTAAGATAAATTGACCATAATTGAGAAAATTTCTACTTGGTAAAGATATCCATAGACAAACGAATGTTCAAAAAGACGAAAAAGTGCTCATAATCACCTAATGGATAAAAGTCAAAAGGGAGCACCTTAATAACTTTTTTAACCTAAAAATAAAACTGGGCTGGGTTAGATGGAAAATTGTAAAAAATTGTTTGATCAAAGTTTGACCACATTTTATGCGTGTGCTAACTAATAATACTTAGTTATAATATATTGCCCGAACGGTTTGGCCAAAACTAGTTTTCGCGGGGAACAATGCACTTTAACTGTTCGACGATTCTCCAAAGATTTGCTAGAGTATCTACCTGCTCAAAGCTGTTCTCAGAAGTTGAGTGGAAAGCTAATAGTTTTGTAAGTTCTGCATAACTTGATGGGTTATTAATAATATCCAATTTGAAGTTAGTTAATTTGGAAACTTATTCATTTCGCGGCAATTCTATCCACATCAATGGAGTTAATTTAGTGGCGTGTTAGGGTTTGGTGCAAATTAAATGGCAATTAACTTTCTCATTAAGGCGCGATATCACATTGCTGGCAACATATCTCTGTTTAGTTTCAGACAAAGTCTAATTAAAACACTCCTGTTTTCGTTGTGTGAATAACTTGAGAATTCGGTTTGAGATTCAAAGACTATGCTATTTGAGACTCATAATTATTATCTTATTATCTTTAGGTACATAGTATAAAATAAAGTCGCCGTTTCTGTCTGTTCGCTTAGATCTCTTGAACTATGCAAGGATGTTGATGTGGTTTTTATCAATAGATAGAGTAAATTAATAAATAAATATCCCACTACACCACATTCATTGATCTGACTCCGAGGTAAGTAGCTTAAGCACTTGTGTTACGGATATCAGATTCAACAGTGGTATTACAAATATATACTTAAATATTGGATATTAACACCCAGACACAAAACAAACACAAGAATTCATCACACGAATGTTTTTCCTGGGCGGGGATCGAACCCACAACTCTTGGCGCATAGGGCGGGGTCACTACCAAATGCGCCATCGAGCCAATCAAGTCAGATTTATTCAAGAGGAAGGTTTATATGTATAATTTCATATTATTATTTTATGCTCACCGTGCGAAGCCGGGGTAGGTGGCCAGTTTATAATAAAGTGCTGACTTGTTGTAGATGTGTATATGTTGCGATGAAAATATTACAAGATTTAGAAAACGAATTTATTTGCCCAGTAAAAAATTCACCAGTCATTTGGTACTCACTAAATTCAAGTCCGAATTTCTTATTTATTATAAACTAGCAGCGCCCTGCGGTTTCACCCGGGTAGTTCCCATTCTCATACGAATATGGGGATAAAATATAGCCTATGTTACTTCGGGATAATGTAGCTTTCTAATGGTGAAAGAATTTTTGAAATCGGTACAGTAGTTTTCGAGTTTATTCATTACAAACATACACACACACACACACAAATACAAAAATACAATAATACAAATCGTCCCTCTTTATAATATTAGTATTAATTACTTACAAACACTTTCATTTTACAGAGAAATAATAAACAACGAACTCAGGTTTCTACAAAAAGAAACGAATTCTAATTCTTTCTGTCACGTTATTGGGGTACAATCCCATTATTTAACACAATAAAAAGTGTCGCTAAACTACCCTTCATACTACCGCTGTCTCACGTTTAGGGGTACAATAAATCTTGAACTACAAACGTTTTTACCACCCCACCCAGCACCTATCTCTTCTCCCTTAATCTTTCAACTCTTCAAGATAAGATACCTAAGCCGGACAATCTAATTCTACCTCTTTTTTCGTATAACACGTTAATTAAAGCATCTAAACTGGTTATTTATCGCAATAACGATTAAACTTTGGTCTAATAGAACTTTGTTGTTGCTGATTTAATTCTTAGTTGTGAAATTTGTGGACTTTCAAAGGCGTATTGTATTAAACTGATTTTAAAATGTGTTGGTAAGATATTGTGAATAATCCAAATGCGAGCGGTAGTAAGCCCGGGCACGTACCTCTGGATTTTTCAAATCTATGTACGTATTTATACCACTAGCTCGACGGTGAGGGAAAACATCGTCATGAAACCTGCAAGTTCAAACAACTTTGGATTTGTACCATGATCCAAAAATTGTCTGGTTCCCCCATCTTAGAGTTACGAAGGTCAGCTCGGCAGTCGCTTCAATGCTCCAGACTCGCTAAATCCTGGATCATGGTCTAAGCGGACCCCGTCTAAGCACGGGACATAACGCTAGGAAGATGATGACGATTTTGACTTTAAACCAAATATCGAATTTGGTTTAAAGGTTAGGAGAAGAAATTATTTGTTCCTTGTTGGCATAGGACTAAAAATTATGTATCAACTGTGTTCTATGGCATATTGAAAAAGGCGATTAATGAAGTATTGGGTAAGAATCCGCTAACCACTAGTGACTCTTTCTCAATTTTCTATTCAACCCAACACAGTCAGAAAACTCAAGAAGAAAAAAGATACAATTAATTTATGGTAATGATGTGGTAATAGAATGGACCATAGATTGAAAACAAATTACGTAATAACAACCTAGAAAAATAAATCCTTGGCATCCAAAAAATATTCGTGATCTAAAGTAATTTTTCCTTAGGGATACATTCATAGTACAACGGGCAGATTATAAACCATTCTCTAAGAAATAATTTAGTAGTCTAGAAAATTTTCTGGATATTATTTTAACTGGTCTCCAGAGAATACGCTTATAGTGACTATACGTCAGGAATACTGGTGTACTATATTACTACGACTAACTTCAAGAATATGAAATGAGGTTGAGTATAATAAAATTTGTTGCTGCGGAAACATAATTTTATGTGTCCTGGGAATGTAAAAGGTCTATTTCGTCGTACACATTGCAGATATATTTTTGACTAGCTTTGTCCTGTGACTTGGTTGGTATTGATAAAGCTTTATTTATGTTATGAAAAGTGTTTTATATCCTTTTCTATATTGATATTATGTATGCAAAAATGTACATAGATCGGTGGAGAAATAAAGTGAGTGAGTTAGAACCGAGACGAATGATATATAAAATCAAATTACTTTGATTTTGTATAACATTCGTTATGAGTATATACTCATAATAAATATTATCAAACATATGATCCCTAAAGAGGTAGGCAAAATCTAATCTTACCGTGTTTCTTCAGCCACTTTTAGTCTGCGTTTGAATATATAAAAAAAAAATCAGTCGAATTAAGAACCTCCTCCTTTTTTTTGCAGTCGGTTAAAAAGTAGTGACAAGTGGCAGATAGCCAACATAATAAAAAAATCCAGTAACCTACCTACAGTTTTAGACACCTTTTACAACATGCTAGTCAAGAAACACAATCAATTATTTTTAAGTCCCAGTCCCAGACAGAGTAAGCTCTATTTATCAAACGGATACCTTTGTCCGTGGCAGACGAGCTATCTCGCCCATAGTGTCAAAAGCAAAGGCTGTGACTGTTTAAAATAAAATAAATTAGCAGCGCCCCTCGGTTTTACCCGCTTAGTTCCAGCTCCTGTAGGAATAAAGGGATAAAATATAGTCTATGTTACTCGTTGATAAAGTAGCTTTCCATTGGTGAAAGCATTTTTCAGATCGGTCAAGTAGTCAAAGTCAAAGTAAAAGCCAAAGTTAAAGACAAAGTCAAAGCCAAAGTCAAAGTCAAAGTCAAATTCAAAATATTCTTTATTTATATAGGTTTTAAACAAATATTTATAAATCTTCAAATACTGATAAAGAAATACGATTCTACCACCGGAGTAGTAATATAGCAACGGAGTTTCGGAGCCTATTCAATACAAACAAACAAACAATCAAATCTTTCCCCTTTATAATATTAGTCATCATCTCCCTAGCGTTATGTCCCGTGCTTAGACGGGGTCCGCTTAGACCATGATCCAGGATTTAGCGAGTCTGGTAATTACATTGAAGTGACTGCCGATCTGGCCTTCGTAACCCTAAGATAGGGGAACCAGACAATTTTTGGATCATGGTTACAAATTCAAAGTTCTTTGAATTTGCAGGTTTCATCACGATGTTTTCCCTCACCGTCGAGCTAGTGGTATAAATATGTACATAGATTTTTTTAAATCTAGAGGTACATGCCCGGGTTTGAACCCGCACTCCTCGGTTAAGAGGCACGTGTCCTTACCATTGAGCTACCACCGCTCTTCCCTTTATAATATTAGTATGATTATTTATTAGAACCCGTCTCAATGATACTCGCGTCATCCACAACCAGAGTCCGTTATTAAAAGTATCGCAAACGTTCCATTGAAGCGACAAGAAAGTAATATCGTCCCGAGATTCGCTTTTTATCAAAACTTTGAGACAGCTAATTAACTCGCGATTATACTATGTAGTCTGGGAAACGAGACACAAAATTATTATGTTTATTTCTACACTTTGAAGGTTTTTATGGATCCTCGGAGATTTGGAGCGCCTTGTGAATATTATATGGTTTTCGTATCTCGAAAGGTTTCGTGAACTTAATAAATTTTTATTATAGCGATTGAGAGTCTACAGAAACAGTGGTAACGAGCCTGGGGTAGCTATAGGTTAAAACTTAAGCTCGATTTTTATATATATTCTTAAAAATTAAACCCTAACTGATATTATAAATGTGAATAGATAGATACTTTATTGCACTAAAAATAAATACAGAAAATTAGCATACAGAAATAGTACTATTTGGCGGTCTTATCGCTGGAAGCAATCTGTCCCAGACAACCAAAAGCACAGGAAAATAAGTTACTGAAAAAGGCCAATGTGAGTTTGTTTGTGAGATTTTCACCCCTACACCACTAACGGATTTTAAAAATTGTTATACCAATAAATAATATCTTAGGGTTATATCATAAATATATATCATAGGATTATATTTTTATTTTATAAACTACGCAGGTAAAACCGCAGCCCGCTGCTTGTTTAAAACATTTTAACTCAGACGAAGTACTTTAATTTTTAGTAGGAGCATGAATGTTCTTACAATCTATATTTCTAAACTAATATTATAAAGCTGAAGCTGTTTTTTTGTTCGTTTGTTTGCTTGGATGCGTAATCTCGGGAATTCTTTAAATCGGACCAGTACTCAGATTTAAAGAATTATTTCAGTGTTACAAGCTCGTTTATCAAGGAAGAAAAAGGAAAAATATATAATATTAACCGTAAATGCAGGTGAGACTGCAGGTACCTACAGCTAGAGTATATAAAATAGCTCCTGTGCCTCGTAATATCTATGCAATCTGCGTGAAACGGTGAACACAATAATATTTAAATTCCAGTATAATTTCATCAAACCGAAATTTCTCTTGATCGGTTTTCTTTGTTACAATGGAAAAGTTTCCGCAGAGCGATTAGGGAGCTCCTTGGAAGACTGACGCGGATCGTCAGAAACATAATTTACTTCTTCTTAAAATGTTAATTATTTCTCTCCAGCTTGTAGTCTGGAAAGGAATTTGTTGTATTTAGTTTGCTACATTTTATGAGTACTAAAGTAAGATGGCACAACAGTCGCGCGGAAAATGTGGATGTAAAAATATGGCTAGTTGAAGGACGATAGATAAAAGAAGGATAGAATGATAGGCATAGACTGGATGAGCAAAGTCAAAGGTTAGGCCTAGTGGAGTTCATTAAGAGTGGCCTATGTCCAGCAGAGGAATAGTGCAGGCTGATGATGATGATGATCAAGATGAAAAAAATATTTTTAGTTGTTATGTTGTCACACCAAATAATAGTATATTAATATAGAATTGATAGATGATGTATGACAGATACGTAGAACGGAATGATGTGAAGTGTGTAAGAAGGAACGTAACAGAGTAAGGGAGATGGAAGATATTTGAAAGAGGATGGTGTGATGTGAGACGAATGGCGATGTGCGTGAAAAAAACGTGTGAGGGATTATTGAAGAATAAACCTCATATTAATAAGAGAAATCGTGTTTTTTTGCTGAGTCAACCGCGGGACAATTTCCTGCACACTATATTAATTTTCAATGTATTGTTTGCGGTTTTTTAAATTATTTATTCTCTAAACAGCTTTGTATGCTTAGTCTCTGACCGTAATTTTATGCAAATGGTAAATATTGTCTTGAAATTCTGTTAAGGCATGTCTTGCATTGATATTAATTATTTTTGCACTACAGTCTTTCATCGATTCAAACAGTCATTAAAAATTATAATAGTATTAGTTTAGAAAAGTTCTAGAATCTAAATTAAATGTGATAACCTTGATTTCAAACACTGTTTATTAATAGGTAATCAATAATATAGAAACAAAAAAAAACTTCTAGATTTTTACTAACTAACTAAACTTCACGCCACTTCCCTAGCAGGGTAGGAAGAGAAAACCGAACGGCATATGGCATCCTTACACACTTCACTCACCTCTTCAACATTCATGATCCCTTTCATACAAGCTCTCCGGTTTTTATGACTCCTAACATCACCTCCTGTAAACACACGACCAATCTGGTCGTGGTAGGTGAGCCTGGGCCTTCCGTGGCTACATCTTTCCACTTTCACATTGTACCTATATCTGTATAGTCGATCTTTCGTCATCCATTCTTTCCAGATGTCCGACCCACCGGAGCAAGCCCCTTCTTATCTTGACAAAAAAAAACATGCATATTTTGTATTTTATCGGTAGCGTACAAATTGTATACACCTTATGTCCTATAAACTTAACCTTATAACGGCCAAAGAAAAACAGTAAAAAGCCAACTAGTCCTTGAACCGGTCTTTAATATTTAACCGGTCCGGTCTACATCTATTATGCATAGAGATGCAAACCGGTACATTACATATGCTGCCGATTGCGGTGGGCCGGCTCTTTTTATTAGCCCGGATGTTTATTTATTTGTCCCGGTTTATTGGGGGTCGTAAATATTGAGGGATGACCGTTGGGATTCGGGACTCGGACGCGATGATAATGCGCGCGTATGTTAAATGGGTTTCCCGATTGTCAAGGTATTTGGGTTGGGTGTCCCCAGGTGAAAATTTAACATGTCCAGTAGTCAAAATGTGAATGATAAATAAATATCAGACTACATCACATACATTGATCTGACTTCGAGGTAAGTAGCTTAAGCACTTGTGTTACGGATATCAGAATCTACAGTGGTATTACAAATATATACCTAAATAAATATTGGATATTAACATAGACACAAAATAAACACAAGTATTCATCATACGAATGTATGTCCTGCTCGGAGATTGAACCCACAACTCTTGGCGCATGGGGCAGGGTCACTATCGAATGCGCCATCGAGCCAGTCGAATAACAGTTGTGAATAGCGACCGAAGAGATAAAGTAAAAATGAATAACATAAAAGTGTGAACCAAGATCATGGAACATGGATCTCTGCCTGATCACATCCTTCCATGTTCCATAATCTTGGTTCACCCCCATGGAAAACGTGACTGTATGTATGTATAATTTACATTAAGAATTAGCAAGCACTTCTAACCTAAATTTTTGGTTTAAATCATCATCTTCCTAGCGTTATGTCCCGTGCTTAGACGGGGTCCACTTAAACTATGATCCAGGATTTAGCGAGTCTGGTAATTAGATTGAAGCGACTGCCGATCTGACCTTCGTAACCCTAAGATAGGGGAACCAGACAATTTTTGGATCATGGTTACAAATCCAAAGTTTTTTGAATTTGCAGGTTTCATCACGATGTTTTCCTTCACCGTCGAGCTAGTGGTATAAAAATCCAGAGGTACCTGCCCGGGTTTGAACCCGCACTCCTCGGTTTAGAGGCGAGGGTCCTTACCATTGAGCTACCACCGCTCCTTGGTTTAGATAGAAAAAATAAATATATTGTAACACCTGACTAGATTATCCCCTACATAATCACAAACTCAAAACTCTATACGAACGATTTTACGACATGCTAGAGAAGTTAGTCGGTAATTTTTTTCAAGTTCCAAGTCAACATGGGCCTTGTAAGCTAAATTCAAATAAATTCTTGAATTCTTCGGACTGACACACCAATTCCCTAGGCCTCAACTAAGCTATGCTTGTGCTATGGATACTATGTAACGAATAGACATACTTAAATCCGTTTATAAACATCCATGACTCAGTTACTAATGTCCATGTTCATCACACGAAACATTTCGCCCAAGCGGGATTCGAACCCACGACCCTTGGTTTCGTGGCCAGGGTCTCTGACCACTCGACCAAACGGCCAGTAAACTATCTAATATGAGATCTAGACTATATTGGCACATACCTAAATACATACATACGTACATAACAACACACCCGCAATACCATGTCCCATGTTGGGACTTAAAAAATAACATTATTTTTCAAATCCCAACTTATATAGGCAAGGAACACAGATGGCATGTGCCAACTGTGTATGGCATGCATAGCATATCGTAAAATGCTACTAATGGTATATCGGGTTTTGGGTGTGTTATTGTGAAGCTAGCCACTTGTCAATACTATTTCACAATTGTCCATCTAACCTAGACCGGTTTTGTTTTTGGCTGAATGTGTTTATGGGGGCTGGCTGCCCCTTTGACTCTGCCTTCCCTCGGAGCCTGCAGGCGTGATGATATGTATGTACACCCGTAATTCCCGAAGGGGATGGCAGACTTAAAGGGCCACCAAGCCTCTTTAACCACATACATACCTATATCAAAACCAAAAACATGCACACACACAGGTACATCTCACTCCATCCACCGAAACAACATTTTCCCAAAATGTACACCCAAAGCTAACATCCCCTATTCAAATACGAATATTATTTCTTGTGCCCTCCAGAAATTCATGCTGGGATGCTTTATTAGGGTCAAGAAGGGATAGCGTCCCCTGATATCGGGTGAGCGACGACGCAATCCTGGAGTGACTGATCGTGTATAATAAGAGACGTCAAGTGACAGTCGCTGGAATAATTGCGGGGTCCGTATACAAAAACTGGGAGATATTAATGTGACCAGATTAGAAACAAGTAGATAGCTTGTCGCCTTATGTAGGCGACATATACCCAAAACCCGATATACCATTAGTCGTCTTTTAAAACATGCTATGCAAGAACCACAGTACATGTATTATATATTATACATAGCATTGAAGATACGCCTCTCATGCTAGGAGTGTTCTAGTCTTGCCTGGATACCTTTGGATTTTCAAATTGAAGTACGTGTCTACACCACTAGTTCTGCAGTGAGGCAAAACATGATGAGGATAGCTGGACTTTCAAATAACTATGGACGTGTACCTTTTTATATATTTTCCTTAACTTAATTGCGAACAGTAGATGGCAGTTGCTTAAATGTGATAACCAGACGCGCTAAATCCGGGATCATTGTTTAAGTAGACCCCGACCAGAGACGGAACAAATCACGATTTATTTAAAAGAAAGAAAAATGTTCAGTAGGTTACATGCATAATACATAACATTGTAACATAAAAAAGTTAAAACTATGTGGTACTTAAAAGGTCTCCGCTCAGCATATGTCGCGGTGGCGCTAAGCGTACCACGACACTGGTATTTATCAAGTCAAAATAATAGGCTAGATGACTAAAAAATTCTGTTTAGTCCGTCAGTTAGATTATAAAAAAATATTGAACACGTATTTTTTTATTTATTTGTCAAACAAACATTGACGAAGATACAATGCATTCAAGTTGCGCGTGACGTCACGCTTTCGTACAATTTTTACTAAATAGTGACGTCGCAAGCCCCCACTCCAAAACTTTGATGCTCTTTATATTTGTAATTTTTTGTTATCTTGATAAAGCGAAAAATATGTGTCTAGTATTTTTGTATAATCTAACTGACGGACTAAATAGAATTATAGTTTTTTAATGCAGTCATCATCCCTATTACTGAGCTTATTTTGACTTGATAAAAAAAACATGCGAATACAGTCATTAACATATGGCAACTTTACCGTTTTATTATCTAACCAACGGGACCCCAAAAAGAGACATGAGCCGAGTACAAGTCGTCGAGACGGTGAGAGGCTCCACTCGGTCTCTTCAGACCTTTGAATTGAAATAATGATTGTACGATACGCAACGGGTATTGAAACTTCTTTGAGGTCGGGGTTTAAGTTTAGAAGTTGTTAAGAAGCACTTGTGGACGATTTGATGCTGAAAGAAATACCCGTTCGAGTGGTCAGAGACCCTGGCCGCGAGACCAAGGGTCGCGAGTTGGAACCCGCTAGAGGCAAATGTCTTGTGTGATGAACATGGACATTTGTACTCGAGTCATGGAGATTTATAAAATGTATTTAATATATAAGTACCTATGTCTATCCGTTCACCTAGTATCCATAGCTTAAGATTATAAGCTTAGTTTGGAACTAGGGAATTGGTGTCAGTCTGGAGAATTTATTTATATATACATACATTACATCATGCTTATAATCCCCGAAGGGGTAGGCAAAGTCAGAGAAGAAATATTATTATTTGAAACTAGCTTCTACCCATGGTTTCACTCGTGTGGCACTGTTAGATAGAATCTATTGTATGTCTCTAGGGTTCTATCAATCTTTCTGGGATAAAAAGGTTCATGTCCCAGACCAGACTTAAAAGGGAATGGACCGACTGTGTCTCTTGTTTATAATGTCAGTGTGTTATTTATAAATAAATAAATAAATAAATATCAAATAAATATCAGACTACATCACATACATTGATCTAACTTCGAGGCAAGTAGCTTAAGCACTTGTGTTACGGATATCAGAAGTCAACAGTGGTATTACAAATATATACTTAAATATTCAATATTAACACCCAGACACAGAACAAACACAAGTATTCATCATACAAATATTTGTCCTGGATGGGGATCGAACCCACAACTCTTGGCGCATAGGGCAGGGTCACTACCGAATGCGTCATCGAGCTTGTCGATCAAGCTTGTTTATAAACAAATGGTGTATTGGGTTCGTCTACGGACGACTTCTTAGTAGTAACGTAATGACAAACGGCATTACTTTATAGTCGGAGAGCTGGCACCAATTTTTGGGCAGGTATTTGAGGCAAGCTGAAAACTTGTGCCCTGCCTCTCCTACTATACCTAGGAATTATTTATAACTAAAAATAGAATTCTAAAAAAGACAGATCATTTTGGTTGGACTCTCTACCTGCCAGGTGATCTAACAATCTATCTATCTTGATTTAGCCCCGTTACTCACCAACCAGGTCTGCAGTTCCGTGTTGGGATATAATAAGAGAGGTATGGGACAAGTTTTCAGCTTGCCTCAAATATACACCCAAAAATTGGTGGGCCAGCTGTCAGACCATTACCACAATTTTCCATCTAACCCAACTGAATTTTATTTTTGGCTAAGTAGTAGTTTAGGAACTTATTTCTCCTTGGACTCTGTCTGCCCTTTGAGAGATGGTAGATGTGACAATATGAATCTATGATTTAGTTATAGAAACTTTTGATTTTGTGTGGTGATGTAATACTCTCAAGAATATCGACGTAAGGTAGCAACATTTCATCATCATGCCTGCAATCTCTGAAGGGGTATACAGATTCCAAGGGCACTGGGCCTTGGATGCTGTCTACCTGGTTCCTGGTTCAAAGAACTGTCCTCAAACCATATAAAGCCTAAATCTAATCTAATGAGTGTAAGGTTAGAAGGAAAATTGGAAAAAGTAGCGGCAAGCTCATCATCCACATAATCTGAAACCAAATATCGAATACACCATTACTCGCCTTTACGACATGCTAGGCAAGGAAAGCTGGCACATAATTTTCGAGTCCCAGACCAACTGGGAAAAAGAGTGAAGTAGCAATATTTAGTCCTATAGCCACGGACTAGTAAAAAATAAGGACTCCACGCTGTCATACTACAGCGTGAAGCCACGTTTATGCATGTGCGAGTGAGATACTGATGGATACGAGATATCGGATATCTGTTATTTGGAGCACTTATTATGTTAATGTGTGACGTAAGTTTCGTGTCAAATTAGAGCACCTAGTAGCTTCAATGTCAGTTAGTGGCGCAGAGTCCTTTTTCACTAGTGCCTACAGCAGTGGCGGATTTACAATCTTGGCCGCCCTAGGCCCCAGGCCATAATTCTCAGAACTAAAGAGACATCACTTGGTATTTATCACGATTGGCCGCCTCTAATATCTGGCCGCCCTAGGCCCGGGCCTACTGGGCCTTAGGGTAAATCCGCCACTGGCCTACAGCTATGTTTACTCAATCCCTTCTACGACTAACAATAACAATAGACACGACACATATTATACCCTCGTACCGTTAGTGAGGCAGCTTCCAGGCGATGTTCGGTGGGGTGTGACGAGCAGCAGTGTGGAAGTAATGGCCATGTCCTACTTGACGCATATCTAAGATGCTAGGCATTATAACTGCTAGGCTTTGCATGACTATTCATGCATTTAGTCGGATATAGAAAGTCTGTGTTTACTCTGGTGATGGAAATCAGCAGCGTATGGGGACACGAGCCTTTTAACCGAGAAGTGCGGGTTTAAACCCGGGCATGTACCTCTAGATTTTTCAAGTCTATGTACGTATTTATACCACTAGCTCGACGGTGAGGGGACATCGTAACGAAATCTGGAAATTCAAACAATTTCGAGTTTGTAACCATAATCCAAAAATTGTCTGGTTTCCCTATTTTAGGGTTACGAAGGTCAGATCAGCAGTCGCTTCAATGTAATCAGCAGACTTGCTAAATCCTGGATCATGGTCGAAGCGGACCCCGTCTAAGCAAGGGACATAACGCTAGGAAGATTACTACGCTTCGATTGTCCATTTTCCATACTGAAATTTCAACTAGGGGAAGAATCAGCTAGTTTGAACTAGTTTCCAAACAAATCGTACACAAGCAACATTTTACAACCTACATAAACATCTTAGTCGTTTAACTAAACGATTATTGCTAGCTAAATTGCTGTCGTTAGATATTGTGCTCTTTTACGGTTGTTATACGGTCTTAATTCATTTTACAATGGCTGTCGGATTTATTACTCATTCGATGTGTGTTCACTAGAGTTATATGGGGTTAGGTCAACTGAGAACTGAAATTGCTCTTTTGGGGCTTAGAAAGTATGTACCAACTGTGTTTCTTGCCTAGCGTGTATTAAAAGGCGACTAATGGCGTAATGAGTATGAGGCTTGTGATTATGTAGGCAATGAGCTAGCCACTACCCTTACATATTTCATAATATTTCATCTTATCTAAATCAATTTCGAAAAGCTCGATGGCGCATTCATTAGTGACCCTGCCTTATGCGCCAAGAGTTGTGGGTTCGATTCCCACCCAGGTGTTCTGTGGGTGTTAATATCCAATATTTGAGTATATTGTATTTGTAATACCATTGTTGTTTCTGATATCCGTAACATAAGTGCTTAAGATACTTACCTGGGAGTTAGATCAATGTGTGTGATGTAGTCTGTCCACTGTTTGTTATAGGATGATTACAGGAACTTGGAGATAATATGAGGCCCCCCAGGACCAGGCCTGGGGCGGACCGCCCCTTCCACTTTCGGTTAGTCCGCCACTGCCCTCATACATCATGTCTGAGTCTAGATAATTTATTATTATTTACGAACTGATTATAGATAAATACAAATAATGAAACGAAACAGCAACTACTTTTAATCTATACTTATAATAAATCTGTAGAGAGGTCAATTATGTACATGAAATATATTTTCAAAATAACTATTAGGGGGTGATTAGTGATCGATACTGATGCCAAAAATGCAATCAGTAAAATGTTTGTCTGTCTGTCTGTCTGTCTGTCTGTATGTTCCTTATAGAAACAAAAACTACTCGACGGATTTTAACGAAACTTGGTACAATTATTCTTAATACTCCTGGGCAGGTTATAGTATACTTTTCATCACGCTACAACCAATAGGAGCAGAGTGGTGAAGGGAAACGTTGGGAAAACGGGAGAAGTTACTCCATTTTTTAAGCTTCCGTCGCGTGTGCAGCCTTAATGGTTAAAGTTACATAGAAATCATGTATGACGGAAATAGTCTTTATAATATTAACCATAAACGCGGGTGACAGCGCTGGCACAGCTAGTTTACAAATAAAAAAATAAATGAAGTATCCAAACTGACACACCAATTCCCTAGTTCCAAACTAAGCTTAAAGCTAGTCCTATAGATACTAGGTGAACGGATAGGCATACTTGGATACGTTTATGAACATCCATGACTCGAGTACAAAAGTCCATGTTCATCACACAAAACATTTGCCCCCAGCGGAATTCGAACCCGCGACTCTTGCTTTCGTGGCCAGGGTCTCTGAACACTTGACAAACGGGCCTGCCAATTTAAAGAAACATGTGTTGCTAGAACACATTTTCAAACAGACATTATTATAAACAACAGCTGTATATTGCAGGAACTCCCATAATTACTCAAACGGCAGTACATCTAGTTCCGTAATAGCTTATTAGGTACATTCCCGTAAATTGAGCAAGCAATTTTAAGCACCCGTTTCCACCCCGTAATTTCGTAATTGCGTAAATGTGAGTACTTACAAGTAATTTCTCACGTAATGCGCCGATTCGTTTACAAAATTCAGGGGTCGTTTGGTCTTCGTGCTCAAACGTTATATTGTTTGAATAGCTTCTATTTGGGTACTGTAAGTGGGGTGCGGTACCCCTTTTTGATTAATTCCATGGTTGTCGATTTGTTGGTATCTTTTACGTGTTACGGAACTGAAAAGTATGCTATCATAACTATCTTTACTAATTTTGTAAATGCAAAAGTAATTCAGTATGTTACTTTTTTACGGTTAAATTAAATAAGTTTTATAACACCGGTTAAAACGGTTAAACCGATTAAAAACGTGACGGAATTTGTAACACGAATACTAAGCATTTTTTGATGTTGTAATTTTAGCATTTAGTCGCCTCCAAGGTGGGCGCCTAGGGCGTCGCCTATTTCATCTAGCTATATGAACAGATCAAAGAGCGGTGGTAGCTCAATGGTAAGGACACGCGCCTCTTAACCAAGGAGTGCGGGTTCAAACCCGGGCACGTATCTCTGGCTTTTCAAATCTATGTACGTATTTATACCACTAGCTCGACGGTGAGGGAAAACATCATGACGAAATCTGCAAATTCAAACAATTTTGAGTTTGTAACCATAATCCAAAAATTGTCTGTTTCCCCTGGATCTTAGGGTTACGAAGGTCAGATCGGCAGTCGATTCAATATAATTACCAGACTCGCTATATCCTGGATCATGGTCTAAGCGGACCCCGTCTAAGCACGGGAGATAACGCTAGGAAGATGTTGATATGAAAAGATCAGACATGATCAGATAATATGAAAATAAATTCAATATGATAAGCCACCAATAGTGGTTCGCCACAAAACTTTAGGTATTCCGTGGACCAAATAACGTTGTGGACTACCAATGGTCCGTGTTATGGATAATAATAATGTCTTCCTAACCGATATCGGTTACGGCGGCCAATCTCAACGAGGATTAGCCATCTGCGCAGGAGATATTATAGTGCACAAGTGTGTGCGCAAACACAGGGGCACTCTCTATTCCTTCACTCTCATAGTCCGGTGAGACGGCAATCCGACATGACCGGAGAGAGGTTAGGCGCAGGACCAACGGCTTAACATGCTTTCCGAGGCACGGGGGTGATTAACCGCCAACTTCCAGACTCCGGGCTGTTACTGAGTAATTTGAATATTGAAATACCCAGCCACAAATTTTTTTGGCCCGACCCAGGATTTGAACCCGGGACCTCTTGGTCCTTAGGCGGCGCACGCTACCACTAGACCAACGAGGCAGTCAGTGTTATGGATAAACTCTTTATGACAAACCATCAGTATGTATTTATTATTTAGTCGTTACTACTACCATATATAATACTGTTATATTCCATGTTGGCCAAGGAGCCAAAAACGATGTATCAACCGTGCTCATTGACTAGTATATAGGCTGACTAATAGCGTAAATAGTAGGTATTAAGTTAATGATTTCCTAAGCGACATGTCGCTACTTTTTCACATAAACCGATTTTTTAGTTATTCTTACGGATAAACTCAGATCAATATTGATCTGAGCGGATAAATAAGAATTGTCATACTACGCTTCTTATTTGAACGGTAGGTTTCTCAGGGATATTGCCTGATTTTCAGATAGCCTACAACCTCTTTTGAAGGTTAGATCTGCTCGTGTACTCACACTCACATTATAGATAGATGAACTAAGCATGACAAGCCATCAATGGCTCGCACGACTTGAGCAGATATGACCTGGAACATTTTTCCCTAAGGGCCATCAGGGTCCTGAGGTTTCTCGATTGATGGATTGGATCTTTCAATCAGACGTGATTGGGGTCGCAACTCGGGCCAAAGTAATAGGTGCTCTGTCCCTTTCCGATCTTGCATTTGATATTCAATCAAAAGGGCAAAGGAAAAGAGGAATTGTATCTATCTATCAATTATATTTGTAATTTTATGTTTAACTAGGCGCCCCGCGGTTTCACCCGCGTAGTTCCCGTTCCCGTGGGAATATGGGGATAAAATATAGCCTATGTTACTTCCGGATAATGTAGCTTTCCAATGATGAAAGAATTTTTGAAATCGCCACAGTAGTTTTTGAGTTTATTTATTACAAACATACACACACACAAAAATACAAATCTTTCCTCTTTGTAATATTAGCTTTGTCACATATCTATATATGTGAAAAAGCGGTTTGTTTGTCTTTTACAGTAAAGGGTTATGATTATAGCAGTCATGTTTATTTTTTCTTACATACAGTCGTATTTAAGTATCGTATATTCTACCGTAGCCTCCAAACTACTTATCCAATTTTCTTCACTATTCGAATAATAAAGTCTTTGTTTCAAAAGACTTAAAAAATTAGGGGTGTCGATTCTTGAGAATTGACACATTGAAACGCGTGACGCGAAAAATATGTATATTCAGCGAAAACAAACTAATGTGAAGTGTTCAAGATAGATGCTGTGTGGTATTTTACAAGTCAGATTTCGGGTTTATTTACTAAGTGTTTAAACGCACTAATTTCAAATACAATCCTTTATTTTTTTTTGTATTTGAATATAGTTATCTTCGCTTAAAAACATTTGCACGAACTCATTACAGATCTATTAGCAGATTGGTATACAAGTAACTAAAACTACGTTTTCACAACACACATTCCATAGTGTGTGAGAAAAAATTCCAGGAAATTCTTTAGCTAGAATGTACATCCAGAAAAGAGGCCTCAATTTATAACCGACTCCAAGCAGGAAACCTTTTAATAAGAATAATAAAACACCGTCTCGCCCTATTCCTGCCGCCTCAATAAAACCTTCCAGTAAAGGGCGACAGCCCTACGCCCCCCTTGGGGAATAGGGCGCCCACCGCAGCCTTTTAGCATAAATTTGTAAATAAGTCTGCGACCGTTCTATCTACTTTTGTCAATCAATACAGGTGAGTTACGTAAAGCGAAGTGGATTGAAGTTGATTGATTTCTAACAAGCTTGTTGGTTAGTCGAAATAAATCAGTCAAAGCTAATGTTAACTGACAGTAGGGGTTCATAATTATTCTTTGGTTGTTACTATTCTGACAAGCTCGATGGCGCATTCGGTATTGACCCTGCCCCATGCGCTAAGAGTTGTGGGTTCGATCACCACCCAGGACAAATATTCGTATGATGAATACTTGTGTTTGTTCTGTGTCTGGGTGTTAATATTCAATATTTATGTATATATTTGTAATACCACTGTTGTTTCTGATGTCCGTAACACAAGTGCTTAAGCTACTTACCTCGGAGTCAGATCAATGTATGTGATGTAGTCTGATATTTATTTATTATACATACATAATGTCACACCATTTTCTATAGGGATCACGTACTTCCATTTGCTACGATCCTGACATACAGCTTTCGCTTCTTCTACATTCATAAGTCTGTCACTAATATACTGGTATGTGTATTGGTTTGAGACCCAAATAAGGTACCAACTGTTCCTTTTAAGTCATAAAAGACGACTAATGGCTGATAGGCCTCTCTAACCCGACCGGCCAGCATGGAGAGTAGTTCAAATCCTCTTTCTACCTTTGGTAGATTAGAAAGGTCGTGCTCCTACAGTGGAGACAAGCATAGTACCTGATGATGATGATGATGATTAAATGTTTACACACATTTAAAAAAACTTTGTACACTAGATGAGACCAAGTTTTTCCTCCATTTACCGAGTGATGGACCGTGAACGTCAAGCTCGTCTCCCGCGGCTCACTAAAGTAAGTAACTTAATTTGCGTGCAAGTGGTATAAACCCGTATCTAATCAAATTACTTACTACTTACTTACTAATTTTGCGACAGGTTAGCTGCTTGTCACAGCTTTTTCACAATTTTCCATCTAACCCAGCCCGACTTTGTTTTTGGCTGAATGTGGTTGAAGGGGCATGCTGCCCGTTTGACTCTGCCCACCCCTTCGGGGATTATGGGCGTGATGTTATGTATGTATGTATGTAATCAAATTAGCGTAATCCAAATATACATGCCCGAATTGGAACCAGTACCACTCAGTCGCCTCATTAGGATTGAGCTACCACAATGCTTTCCAAACGAAAATATTGTTCATATCATACTATTACACAAAATATCTCACCATAATAATTTCCTTCCCTACCCAAACTTCATTCGGAAGCTAATAGTTTATAACTATTTAACCCAAGTACAAGCATTATAGGGGTGGGTACTACCCTATAGTGAGCCGGAACCAGCCAAGGCCTCGCTCTAGCTTCCGGCCGATAATAAAGGTGGGGGTAGAAGGGATGACTGTGCGTAAATAAATACGTTTTACCCGGCGTCGGCGGTTCCACAGAATAGGGGCGGTATTTTTGAGGCGACGACTTGGAATATCGGAATCGTGATTTGCGAAAGAAAGTCCTTTTGAACTTTAATTGTTTTCTATTGGTTGTGTCACTGGTTTCTGCATCTTTGCCGACAGGGACTGGACAGAAGCAAAAGGTATGAATAACAAGAGTTAAATTTATTAATTACGTAATGCATTGCATTAGTATGTCAAGTTGTTATTCATTGCTAAAATTAGTGACGAATCTAATGGAGGATAGCAGTTTTTATAGTAAAACTTTAAATAATAAATGAAAACGAAAATAATCAATCGACGTATATATGTAGATTCTGAGTAACCAAATCCTCTTTTAAGTTCCATTAATATAGTATTATTAAAGAAAAAAGAGGGGTTAAAATTCTGCGCAAAAAATGTGTTTCTTAAATTCTTAACGGACGAAGTCGCGGGCAACAGCTAGTAAATAAATAACTAACTCCATAAAGATTATTCAGCAATAAACACTGTGTAGTTAGTTATTAATGTACTTAACATTATTAGTTTACTCAGAAGCTTTTTGTTCATAATTTCTTTTAACCTTAGATTATATTTAAAAGGACTAATTCAAGGGCCTATAATAGGTCCAATTTCATTTCTTATACTGAAATTTCTAACTTCAGAAGGTAATAATGCCAATTTTATAGAAGGCTGTGATTAAATTGTTACCAAGGTAATGAACGAATTTGAATAGCCTTGGTAGTACGGAAACATTACAAGGGTCAAGAATTTATGACTATGAATTTCGAGCGTAATTTCCATTTTAAATATTCTTGGAACTATTATTAATTGTTTATTTATCAGATAAGGGAAATATGGACTTTTATGTTTAGCTGTTGAACCTTATGATATGACTCTTTAAACTGTTTTATTAATTGTAAGCGTATCTTCGCTTCGTTGAACAGCTGCTTCATGGCACTTTTTAAAATCCCGAGGCTCTGCAGTGCGCCTTACGAATTATGACAAATAAATTGGCGCACTGAATTGACGCAATTGCGAGTTTCCTTAATCGGCCCGGAACTCGGCCTCCACATATGTCAGGCCGAGGCCGACTTACCTTTGTACCATTATCGCATGCGCGGAGCACCGCCTCCACCCACATTTAGGCCGAGGACGACTTACCTTTATCGTCGGCGCGGAACTCAGCCTCCAGCTCGGCCTTGCTCGGCTCCGGCTCGGGCTCGGGCTGCTTGCTGGCCGCCTTCATGCTCATTGATTTCCTTGTCTTGTGCCCGCGGAACGCCGCCTGGATTTTTGTCGCCGCCTGCTCCTCCGACTTCTCGTTCGAATCGCTGACGGATTTCTGCTTGTCTTCTGTGGAAGACATTAAATCCAGTTAATATACGTATATTGAATATATAAAGGTATTATACGGGTTTTCTAGGAAGCCTCTTTCTGGCACCAGTCTCTCACACACAAGGTTTGGTATATAATGTAACTAAGAACCCATTGTCACTCGTTAACCCTTTTAAGAGTAAAATAAAATGATTATAAAGAACCCTGCACACTTAAATAACTATTGATGTGTAACCATGGCAAAATTGTCTGGTTCCTTCGTCTAAGCGTTACGAAGGTCAAATCGGCAGTCGCTTAAATGTAAATGTGTACAATAGCTTTGCAGACTTTGAAATGTTGTTCGACCCGTTATAACACACGCGAGTAGGTACCCCCAGATAATTGCAGACCACAACTTAAAGAGTTAACAGATCACTAGTTGAGAAAACACAACACAATTCACAACAGTCCCGTGTTGGTCTGGGACTTAAAAAGTATTTGCCAACTGTGATTCTTGCCTAACTAACTAAACTTCACGCCACTTCCCTAGCGGGGTAGGCAGAGAGAACCGAACGCCATATGGCACGATCCATACACACCTTACTCGCCTCTGTAACATTCATGATCCTTTTCATACAAGCTCTACGGATTTTATGACTCCTAACATCAGATGTTAATACACGACCAATCTGGTCATGGTAGGTGAGCCTGGGCCTTCCGCGGCTCCTAGCCTAGCATGTCGTAAAAGGCGACTAATGCTATATCGGGTTTTGGGTATGTGATTGTGTAGGCGATAAACTAGCCACTTGTCACTAACTACTTTTTCACAATTTTCCATCTAACCTAGCCCAGTTTTATTTTTGGCTCAATGTGGTTAAAGGGGTCTGCTGTCCCTTTGACTTTGCCTACCCTATCGGGGATTATAGGCGTGATTTTATGTATGTTAAGTTACGTATGTATGTATTCACAGTCATAATCCTCCATAAGAATATACTGAAATGTTTTACAAAGTGCTGTTTCTACATAATCAGAAACACCAAAGCAATGTTGGAAAGAGGTAACAAATGGTTTCTCGAAATTATAATATTTTACAGCAAAATGTTATGCATTCTCGTTTGGAGCAACCATTTTTCAAATGAAACTGGCAAAAGTCACTGCACAAAAGGGCAGTTGAAAGAACATATTTAGATAATGAAACTAGCGTTACTTAGCCTAATTAAGGCACTGCACAGTCCGCTATGCCATTACAGAGTTTTGGTTTTGTATGTTCAAAGTGCAGTGTGTCCGAGAGAATGAATAAAATTACCAAGTTAAATATGACTTTTAGCTAAGCACCTCAAATGTTTGTCCGAAAAGGTTATGTTACCATTAAATAATGGAAATGTTAAGCCGTCGTTTGCAAAAAGATTTTTCAGTTCTTCTTTATAAATCAATCTATCGAGTTAAACGATAAATCAACTATAAAATGTATGCTGACAATTTATAGCTACTTCTTCATACATACATAACATCACGCCCATAATCCCCGAAGGGGTGGGCAGAGTCAAAGGGGCAGCAGGCACCTTCAACCACATTCGATTTAGATGGAAAATTGTGAAAAAGCAGCTAACCTGTCGCGTATACAATCACAAACCCAAAACCCGATATACCATTAGTCGCCTTTTACGACATGCTAGGCGCTAGGCAAGAACCACAGTTGGCACATTCTTTTTTTTTTGTCCTAGATCAACATGGGCCAAGTCCCAGACTAACATGAGACAACTACTTTTTCATCATACCTTGATTCTTAAGTAGAAGAATAGATGTGCCCGCGTTTTCACCAGCGTTTATGGTTAATGTTGTATAGCCTATAGCGTTCCTCAATAAATTAAGTATACATCATAAAAATAATTGGTAGCTCAATGATAAAGACACGCGTCTCTTAATCGAGGAGTGCGGGTTCAAACCCGGGCACGTACCTCTGGCTTTTTCAAGTTTATGTACGTATTTATAACACTAGCTCGACGGTGAAGGAAAACATCGTGATGAAACCTGCAAATTCAAACAACTTTGGATTTGTAACCATGATCCAAAAATTGTCTGATTCCCCTATCTTAGGGTTACGAAGGTCAGACCGGCAGTCGCTTCAATGTAATTACCAGACTCGCGAAATCCTAGATCATGGTCTAAGCGGACCCTGTCTAAAACACGGGACATAACGCTAGGAAGATAAAACATCATAAAAATAATTTTAAATTCGGAGCTGTAGCTTCTGAGATAAGCGCGTTTAACGAAATAAACTTTTCAGCTTCAAATTAGTAAATATAGATTAGTATATATGAAATATAAATTAAATAAGAAGACCTCAAAATGCTTTCCTTGCATCTCAAACGTAATAAAGTATCATAGCGAGCCAACTTTCAAATTGAAAAACAAAAGAAAATCAACCAAGACGAAAGACGTTGCATCAGAAAATGCAACGAGCATTTTCTGTAAACAAATCGGAAAACGATTGCATTAATTTGAAGCGTTGCCAAGCAGACACTTAGACGATTGGAGCTGGATAGACGGGCAACAAGCTGCAAACGGATTTGGTAAATACTTTTGACTTTGTTACTGCCTCCGACTTTTGAGGCTACCACCAATTTCAAACTCTTTTTAGTTAGTAGTTTTCTAAGAAGGGGAGTGTAAAAAACAAAGTATTTAATCAAAGCACGTACGATTGCGGTAGTTTAGTAAGAGTGGTCTAGCACGACGCTCATACATACATACATACGTACACATCATCACGCCCATAATCCCCTAAGGGTTAAACAGAAAGGAGCAGCTAGCGCCTTAACCACATTCAGCCAAAAAATTAAACTGGGCTGGTTTATTTGGAAAATTGTGAAAAAGTACTGACAGGTGACTAGCTCGTCGCCTACTCAATCACATACCCAAAACCCGATAGTCGCCTTTTACGACATGCTAGGCAAGGAACACAGTTGGCACATTATTTTTAGGTCCCAAACCAACATGGGACATATATTATAGATATGTTTATGGGATTGGCTCATTAAACTCAGCGATGCGGAAAACATAGCGAGGAGATTGTTCCAGTAGTGGTTTGGATTAAATCCCTACTAAGTTTGTAAGTATGGATGGATGTTTGTTACTCTTTCACGCAAAAACTACAGAATATATTTTAATGAAACTTTACAATAATATAGCTTATACACTCGAATAACATATAGGCTATGTTTCATCGATGTACCACGCAAGCAAAGCTACGGGCAGAAGCTAGTATGTCATATTCTGGTTACGACCTTCGAGTCATAAACATGATCCCGGTTAATCGTGATGAGTTTTGAGGCACCAAACTTGACGTGACATCCAAGACCTGTCTTGTATGGAAGAGACCAAAAAAGATTAATGAAAATTGAAAATAATTATATAGTTTTAAATAAATAAAAATACGAGTACATGATGAACAACATGTTACAACTGAAATATATGAAGATATATTTCAGTTGTAACCTCGAATTGTTCATTGGGCTATTATACTATAAAATTAATAGCCCGTAAGTAAGAATTATCAAAAAAATATAGGATTCGTCTTTTTGATTTATCTGATACTCAAAAAATTACAAACTTTCAGCGCTTCAAAGATCTGAAACGGGGCGCTATAACTGGGCGGTAATTTAACGCGCTGTATCTTAATCATTTTTGGTTTGCTAAAGCAAAGAAAAAATACGTAAGCAATATTATTTCGTAATCTCAATAAGGGACTAAAAAAATGTTGAGAAAAAAAGTCTATTACTTTTTAATGTTATCTGTTATAGTATTTTATAAACCTTATCATTCATCATTAAAATTTTCCAACTACTCTTCAGACTGAATCAAAAGCGAGTACCTACTAACTTTTTTCCGCAACGATTGTTACTCCTAAGGTATTCAGTGACCAAATTACCCTAATTAGTACAATTATTACCCCCAACAAGTTCTAAGGACGTTACAACGTACCTGCCTTGAATAATTATTACCCAACGAAGAAAAAGGTAATTTGGTCAAGAGGTAAAACCCTCGCAAGGTTCTTAGGTGTTTCTTTTTGAATATATTTCGTGAAGGCTACACACAGGCTTGTAACTAACTCTGTCTCTAATTAAGCTAAGTAGGTACTAATTAACTAGTGTAGGGCTCTGTCTAAGCTGGGCTGGTTTCATAATGGGTGTTGTATAATGTCGATAGAGGATGTATGAGTAATATGCGATGTTATTATTTTTTTAAGTTCTTTGTTTCTTGTTTTCTTATAGCTATGGAATAATGATATGGAATTTAATGTAAATAAAATTTTCTAACATTTGCAGACAAACACTCCCATGTTAGGACTCGAAAATATTAAGAATTGGGTTTGTGATTATATTGATTATGTACACGACGAGCTAGCCTCTTGTCAATACTTTTATATAACTTGATTTTTGTCTTAATATGTAATTATGAAATTCATTACTCCTAGAACTGTGCCTACATTGCAGTGCCTTGATTGCAGGCATCATGATGTGATGATAATATGATTTTGATTACAATTATCAAAAAAAAAAGAAAAAAAAAATATATAATATATCGTCTGTTCAAAGGTAATGACAAACTTAGCCCTTAGGTTTATACTGAGCGAATAGACATACCGATACGTTTTTATAAGAAAGCATTTCAATATTCATCCCAGAAACATTTGTCCTTAGGAGGATTTACAGTTGTATTAACAGCAACTACATCCCTATTGTCATTTTGCTGTCGAACATGTAAATATTATGTTACACTAGTAGTGGATATTGAAAAGAACAGAATAAAACGCCTCGACAAGTCACTCGATACGTCCTCGAGTGGAGGGTACTCAACAGCTGTTGAGTAAATGTAAACAGCTAGCCTCGATGCTTGCTCGCTAAATTATTCCTTTAGGGGGAATTTGTAACCAACCATTCAGTTTGAGCTCTTGCGATAAGCTTGTTAAAATGTTGTAATCTTCGGCCCATGATGTATTATTTATAATAATAATTTAATACATACATACATATCATAGACAGCTTGTATGAAAAGGATCACGAATGTTGAAGAGGCGAGTGAGGTGTGTAAGGACCGTGCCATGGCGTACGGTTCTCTCTGCCTACCCCGCTAGGGAAGTGGCGTGAAGTTTAGTTAGTTAGTTAGTTTTACATATCATTACGCCCGTAATCCCCAAAGGCCCCTTTAACTACATTCAGCTAATTTGATGTTATAATATAATCATAATAATTTAACGGTTTGATGTCAGTAGATTATAAACTATTGGAAATTAATACGTTATGTTGTAAACAGTATAGGGTAACGGTATAGAATTTATCGATAATTTTCAATCCTCTGAGATGGAATAACAATATATTTAAAGAGTACGTACAAATAGACTTTAAACGATATAATTAGATGACGTATCTATTATATACATAAAATACATACAACTTCCCGACAAGTTGGTTATACGGAAGCAGCATGCTATAATAAACCAATCATATTAAAAATGCTCTTTGCCAGACATAATCTGAATGTGTTATATTCTCAACAACATGTCCAAATTTACATAAATTTCGTTTTTCCATTAACAGTCGACATATCGTAACAATAATTTATTACTACGCACAGTTGTTTTTAACAAGCAAAAAAAATCCGGTGACATTTACACTATCAATTTGGAACTAAACTTATGCGTTGTTTATTTCAGTCCAAGTCGGCATATTTACAACCGACTTCAAAAAAAGGAGGAGGTTCTCAATTCGACTGTATATATATTTTTATGCGTGTTCGCGCATTACTTACAGGCCCACGATACAGGACTTTCCTAGTGTGGGACCTACAGCTTTTGATCTCCTGTATTGCTCCTACTTTTATTTAAGTCAAAAGAAACGACTGTACCTAATTTTAAGATACGCATATTTAAGTTAAGTTAAGAAATTATATGTAGTTGGTAGCAAATAACTGTTTAATAAACTGTTGTATTTGTATTAGTATTTGTACTTCGTTATTTATGAACTGATTTCGATGATTCTTCTTCTTATTGGAAAGGAGATGGCACCGACTTCAAATTTATAAGTATTAAAAAATACGTATTACTTTGGCCTAAGTAAATTTATTTTTTACTTTTATTAGGTTCGTTTTTTAAGTCGGTTTTTTTTGTTAAAAAAATATTTTTATTTGAAGTTTTTGTAATTGATGTAACACGCGGGTGCTCTGTAGTTGAATTCTTTGGAGGCTTATTTTCTTTTAAGTTTAAGACCTCTAGTGTCCACAGCAAAATGTCCGCATAACAAGTCGCTTAAGATTCGTACTAAAGGCAAAATATTTCGCTCAATTTACATCTACATAACTTCACACCACTATCACACTATATTATAAAGGCGAAAGTTTGTGAGTGTGTGTGTGTATGTTTGTTACTTCTTCACGCAAAAACTGCTGAACGGATATGGATGAAATTTGGCACAGAGATAGATTATAGTCTGGAATAACATATAGGCTACTTTTTATCCCGGAAAAAATGCACAGTTTCTGTAGGATACAGAAATATTAGTCTACGCGGGCGAAGTCACGGGAAACAGCTAGTAAACCATAAAATAGGATCAATTTTGTACATTATAGTCCATTAAACAATAAATGAAAACGTCCTAATATTATAAATGTGAAGGTTTGTATGGATGTGTGGATGTTTGTTACTCTGTCACGCGAAATCTACTAAATAAATTTTAATGAAACAACAGAATAATATAGCTCATACACCCGAATAACATATAGGCTATGTTTCATCGATGTACCACGCGAGCAAAGACGCGGGCAGAAGCTATTATATCGACTATTCGTGCCTGTGAAATACCCTCCAAAGAATCCAAATAATTGTTCTTTAATTTAACTTAGTCTCACATTCAGACTAAGTTAAATTAACATTCGGGAAAATCTTGCTCTAGTATTCTCTGGCTAGACAATTCAGTGTGGTGTAACATAAAAACGAAGTAGGTACATGTTCCAAAGAATTCCTTCAACGTGCCAACTAAGCATTTTTAAACTACAAGAATATTCCGGAATTTAAAGAAAGAAAACTCGCAAAAAACAGATGTTGAACGATTAAAAAGAACATACAATTCCAAGGATTCTTTCCAGGCAACTTTATCGAGAATTTTATTCGGCACTCCCAAATTTTTCTTGCACCGAACGACACTCAAATGTCTGTGAAAAGACAAAATTCCCTCCCATCCCGGGAAGTCCTTACGGACCTCTTTATGCCCTCTTCAAAGAGGTTGGAAATAACGACTCGAAAATAGAGGTCTTTTCATCCACAACAATAGCGTTAGTCTATTTGAATTTTTCCAGTTCTCGTATCGGCTGGATCTTTCCGTTTATCTTTGGAATGAGAGGATATCTTTTATTTTATTCGTAAAATTCAGAGTTATATTGGGATTCAAGAACGAAATGTGTATGTATAGCAATAATATACTTACTAATGTACTACACAATTAGTCGCTTTTAAAGATACGCTAGGCAAGAAACACAATTGGCAAATTATTTTCAATTTCTAGACCAACATGACATAATAATATCTTTTAAATACTTTTAAAATATATTGTCTATTAACTTATATACCTACCTACCTAACAAGGCTTTCTTTTAAACTTTTTTTATTCCATAAGACACCAATAGGGGAGCGGACTAAAAAATATATATATTTAGTCCGTCGGTTAGATTATAAAAAAATATTAACACGTATTTTTTCATTTATTTATCAAACAAACACTGGAGAAGATACGGCGGATTCAAGTTGCGTGTGACGTCACACGTAGGTACAATTATTACTTACTATAAATGTTGATGCTCTTAATTTTTGTTATCTTGATAAAACAAAAAATATGTATCTCGTATTTTTGTATATTCTAACTGACGGACTAAATAGAATTATAGTTTTTTGACCCAGTATTGTAAGTATTGTAAGTTACAAGTAATTAAACATTTAAATAACGAATACTACTAACTTAATCGCTTAAGTTTCAATGCCAAAGCCTTACTGTACCATTACTACCGGCATAATTTCTAAATCAGAGGTTATGGAAATACTTTTATGGGCCGGAATTGCCTAAAGTAAACGTGTGTTGGTAACGACTAATGCTAATGACTAGGTGGTTTGATATATTTGTTTACCGTACACCATATATTTTTCTTTATATCGTACTTGTTTATGCCGGCGGCTTTGGTTGCGTGGTACATCGATAAAATAAAGCCTATATGTATGTTATTCTGATATAAGAGCTATATTATTAGTAATAGTAGTCCCATGTTGGTCTGGGACTTAAAAATAATGTGCCAACTGCGGTTCGTGCCTAGCAAGTCGTAAAAGGCGACTAATGGTATATCGGGTTTTTGGTATGTGATTATGTAGGCGACAAGCTAGTCACTTGTCACTACTTTTTCAAAATCTTTTATCTAACCCAGCCCTGTTTTATTTTTGGCTGAATGTGGTTAAAGGAGCTTTATGTCCCTTTGACTCTGCCTACCCCTTTAAGGATTATGGGCTGATGGTGATGTTATGTTTGAGCTATTATTCTAAAGTTTCATTAGAATCTATTCAGTAGTTTTTGCGTGCAAAACTCCAACATTCGAGTTTATATTAGTAGGATGACTGCTTGCTTTGCTCAAACTGCATATACATGGAAAAACTATAGCCCATGTCAAAGATTCAAACTTTAAAAATTGATTTTTTTAATTTTTTTCTACTTTATGATATCAATGGTAGTGTTCTTTCATAGATGACAGGCCCATTGGTCGAATGGTTAGAGACCCTGGCCACGAAACCAAGGGTCGCGGGTTCTAATCCCGCTAGGGGCAAATGTTTCGTGTGATGAACAAGGGCATTTGTACTCGAGTTATGGATGTTTATAAACGTATTTAAGTACGTAAACGGATAGAGTTTACCTAGTACCCAATGCACAAGCTTATAAGCTTAGTTTGAAGTAAGGGAATTGGTGTTTCTGTCCGGAGTAGGTATTTATTATTATAGATAACCTGCACATTTATAACTCTATAGAGATAAAATAACACTAATACATAAAATAAACTCTATATTGTATGTAAATATTCTATACACACCAAATATACACGTATATTCCAATTGAATTACATGACTTATTTTCATAATCATTACAAAGGAAACCTTGTCAAAGGATTGGAAATTACATAAAAGCCTTATTAACTTACCTTAAAAATAACGCCTACTAACCTTCAAAGAGTTATTTTTATCCAATAAGGCACTTAAAATGCTATTAATCAAAAATGTGAATTTCATTACAATATTTTATATTCCGGTAGATTTTCTATAGACTTAAATCGAAAATGCGTTCTCAGACGTGGATATGTGCCTTACAGGTTACCTAGTATGCCTATATGACGACTAGGTACCCACAGCATGACTACAATTACAACATGAAAATTATTTTCCAAAGTACATTAGGTACTTTGTCTGACACAAATATATGTTGTCCTATATGGGCAAATAATAACTCGGCGAATGTTGTTTAATTATACACGTTCAAAATATTAATTAATAATAAATTATAAATATCAGAGCGATGGTAGCTCAATGGTAAGGACACGCGCCTCTTAACCGAGGAGTGTGGGTTTAAATTCGGGCATGTACCTCTAGATTTTTCAAATCTATGTACATATTCATACCACTAGCTCGACGGTGAGGGAAAACATCGTGATAAAACCTGCAAATTCAAATAACTTTGAATTTGTAACCATGATCCAAAAATTGTCTGGTTCCCCTATCTTAGGGTTACGAAGGTCAGATCGGCAGTCGCTTCAATGTAATTACCAGATTCGCTAAATCCTGGATCATGGTCTAAGCAGACCCCGTCTAAGCACGGGACATAACGGTAGGAAGATGAAATTATAAATATCAGACTACATTGCGTAAATTGTTATGACTCCGAGGTAAGTATCTTAAAGCATTTGTATCACAGACTAGCTGTGCCCGCGATTTTACTCGCGTTTATGGTTAATGTTATATTGCCTAGAGTCTTCCTCGATAAATTAACTGTACAACACAAAAATATTTATTCAATTCGGGCCATTAGTTTCTGAGATTAGCGTGTTCAAACAAACAAACAAACTTATCAGCTTTATATATTAGTATAGGTATATATATCAGAATCAACAATAGTATTACAAATATATACTTAAATATAGGATATTAACACCCAGACACAGAACAAATACCAGTATTCATTATACGAATGTTCGTCCTAGGTGGGGATCAAACCAACATCTCTTGGCGCATGGGGCTGGGTCACTACCGAATGGGCATCAAGCTAGTATTACATTTTTGCTTTTTATCAAAAGTCTATAAAAAGTACATTACAAAATGAAACATAAAGAAGGAACTAGCCTAACGCCATTCCCGTAGCGGGGTAAGCCGACTTAACCGAAATCGATGAAATTATGTTGGAATAAAAATTGTAATACCGACGAATATTAAATAATACTATAATACATTGAAACAGGAATAACGATCATACTCGTATTAACGGCTATGAAATTTATATATTGCCTTTCGTATCTATAAAAAAGACTAAATACGTCGTAAATGATTTTTAACATTAACTTTTCTGCTTCTTACTTTAATACCTCATTCCAGAAATGGTAATAACAGTAGCAATAAATAACTCGTTTTATGTATCCAAACATAACATCACGCCCATAATCCCCGAAAGGGTAGGCAGAGTCAAAGAACCAGCAGGCCTCTTTAACCACATTCAGCCAAAAACAAAACTGGGCTGGGTTAGATAGAAAAATTGTAAAAAAGTAGTGACAAGTGGCTAGCTTGTCGCCTACACAATCACATACCCAAAACCCTATACACCATTAGTCGTCTTTTACAACATGCTAGGCAAGAACCACAGTTGGCACATTAATTTTAAGTCCCAGACCAATATGGGACAATGGGCTGGGTTAGATGGAAATTTGTGAAATAGTAGTGACAAGTGGCTAGCTCGTCGCCTACACATCACATACCCAAAACCCGATATACCATTAGTCGCCTTTTACGACATGCTAGCCAAGAAACACAGTTGGCACATACTTTTTCAGTCCCCGAACAACATGGAATGATTATTTATGTATCCAATAATGTCAAATATCGCACCATAGCATCTTATCGCTTACACTGCTCACATAGGACATCGCTCCAGACTTGTTTACCTCAAAGTCGTTATTATGCGCGACATATATATTCATGACCCCAATTATGCTGAAAATAATAGGACTTAGGTTAATGAATGTTCTTAAGTTCGTATTGGCCCAATAAAAGTGTATTAAAGCAAAATGGCGGACTCAGTTGCCCTTTTCAAGGTTCAAGTAAAAAGGTTTTTAGATAGCGCGGGCTTAATCTAGATTCGTATCTGGGGTTGTTACCTGAATTGGTACCCCAATTTTTTTTCAGGGTAATTATAAGGTAATCTTCTTTCTCGATGCTGATAAATGTGACTTTCTGGTGGGATTTCTTATCTGATATCTAGTAGAGTGTATTTTGGTGATTGTAACTTGGAAATTTCATCTATATGATCGTTAATCGGTGGATTATTATTAAGAGCTTGTCTATGAAATGTATTTTTTTTAACATCACGCCCGTAATTCCCACATTAATTAACCACATTCACTTAAAAATAAAACTGGGCTGGGTTAGATGGAAAATTGCCGATGGTAAATGAGCTTGTCTATTTCATTAATTTATGTTGAAAACATATAACAAACTTGTTTGTACAAAATTCGTCAAAGATGCTTGCTGTTGTCGGACAATGCCTACTCCTTCGGAGATTTTGTCGTCATACCCGTAATCCCCGACGGGTTAGGCAGAGTTAACCACATTCAGGCAAAAAATAAACTGGGCTGGGATAGATGGGAAATTGAGAAAAAATATTGACAAGTGGCTAGCTCGTCGCCTACACAATCACACACCTAAAACATTAGTTTTAGGCGACCATTAGGTACCTACCTATATCGCATTAGTCGCCTTCACGACATGCTAGGCAAGGAACACAGTTGGCACATTCTTTAAGTCCCAGACCAACATAGAATAACATTATGTATGTAACGTAGATATACCTTCGTCTAAATGCAGACTAGAATGCACTTGCACTTGCCGCTTTGTGGTTGCGTCGCATAAGTGAAGGCATATTGTGCAAAATTCTTGTGAAGTGCCTAAGCCTTGCTTTCCTGCTTAATAAAGCAAAATGCTTTAGTTTCGGTTACGTATACATCTAGCTGTTCCCCACCGCTCCGTCCGCGTGGAGTTGGAAAATGTAATTCCTATGGGAACTTTGAATTTTTCGGGATAAAATGTAGCCTATGCCCTAATTCTAGGTATAAACCATGGCCATTTCTCATAGTCCGATGAGAATTGCCGTCTCACAGGACTAAGTTATTATTCAAGTGATAAATTATATCCTGATTACAAATTCCATCTCTTTCTAATAACTTTCTCCTTAGATATAGTATACAGTGCTTTCACTTAAGAAAACTCCACACACTCAGCTTTAAGTTAAGAGCCACTTAAGTAAAATGTTAGACACCACTTACGCAAGATGATTAATACGGGAACCAAAACAGCGCTGAGACTGTTTTGTGTGTTGTAGGTAGGAACACATGTTTACTTATACTGCTAAGTACAACTTGTTAACTTTTTAAGATAAGGACTGGCTTGTTCCAGTGACATCGCTCGCACTAATATTGATCTTGTTAGTATCAGATGTGCCAGTTCATTTTGTGAAAGTTTTTCTTTCACAAAAGTTCAGTATACTTAATAAACCACGAAATATAGACTAATCGTATATTGGGTTTTGGGTACGTGATTGTGTGGGCGACGATTTAGCCACTTGTCACTACTTTTTCACAATTTTCCATCTAACCCAGTCCAATGTCCCATGTTGGTCTGGGACTTAATAAGAATGTGCCAACTGTGGTTCTTGTCATGTCGTAAAAGACGACTAATAGTACATAGGCTTTTGGGTATGTGCTTGTGTAGGCGATAAGCTAGCCACTTGTCACCAATTTTTCACATTTTTCCATCTAACCCAGCCCAGTTGTATTTTTGGCTGAATGTGGTTTAAGGGGCCTGCTGTCCCTTCGACTCTGCCTACCCTTAGGGGATTATGGGCGTGATGTTACGTATGTTTGAATGAAGTATAGAAATACTAGCTTATGTGTTTTTTTAATGTATAAGCTATACTATGGTAAAGTGTCATTAAAATCCATGCAGTACTTTTTTCGTGAAAGAGTAACAAACATCTACACATCCATCCATCCATACAAACGTTCGCGTTTATAATATAAGTAATATCTTGGGAAATAGTAGGTACTTTTTAATAGAATTTATTTATCCTGTCTGTATACTACACAATTTGTATTACGTCACAAGATAGTCAACAGATTACTTTTTTGATTTTATATCCAACTACATCAAACACATTGATCTGACTCTGAGGTAAGAAGCTTAAGCACTTGTGCTACGGATATCAAAAACAACAGTGGTATTACAAATATATACTTAAATATTAACCCTCAAACTCAGAACAAACAAAGTATTCATCAAACGAATGTTTGTTCGGGGTGGGGATCGAACCCATAACTCTTGGGTAGGGTCACTACCGAATGTGCCATCGAGCTAGTCAAATTATTTATTAACCCGTTGACGTCACTCTATGCATTCTTTAACACACTGACAAACTTATTCTTGTCACTATATACAGATAAAAAGACATTACATCTAGCTCAGAAGTAATTCCTTCACTCACCGTCGAGCTAGTGGTATAAATATGTACATAGATTTTTTAAAATCTAGAGGTACATGCCCGGGTTTGAACCCGCACTCCTCGGTTAAGAGGCGCGTGTCCTTACCATTGAGCTACCACCGCTCTCATAATTCCTTCACCATTGGTACCAACATATTAAATAACAACACATGCAATATATTATATAATGTCCTAAGCCTTCTGTAAGGACATTATATTATAAATGTCCTTACAGAATCGTACCACAAGACTCTTATCTTAAGGATGTATAAACAGTAAACCATCTAGAATATAATTAATTTCGGTTTAAGCATTTCAGGATTAGTCTGTAGACAAAGGAACGATAGCGATCTCAGATATACAGCTGTAATGTAGCGTTTGTGAGATTAACTTATACGTTGCAAATCTTCTATGAAGTTGTGAAAAATACTAAAAGTAATGAAGAGATTAGTCAAAAGCGATGTGAAGTTTAATAGATAAACATCGACTAAGCATCGTTAGCTGAAACCATAACGTCGACATATAAAAGTTTGCTTGACTATAAATAAAAGAAAAGAAAAGAAATTCAAAAGTAACTTTTAGTTTAACGACATGAGCTCACGGTTACAGCACCTTGAATATAAAAAGTCACCATGTCACCAGTTTTGAAACGACCTGTTGACTTGGTATTTTTATGTCCCAACTCAATTCGATGTACTGGCTGTATTTAAAAACGAAAATAGAAAACTGCATTCCATTTTTAAACTGCAGCGCGTCCCTCGAACCGTTAATCGTCGAGCGAGCAAACAAAATGGCCGCCTCTGAATAATGCTGTTTACAAACGTCGCTCATGCTTGAAAATTGAACGCTGAACTATTGAATGAATACATTCAACTGACTGGTTGTTTTTGTAGGACAAACATTTTAAGTTCCAATATTTTTCTAACGTAGACACGCCTACACTACTAAAAATACTGAAGCATATGTCTTTTTAATACTTTTAAGATTTCTACTCTTATCTTAGTAATCAGATCGAGCCTAACTTCGTTTTTATACAAGACTATATGTCTAAATATGTATATTAAAAATTCAGATAAGAAAACATTAATAACTCTATTTTGTCAAACAGGTCTGTCGTTTGAACTAAAAACTATAGAAACCAAAACTGTAGTTTAGTTATTAAGTAGATTTTTTTTATAGTTTTCAAAACATAGTAACTTTAGTATTTCCCTCACCTCAAGAAAATCCATATATCTCCCTTACTTTATGAAATCACTCCATAATAAAAAAAAACAAAAACCCGCATTCCATTTTTAAACTGCGCTGCCGGAGCCGTTACCGTTCGCGCGCAAACAAAATGGCCGCCGTGAATATCGCTCTGTTTACAACTGGCCGCGCCATGCGTGAAGATTTAACGCGCCGCGACGATCCGAGGTAATATTTTACACAGCGCTTTTTACTCAGCCGTATCAATGAAATAAAGTCCATGCGTTTAAATGTTGGTCAGAAATCAATTTAGGGGCATTGTACTGGCTGCAATAAAGGAAAGTGATGACACATTTGTAGCATTTATCATCATTATCGTCATGAGTCTGCATTCATCCACTGCTGACCATAGAACTTTTCATTATGAACCGCCTATTTCCTCCTTATTCTCTGGCCCGATTTTTTTAACTTTTTACTCAGAGTGTATAGGTAATTAAAATAAAGTTGAATTTTCTTCCTTACCTTTTAAGTTATTATTAAGCGATTCGCTCATGATCAAATATTTATGTAGATTCTAATTTATAAAATTTTAGGACGGGTGTTACAAAAAAACTTGACATTATTCTATAGATTATATTGAGTTACATATTAAATAAAAACCTTGAACTGTCTTTTGTGAAAACGACAACTTGACTCCACTTTGCCTCAACTCGAGAGAAGTACTTATATTTTATTTTTTACCCAACTTTATTTACCAGAGAAAATCGTAGCTACCGAAATAAAACTGTAACTAGAAAACTTCATGTTTGCGTAATTTATGGAATTTTCCTTATTATCTTAACAAAGGTCGATCTCAAGTGTCAAATGCAGACCTTTTATCCTCGTTGTTTGCCCAAAAACGGAGTAAATTTTCCACTTCAGCATTTTCTTGTAAAATATTCCCGTGGTTGGGTTTTTCGGTGTAAAATATTAGTTAAAAATTAGTAGTGTGCGGCACTTAGTTGCGGTAAAAGTGTTGACTGCGCTTGTGGCTTGAGGTCCCTTTGGGTATGTAGCTTTTAAATTAGCTCTTTGTAAATTTAAAGCGTTAAAAATCTAGAATGCGTTAAGTCCACTGAAATAAATAAATAAATTCTCCAGACTGACACACCAATTCTTCAGTTCTTGCTTAAGCTTGTACTATGGATACTAGGCGAACAGATAGACATACTTAAATACGTTTATAAACATCCATGACTCCAGTACAAATGTCCATATTCATTACACGAAACATTTGCCCTTAGCGGGATTCGAACCCGCGACCCTTGGTTTCGTTGCCAGAGTCTCTGATCACTCGACCGGGCCAAATGAACGACTTTTTTTGTGAATGACAACTTTAAGTTGAAAGTAACAATGTAAAAGTGACGTTTTAGTCAAGAGATTAAGGTTGTTTTCTTATTAATTATGGCAAACTTGTGTAGGAGTTATTGTGATCTTAGATATTTCAAACTATTTAAGCCTTTTTAACAATAATCTATATCATGTATTTATATCTCCTGTATTGTTTATTTTTTCCTTGGCGTATTTGCGTTTCGATTTGTAAAAAAAAAGGTTGAAAGCTTGTACCGGAAAATTAAAAATACTTATTTTTAAGTACCGTATACTGTACCAGGACCGACTGGGGATTACCGTCAAAATTGTTAAAATTAAACCAAGTTATTAATGTTCTTATTCCCAACACGATCTTTCTGTACCTATACTATATACCTATTAAATTTAAGTGAATTTTGCAAAAAAAAAACAGTTCTGATTCGGAATAGCTGTATTATAATAGATTTGTGTGTGAATTTTGCATAAAATTCGACATATTTGTAAGCCACAGCACTTCTCATATCACTCGTTGACACAACACTACTTATCACGTGCCGAAGCACTCTCGAGTCGAGTGACGAGTCAGCTCGGAGTGAGGCGGCCTCTAATGCCGAACTGGGTTTAATTTACATCAAAAATATATATAAGATTGAACTCTAGCTGGTTAAAAAATTGATGTAAAAAAACATTGATTCTACTCTTTTACCACTTAGAGTACATATAGTAATTATAAAAGCAGTATGATACCATGACTAAAGTTAAACGATAACACTAATGAATGATAAAAAATTTTTTTCAACGATATTTCAAATTGGTTTCATAATTGTATAAGATTTCAAACATGAAAACATAGGGTAACTTACCTACAGGTTACCTCAAACGTTCGAATGAAGCAAGAAAACTATGTTTTTAGACTAACTCGCTCGCTCAGCTCGCTAAATCATAGTTTTATCGTATTCAGAAGGAAAAATAAGACATCAGACTTTATCATTATGGTTACAGGCAAGTTTCATTTTATATTACTAGTTTAAGTATCTGCACAACACTATCATGTGGAGGGAGAGCTCTCGAGTCGAGTTGAGTCGAGTCAGCTGTACGTGAGGCGCCGCTAAGGGCTGATAGCACTCGCTGCCCGAACTAGCTTTGATGTTCCTCGTAACACGTTGTGCCACTAATTAAATGTACACACTAGGGTTATTAATAAGTGCTAAATTAGCTCCGTAGCGTCGTCCCCATATCTCATAATTCTTCATTTGTTTTGGGCATAACTTAAGACAGTCATTAATCGTTGGTATACCTCCTTACTTATGTGCATTGTAAATAATGAAATACAGATTTACAACTGGCCGCGCCATGCGTGAAATACAGAATTAACAATATCACTGTTTAAAGCAGAGAGGTCTCTTATAAGCACTTAAAAGTGTAGACTAAACGTTTATGGTGAATTATTTTAATAGCAATCCGTTCCGAGATCATTATAACTCCTTGATACGGTTGGATAAGACTTTTGACATGATCTTAGTGTAACATAAAGTAATAAAGATAATTTCGAAAAGTTGATATGGAAATACCTTTTATATTTATAGTATACAATCGGTGGTAAGGGAGCGGTGGTAGCCCAATTTTTCAACCGAGGAGTGCGGGTTCAAACCCGGGCACGTATCTCTGGATTTTTCAAATCTATGTACTTATTTATACCCCTAGCTCGACGGTGAAGGAAAACATCGTGGTGAAACCTACAAATTCAAAACAACTTTGGATTTGTAACCATGATCCAAAAATTGTCTGGTTTCCCTATCTTAGGGTTACGAAGGTCAGACTGGCAGTCGCTTCAATGTAATTACCAGACTCGCAGACCTGGATCATGGTCTAAGTGGACCCCGTCTAAGCTTGGGACATAACGCTAGGAAGATGATATATAGTATGAAATCTTTGCATATTCATGTGATATTTAAGAAAGCACTCAAGCTATGAGTTTGTTTAAGCAGTGGGAGGCGGTGCTAAAGGATTGCTCAAGCCTCGAGGCATTACTCCGAGTCGTTGCCGCGAAACTGAGCCACACAAAGGATGATGAAACAAAGCTTGTACACATCGGTGCACTAAAGGTGAATAGGGAGACTATACATGCATTTATTTTTTCATAACACTAGGAATCGCAAGTTTGCCCACTTAGATATTGACAAGCTCGATGACGCATTCGGTAGTGACCCTGCCCCATGCGCCAAAAATTGTGGGTTCGATCCCTACCCAGATTAAAAATTCGTGTGAATGCTTTTGTTTGTTCTCAATATTTCATTGTATGTATTTGTAATACCACTGTTGTTTCTGATATCCGTAACACAAGTGCTTAAGCTACTTATCTCGGAGACAGATCAATGAATGTGATGTTGTCTGGTGTTTTTTTTTTTTTAGATTTATTGTCTAAATAATTTCACTACAACAAGGGATTTTTTAAATGAGTCAGATAGTTCCTGAGACAAACACACTTTATTTTAGAAAGAGTAGTGTAGATAAACCTATCCCATGTTAGTCTGGGCTTAAAAAACCGGCTGTACTATTATTGCTTAGCATGTCATAAAAGGCAGTAAATGGTGTGCTAAGTTGCGATTGTGTCAGCTATTAGCAAGCCAATCGAACCTAACCCAATTTTAATGTTGGCTAAAAGTAGTTAGGAGCTTTCTGTTCCTTTAGTTTCGCCTTCATTATTGAGTACTATAGGTGTAATAGTATGCATAAGTACATTCTAAGTTATTCAGTTGGTAGAAGTGAAGCCTCGAGGCGCCACTCACGCCGTGGCCGCAAACTGAGCGACTCGCACAAAGGATGACTTCACAAAGACGATGCACTCCAGAGCAATGCACTTGAAGGGTCCATATAGATTTTTGTAGTAAAATACATATACATATTGTATATTGATACAATAAATTAAATACGTATCGGCCTGTATTTTACTACAAAAATATAATGAAACTAAATTTACAAAAATACAAGGAAAACTAAATTTGGTAATACCTATAATTGAACACAAAAAAAAACGACTCCAAAAATATCTGATCATTATATTTATTGATCTACCAAATGTTATACTGTAGTGGTAAATTAAACCATAGTTACTCTTTATTAGTGACATTTTTGTATCTATTAGTAAATATATACATGTCACCCCGTAATCCCCGAAGGGATAGGCCCAAGGAGAAGCTTTTACCACTTTCTTTAACCACTTTCAGCTAAAGCCAAAATTGAGTAGAATAAGATCAGAATTGTAAGGATCATGCCATATGGCGTTTGGTTCTGTTTGCTTACTCCGCTAGGGAAGTTTAGTTTATATCAAAATTGAGAAAAAAGCATACACTACATAATTACAACATCAAAATAGTACTCAATAACTATTATCATGACATGCTAGTTGAGGAATACATTTTATTCATTATTTTGAAGCCCCAAACCATTAGTTAATTGTCACTATAAATTAAACAGTTATTTACGCTTAAGCGTTGAAAAATCAGCTCGGAATATTATATTGCATGAAATCACGCCATTTAACCCCCAGCTAGCTATTGCAAATACCACACATAATTATAAATTATTCAGTATCTAAACAGACTATTCTTCATGTTTATCCGATAACACGGTTGATAAAGCCGACCATAATTATCGCAATTAACATGGATTATCCTCAAGGGCATTAATATGTATCAGAGATAGAATATTAATACTGTATTTCGTTCGGTCCATTAATCAGGCGAGTTAGACTTGATGGATTAAGTGGTTGATATCAATTTTCTTGCTTATTTGTCCGGGATGATACGTCTTGAGGTTAGGAGGTGATTGATGCAGAATTTTTGATAAATTCATTTTTGGGAGTTTGCTTGTGAGACCTTGTTCTTTACAGTGTGGTTTGGGAGTGTTTTTTAATTGATCGTAATTTGCAATACTTTTATTTTAATACTTACAATCTTCAATGAATTTCGCAACCAAGATCAGCATTTTTAAATTGCTATCAAAAATCAATTATTCTGTAAACGACTTTCAAGGTAAAAGAGTCGGTTATGTGATTTTGCTTAGGTATTGACAGCATTTTGTTAAAATCGTAATTCTAATGTGCATTTTTAAGCTGCCTTCTTTAAAGTAAACCTTTGTTGAAAACCACTTTCAAGGTGAAAAAACGGCTATATTTTAATCCGGAACCAAAGGAAACGAGAAACACAGCAACTTTGTTTCAGGCACGCCAAATATTTCTGTTATTCACAGAAAAATGTTCACAATGTCCAAGGAAACTAACATTGTATTTTTTATATTGTATTCAGTCAGGGATTAATTATGTTGCATTAATATTTAAGAAAGTAACTCTATGGCTTTCACGCTCATAAACTATATATATTAAATAAAAAATATAATACTCAACATAATATTTTACTCAAAAAAAAATGTGTCCGTAAATTAATTATCAAAACATAATGAATATGTATTTTAAGTTTTATATAATACTCGGAAAATTACAAAGATAAAGCGCTTCAAAGATATGAAATGAGGCGCTTTACTTCACTTGGACGGTCAAATTTTACACACCTAGTGACGTCACGGGGTACTTCAACGCGCTGTATCTTTATCATTTTGGGTTTGCTGAACAAAAATAAAATTGTGGAAACAATATCTTTTTGTAATCTCAATAGCGGACAAACATTTTTTTTAGTAAAATACCGGAATATGTTCTTCGTTTTTAACCGATTTCATACATCTGATAGATATACACCCTTGCCACACACACACCTTTCTTTTGTATAGAATAAACTGCTTATCTTAAAAGCTTTTAATAAGTAGCTTAGTTAACAAACTTCAAAGTTTTATGGCAATTTACAAAATATCCAAACGAGACTCAAAAACTTTGTCCACACTGTACTCCTTCACATCCAAGTAATATTATCCAAATACACTTATTTTGCTATATTTGGCCTCGACTCAGCGCTCCGGATAAGTGGTCTTTCACAATGCACTCCTTTGTATCACAAAAGAGTGGCAAGTCACTAACGAGCCCGTTGCATTGCCCGCCAGTGCACCGCAAATGTTCCTAGTTGCAGTTTTGCTTCAAGTTAAGATTGCGTAATGTAAGTAGGACTTAGGTATTGTGTAAGTAGCATGTGGGCTTAAGGTAGGTAAGAAGACTTTACTTGCATTGTGCATAGGATGTTTGTAACAAAGCCCGTATTTAAATAATTTTATTCATAACATAACACTTGTAATCTAAGAAGGGATAGGCAAAATTAATGAGGCAACAATTCTTTTTTACCATATTCAACCAAAAATAAAACTGGGCTGGGTTAGGTGGAAAATTGTGAAAAAGTAGTGGGTAAATTATCGCCTACATAATCACATACCCAAAACCAGAACACCATTAGTCGTCTTCTACGACATGCTAGACAAGAACCACTGTTGGCATTTTTTTAAAATCCCAGACCAACATGGGACAATGGGCTGGGTTAGATGGAAAATTGTGAAAAAGTTGTGGGTAGATCGTCGCCTATACAATCTCATACCCAAGACCCGACATACCATGTCGTCTTTTATGACATGCTAGGCAAGGGACACAGTTGGCACATTCTTTTTAAATCCCAGACCAACATGGAATAAATATATGGGATTTAAATAATGATAAGAATAATATCCTCGACGACCATTTTTTTTTTTTTTTTTTTTTTACTTGAGGAATGCATTTACGCACCGTCCAAATAGACCTGGATAGGGACCTATAGGGTGAGTCGGGCTCGAAACCGGTAGCAATCTTCAGTAACCCTACCGACTAAACCTCAAGGCTGCCGTTCTTCGGGCGCTAACGCAAAACCAACGGGATCCCCACTGTCGGGATTCATCTCGAAAAGTCTACGCAGCGCGCGCTGCCGCCTAGCGGCCCATCTCGAGGGAGTGATATTCTCCCCCAGAACACCTAGGGTCGTGTTTCACGACCACATAGACAGCTGTGTACCCTATCCTGACGGACCGGGTGTAACACCTGCAGTCGGCTTCTCTGGGGACGATAGAGGGCCAGGGGGTCCCCCCCTCTAACCCCCACGACCCCAAAGGCCCTTTTAGTCGCCTCCTACGACAGGCAGGGATACCTCAGGAGTATTCGGAGCCCCCCCTGCAGGGCGCATCCTCGACGACCATTTTTTTTTTTTTTTTTTTTTTTTTTTATTTGGGGAAACTCCCACCCGTCACCCTCTACTTGGGGAAGCAGAGGGTGGTGTGTCGGACTCGAACCGACTAAAACCCCAACGTGGCCTCCAGCGGCGCAGTCCCGGAGGAGCCTGTATCCCCACTGTCGGGACTATACGATCCTCGACGACCAATCTCAACTAGGATAAGCCAACTACTACTCTTAAAGTGTATAAGTGTCTGCGCAAACACACTCGTGTTTGCGCAGACACTTATTATTCTCCGTTCCGACACTCCCATAGCCCGGTGAGACGGTAATCCAACATGACCGAAGAGAGATCAGCGGCAGAACCAACGGCTTAAGGGGCTTACCGAGGCACGAGAGTGATAATCCGCCAACTTCCTGACTCCGGCCGGATACTAAGTAGTTTGAATATTGAAACAACTAGCTACAGATTTAGGCTCGATTCAGGATTTTAAATCCAGTACCAGGACAGAAGAAGGAGGCGCTTGGTATTAATAGACCAACGAAGCAGAGTCTGTATGTATGTACGTATTCATACCACTAGCTTGAATTTGCAGGTTTCATTACACCGTGATGACATCTGCAAATACAATCATGCTATCATCCATACTTTAAAATATTGGATGGAAGTAAGATTTGACTAAGACTAATATAGAAATCCCCGGAGAATCGTGGTCGAAATTTAACTAGCCACCCTATTATAATAGCGACTAGCTATGCTCGCGGTTTCACCCGCCTTTGTGGTTAATGTTGTATAGCCTATAGCCTTTCTTGATAAGTTTGACCGGCCCATTGGTCAATTGGTCAGAGACCCTGGCCACAAAACCGAGAGTCGCAAGTTCGAATCCCGCTAGGGGCAAATCTTTCGTGTGATGAACATGGACATTTATACTCGAGTTATGGATGTTTATAAACATATTTAAGTATGACTATCCGTTTACCTAGTATTCATAGCACAAGCACAAACTTAGTATGGGATTAGGGAACTGGTGTCAGTCTGAAGAATTTATTTTACTATATTTATTATTTAAGTAAATGAGCTATCAAACACTGAAAGAATTTTTCAAATAGGACCAGTACCTAGTTCCTAAAATTAGTGCGTTCAAGCACACAAACAATCTCTTCAGCTTTATAATATTAGTATAAGCACAGAGTAATAATATAATAACATAGGGTAATACAGAGGGTCACACAACATAATAACAGAGGGTCACTTGCCCATATTTGAAAAGTTACTGCTATAACTAGCGCAAGAACAGCGACAGTGGTGAGTAATTGGAACTACAGCAAAGTTTAGTCTGTTTGTCAGGAATAATACAAGATGCCGCTACAAACACAGGTTAGTTTTTTCTTAGCAATAATACGCCATCTGTGTAGAATTCATGGTTTTAAAACAAAGATTATTTTGGCTTGGTTCTGAAGAAAATATTTAATATATTGATGTTTTTACCTAAATTTAATAAATTGTCTAAGAAATGATGTAACTAGCTTATTTTATGAAAAAAAAAAAATGTAAAAGTGAAATAATAACGTTTTCATTCGGTTTTATATCTCAATCAGTCAAAATGATGCCTGTAGCGACATCTGTCTGTGTGAAGTCTATACGAAATCTAAAATGTATGTGACTGACCAGACATGGTATTAGTATAAATTGACTTCATCCTCTATGCTACTTCCGCATCAGCCTCTGATATCAGTCCTTCAATATAATCCCACGCACCAGTGACTTTATTATAAATTGGGCTCATAATTTTTAAGTTTATTTTTATCTCCTCCATTGGGGTTCCCGAGGGACGATAACGGTCGTGTAGGCTTATAATTGCGTTTTTTGTGTGTGAGCGTTTTAATTCACCTTGTGTTCCGTACAATTAATTGCAGCCGTTACGCGTCGTGTAGGGTTACCATTGTACATGCACTTTTCAGGACATTTTACATTTGCACAGAAACGACCCATAACTGTTTTTATGGTCTACTCAATCATCAACCCATCGATAACAAAATCTCAACACCAATACTATCTTTAATATTGGTATGAAAAAGTAGGTGCACTCTTCATCAATGGATAATATTATTAGTTTTCAACGTTATTTTTATTGAAAGTTTATGTATTTTCATATACGAATGTAAATTAATAAATTGACTTCTAGTTTACAAGATCAGTTGTCCTGAAAACAGTACAACGTCCTGAAAATATCCTCCACAACCAGAACGCGTGGATACCGCTAGACTGTTCCCATGCTGCTGGCATTATTATTGCACGCCCTATTGCGGCTCTGTGCGCTTGCCAAGAGACGTGTTTTTATTCCCAACAGTACCCCTGTGTAGTTGAGCTCACCTAAACGGCGTTGCGGGAAAATATGGGAACACTTAAAAGTGCATTAATGCAACTGAATTACGTAGAATTGTTTTGACTGTAAGTAGCATTGGGTATGTTGGTCGGGACTTGAGAAACGTGCCAACTTCCCATCTGTATCGGGCCTGTGATTTGTGTGGCAGACGAGCTAGCTAAGTACTTGTCCCTATTTTTTCACAATGTTCCATCTAACCCAACTCAATTTTATATTTGGCTTCAAGCTATTTTTTTGAAGCTTGCTGCCTCTTGGATTTATGCTTATATCATTCTATTTTCTGCCAGCGGCTTCGCACGCGTGGTACATTGATATAGTATAATAATTCTGATTATAGCGGTGGTAGCTCAATGGTAAGGACACGCGCCTCTTAACCGAGGAGTGCGGGTTCAAACCCAGGCACGTACCTCTGGATTTTTCAAGTCTATGTACGTATTTATACCACTAGCTCGACGGTGAAGGACAACATCGTGATGAAACCTGAAAATTCAAACAACTTTGGATTATACTGCATGGATTTTAATAAAACTTTACAATAGTATAGGTTATACATTAGAATAACACATAAGCTATGTTTTATCGACGTGGCGAGACGTACAGAAGCTAGTACGTCTATACTAGAGCCACCTAGGGTCTACAAATCTTGTTCGTAGCCCTGACAGATATCATCCGATGTAAATATTCAAATAGTTGATTAATCTATAGACTTCCATACAACCGGAATATCCCGGTATTCAGCCGATGCTAATAGAATTTCGTGTGAATAATTTCCCAGATTCCATATTTAGTGATGCGCACCGAGAATTTTAACGAGTCGATTATTCGGCATAAAACCGGTTTTCTTTCAGACGATTTTTCCGTGTCCGATTCATTGCGTGAAATTAAAACGATCTGTCAAAGAGATTTACGATCGATTATCGGATTCGTAATGATGTAATCGATTGTCCGTAATGATTATTTTATTAATAGTATGATAGGGAAACGAGAAACTAAAGAATGAATGGTTACAATACGTTTCGTGAAATTATTATTGAATGTATAGGTAGGTAGTGTCATATTATCTGATGTTTATTTATTTGAAATCTACCTAATGAATGTTATATGCGTGTGTATAACATTATGTAAATAAAATATAGTATGTTTATGCATATATGAGTTTTTCATGTGTCTTTTGATATCGGAGACAGGTATGTGAAATGGTTCACGGCTAAATATGAAAAAGATTTAAGATATATTTTTATTTTTTTATCCATATACATACCATACCCTTCGCATTTCCCCAAAGGCTAGGCAGAGTCCATAACTACCAACTCACCAAACCGCATTTAGCCAAAAATAAATCAACTCCTAATACAGTATTAGCCGGTTTTTACGTCACCCTACACAAGAAACAGTTGGTACATTGAAATGAAATAAAATGATCTTTATTTATATAGGCGTCAACAAAGCGCTTATAAAATATAAGGGTATAAATATGTGCATAGATTTGAAAAATCTAGAGGTACATGCCCGGGTTTGAACCCACACTCCTCGGTTAAGAGGCGCTTGTCCTTATCATTGAGCTACCAACGCTCAATAACATTAAAAAACACACAAACAAATTCAATATCAACCGGTCCAAAACGTAGCTTCTACCGAGAAACAAAGAAACCGGCAAGAAACTCGATAGTTACTCTTAAATGTTTTAAGTCCTACACCCATGGGGGTTTGGAAATCTATTCCATATTATAAAAGCAACTTCCATCGACACGATGAACGCCTCCCTAAATTGCCACAACGCTTGGCAATAGCCGACCCATTTCTTATGCAAACTCAATTACTGGCTCAACTGATTACACCCAATTCCTATGGGCACCTCTAGACTCGCTAATAAAAGCCTCTTTGTAACTATTGTTAGTCAAAAAACGAGCAGTGAGCTCCGCGTGATTAAAAGTAAGAAAGAAAGAAAGAAAGAAATATTTATTGTATTTGGCCATCACAACACAGCAATCAAGACAAATACATACAAAAAATGATACAACTTATTACGACAAGTTAGACATACATATGACAGCGATAAAAGAGAAAAACAATGAATTTACGAAAACCAGACACGCGTTTGCGATGTCCAAAGGAAAAGGGCTTCACTCAGCATTTAAACCATGACCTGCATGGCAAGCGATGACGCTGGTTTTCAGTGCGTCCTGCCGAGTAATCCACGGACGAGTGCCCTAATTTTTATTATATCTACATACTATAACTATTAAAAGGGGAACCAAATAGACTGGCATTTCTTTTAAAACATGTCTGAATATCACAACTTTTTATCCTTACTGATATAGTAAATGATTTAGCAACTACATATAATTTTTTTCTTATCTTCACTGATAAAATTTCGTACGCCACGTCAACAGTTTGAACCCCAACAAAAGATTATTAATGATATTTTTATCCCGGAAAATCGACAGATTCCGTGGATAGCGTAATAGAGCATCTGTAATAGGCTTTAGTGTAAACAAATCCGCAAACAACAGCTAGTTCTATATACATAAATCCTTCAACTATTCGCGAAATTGCCTTATACAATCATTTCACCTTAAATTTAACTTTCCGCGACGCAAAGAAAGAATGTTATTCGTCTATAAATAAATATCCCACAACATCACATTCATCTAACTCCGAGCTAAGTAGCTTAAGCACTTGTGTTATTGATTCAACAGTGGTATTAAAAATATATACTTAAATATTAGATATTAACACCCAGACACAGAACAAACACAAGTATTCATCACACGAATGTTTGTCCTGGGTGGGGATCGAACCCACATCGGCGCATAGGGCAGGGTCACTACCAAATGCGCCATCGAGCCAGTTAACCAGAAGGATTGCTATTTCTGCAACTGTGCAGAGAGTGTAGATTTATACTGTTTATTAAACTCATTAAATATTGCTTATATTATAAAATGTGAAAGTAACTTCTTTTGGGTTTTACATATAATCCACTTAACCAATTATGATGAAATATGGATCGTCAAAGAAAATACTTCTTATTCCGAAAAATATGACAGAACTCGTTGGAAGCATAACTCAGCTCAGACAATAATTTCACCTTGGCGACGGGACGACAAACAAACCGATTTTCTAGTTCGCTGCCCGCGTCACTAACCAATCTTTTTCAGGCTAAACTAATTTCTGCCGAAACAAGCCCAATTTAATTTCAAATTGGTTTCACGGCTGTGCTGGCACGGATGAAATTAAAATCTGGTATTCACTCCCTAGTGATATTCGGGGTAGGATAATCAACTAACGTTGCATGGCAGTGGGATTTGACTAGAAACTGTGTTAAAAAATAAAGGTGTGTTTCACACTAGTATTATACAGTTAATATAGAGCATAGCCGAAAAAAAATATGCTTCGCCACACCTCAAGATTTTTTTTCAAAAAGATTCTGAAAACCTCGAAACAGACTTTGGATTTATTTAATTCATTTTCATGTAGGTAGGTATTATTCTTAAGTTATTAAAAGAAGAAACGAGGTAAAACGAATATTATTCTTTATTAGACACACTCAAATACGATTGCTTATATTAAAGAATTAGAAGCATTTTCCTTAAAAAATTTACAAAGAAAAATATCTTTACTTAAAAGTTATGGATATACCCAGTAAAACTTAAGTATATGTTTCAAGGGCGCAAATCTCCAGGGACAACTAACAAGAATGGGTTTCCTTCACAAACGATAAAGTTAAACTGTATAATTATCATATCTTTGCGTCGTACCGCAGGGGTAAAATAATATTTTGGGGAATAAATTATTCCGTTTTGACAAATTCATTGTTCTAGCTTACAATAAGTAATAATATTCTTAACTAATTAACATGAAAATTCCCACTTCGCTAGATTCTTATTATTTCAGTCTTTCTAGTTCTCTTTTTCATTTATGTTTAAGCCTTAAGATGTAAAAATTTACATAATTATTTTATGAAAGTCAATGTTGAAGGCAAAATAAGCAATAATGTCCTCCTAACCGATATCAGTCACGGCGGCCAATCTCAACGGGGATTAGCCATCTGCGCAGGAGATATTATAGTGCACAAGTGTGTGCGCAAACACAAGTGCACTCTCTGATCCTTCACTTTCATAGTTTCGTGAGACGGCAATTCGACATGAGTAGAAAGAGCTCAGGCGCAGGACCTACGGCTTAACGTGCTTTCCGAGGCACGGGGGTGATTATACCGCCAACTGCCTGACTCCGGACCACAAATTTTAGGCCCAACTCGGGAATTGAACTTTGATCTCTTGGTCCATAGGCGGTGCGTGCTACCACTAGACTAACGAGGCAATCGAAATAAGCAAAACATGCATGAAATCATTGCAATGGTAGACAGAGTTCAAGTTGTAAAAAGCCCCTTAATCTGCTAAAATTAAAACTGAATTTGGTTAGATAAAAAACTCGTCGCCTACTTAACCACAAACCAATACTCAATACACCATTACTCGCCTTTAATGAAATCCAGGCAAGGTACACAGTACATTCTTTTCAAGTCCCAGACCAACATGGGGCATTGAACCATTACTTACACATTATAGGTATGTGGTGGGCGCGCGCTGCAGCGATGCCGCCTCGGCTCCCTCCCTACCCGCAACGCGAATTATGATAGTTTGACAATAGAAACGCAACGTTGTACCTACCCGTTTTAATATTGTTTATTTAATCGTATTTATCTTATTAAAAAATAAAAATAAAATAAATTCTTCAGACTGGCACACCAATTCCCTAGTCCCAAACTAAGCTTATAAGCTTGTGTTATGGATACTAGGTGAACGGATAGATATACTTAAATACGTTTATAAACATCCATGACTCGAGTACAAATATCCATGTTCATCACACGAAATATTTGCCCCTAGCGGGATTCGAACCCGCGACCCTTGGTTTCGTGGCCAGGGTCTCTGACCACTCGACCAACGGGCCAGTCAAATATTGTGTTATTAATTTTACATATTGTATTATGAATAGTATAATATCCAGCCAAAATGTATGATCATGTTTCAAGCGAGGGTTATTAAGTGGTGTGCATTTTTCCGAAATAAAAACGATTCTTATCTATTTCATTGGAGTCTTCATAAAGGGCTTGATTGATTTTAATATTTCTGGGTGTGATTGAATGCCTTTGATTCACAACAGCCCCGGGCTGGCTTGCAGTTTTAAAATTGGCGAAGTCTGGGCGATCTACGAGGCGCATGCATCTTTCCATAAAATTCACATAGGCAAACGGTGAAGAGCTTTCTTAAGGTGGGCAACATTTTCCGAGAACACAGCAGTGTGCCGGCAACCAATTTGAAATGTAGGCCACGGGCGGTTAGCCACAACACAATAATCGCGAACGGGGTCGAGTCCCGGCGAAATAAGTTGAGAAATAGTTCGCGCGAGCGCTTCGGGGTCGTAAGGTAATTAACATTTTGCGAATTTTCGCTGCGTTTAATGTCAAAACAGTATATAATACTTTGAAAAGAATATTACTTTGCTATAGTAAGTTTGGCGAAATTTTTTGAATATAATACAAATTGTGGATGAATAAGCGAAAGCAATTCCTAAATAAGGACACGCACCACCACACGTGACAGGTGCAGGTTCAAATCCGGGCACGTACCACTAGATTTTTTAAATCTATATACGTATTTAAATCACAATATCTAAGCAAGGAAAAAAACATTACTATTTCATGGCTAAATTACTTAAATTTAATTAAACTATAACGAAAGAAGAAAAGAACGACAGAACTTCTAATAAAAGATGCTAAAAGTTTGCTCTTAATGAACTTACATACACAGATTACTTATTACACCGAAAAAAAAAATATTACTACACGATTATCAAATAATTGTAACGGATCAAATCCTTAACAGACAAAGACACAGTGAAAAACTACTTTGAAAAAAAAATAACCTTCTCTTCTTTAGTTTTCTTTCTTCAATAAAACGATGGAAAGATGTAGGTGCCGCGGAAGGCCCGGGCTCACCTACCATGACCAGATTGGTCGTGTATTAACAGAAGGTGATGTTAAACAAATAAATAAATATTCAACGACATCACATACATTGATCTGACTCCGAAGTAAGTAGCTTAAGCACTTGTGTTACGGATATCAGAAACAACAGTGGTATTACAAATATATACTTAAATATTAACCCTCAAACTCAGAACAAACAAAGTATTCATCAAACGAATGTTTGTTCGGGGTGGGGATCGAACCCATAACTCTTGGGTCACTACCGAATGTGCCATTGCGCTCTATACATTCTTCAACACACTGACAAACTTCTAGCTCAGAAGTAGCACCTTCACCTTTGGTACCAACATATTAAATAACAACACATGCAACAACAACAAACACAAGTATTCATCACACGAATATATGTCCTGAGTAGGGATCGAACCCACAACTCTTGGCGCATGGGGCAGGGTCACTACCGAATGCGCCATCGAGCTTGTAAAATGTTAGGAGTCATATAAAACCGTAGAGCTTGTATGAAAAGGATCATGAATGTTGAAAAGACGAGTGATGTGTATAAGGATCGTGCCATATGGCGTTCGGTTCTCTCTGCCTACCCCGCTAGGGAAGTGGCGTGAAGTTTAGTTAGTTAGTTAATTAAACGATACTGCATTTGTAAGCCTGTAGCGCTTATGCAAGCCACTTCATTTCTAATGGGGTACAATTTTAAGTCCTTTTGGTTTGATTACTTTTAATTACAGAATCCTAATTATGTTTGGTGTTAGTTTAATGGTTCAGATATATTTATTCTGCCTGCAATCAAGGATTGTATTTGCTTCAGACAGTTACGACAAACATATAAGTATGTATATTTTGCAATAGTTAACTTGAAACAACTAGAATTGATATTTTTATATGGTGTGTATTTTAAATAACGATTCATACTTGTCCCGTGTTAGTCTGGGATTATAAAAGAATTTTCCAACTGTGTTTCTTGCCTAGCATGTCGTAAAAGGCGACTAATGGTATATCGGGTTTTGGGTGTGTGATTGTGTAGGCGACAGGTTAGCCACTTGTCACTACTTTTTCACAATTTTCCATCTAACCCAGCCCAGTTTTATTTTTGGCTGAATGTGGTTAAAGGGGCCTGCTGCCCCTTTGACTCTGCCTACCCCTTCGGGGATTATGGGCGTGATGATATTTGTACTAAAAGTTATCTAAGCCACTAGTGGCAATCATTATATTAGCTTGCGCTAATCAATAGCACATACATACACATCGTTTCTTTCTTAAGATAAAATGGGGGTGGGAGTTGGGGGGTGAAAAAGACTTTACGAACTATTCTCATACCTATCAAATACCTACACAAAAACATCTTATAAGTATATAAAAATGTTTTTCGTTAGTCTCGCTGAAACTGGAGAACGGCTAGACCGATTTGGCTGATTTTGGTTTTAAAATATTTGTAATCAGCCAAGGAAGGTTTGTACGGTAAGAAAATATGAAAACATTGCGAGGAAAATAATAAAAGAAAAACCGAGAACGGGGCGTTACGAAGTGCGGCGGGACAGCTAGTTATAAATAAAATCGGTCAAGCTGTTTCGGAGGAATTCGACCACAAACACCGTAACACGATATATTTATATACAAGAAAGTATTTTATTCTCTTGTTACAACTCAAAGAATTAGGTCGACGCATCTAGGTTAAGGAAAGGTATTAATGTTTATTCCCGTCTATTAAAACTGTGCAAAAAATAACTGCGAGTTTACTGATAAGAAATAGAAAGGAAAATTAGCCAGGATTTAATCTTTTTATAATTAAAGCTTTTTAGCATAATCCTTCCTGGAACAGTCTTGGTTAAAAATATGTTCGTTATTTTCATCGACATTAATAAGGATTTTGATATTGGAAGCATTGAGCGGAGGGTATGGAAAAGAAGACATACTGAGCTGACACTAAATTGCCTAGAAATAGGCTAAGATGATGATACTCTTAATAACAGGAATTAAACAAAGTTGAAGAGGCGAGTGAGGTGTGTAAGGATCATGCCATATGGCGTTCGGTTCTCTCTGCCTACTCCGCTAGGGAAGTGGCGTGAAGTTTAGTTAGTTAAACACACAAACACAGGTTAATAAATCACTATAATAAGAGTCCTTTTTTGTAGTTAAAATGGTTGCTGCCATGCATCACACCTGCAATTCCCGAAGGGGGCCATTCATTTATTACATAGAACTAATTTTGCTAGTTTTTGACCCCCTTCTCCCCTGTATAAGATAAATAAGAGATATGCCGACCCCCCTCCTACGTAATAAATATTAACCTACTGGTTAAATAAATATTAACCAGGGGAGTGGATAAGTCATTGTTGACATAGCGCTGTCTATAGTAATGATGTAATTGGTAACAGATGGCGTTGCACCGCCATATTGTGGTGTTTCTAAATTCAAGATGACGAGATATTTGCGCCAGGATATATATAGGTCCCAAGGTTATATATAGTACAATAAATTTATTTGGTGTCACCTAATTTGGCTTTTATTTGTAAATAGTTTTTAGCCACCAGTGAAGTGCATAAGGTAGCCGTGGTTTATCTAGGGGTTAATTTTTATAACGTAGGAACCTAAAAAAAAAACTTAATACAATTTAATAATATCTAAAGTACCTAACAATATTTAGCTTCTAGTTGGTTATTCAGGACTGTGACGTCGTCGATGTCCACCTTCCACATCAGACCTGATGCGGCACAAAACGTTCCCCTTTTAAGGGTTATATAACTCGCTCGCTTTGAATATATCTTAACTTAAGGCATTTTTGTGATCTTACGTAAGACTATTAAAACTCCCACCTACCCCACTGATTCATTTTACGTAATAAATATAAGGGCACAAGGGATACGCAGAGTCGAAAAAGAAGCAAGCTCATCATCTTCCTAGCGTTATGTCCCGTGCTTAGACGGGGTCCGCTTAGACCATGATCCAGGATTTAGCGAGTCTGGTAATTACATTGAAGCGACTGCCGATCTGACCTTCGTAACCTTAAGATAGGGGAACCGGTAAATTTTTGGATTATGGTTACAAATCCAAAGTTGTTTGAATTTGCACGTTTCATCACGATGTTTTTCTTCACCGTCGAGCTAGTGGTATAAATACGTACATAGACTTGAAAAATGTAGAGGTACGTGCCCGGGTTTGAACCCGCACTTCTCAGTTAAGCGGCGCGTGTCCTTACCATTGGGCTACCACTGCTTTATTGTTGAAGGAGAAGCAAGCTCCTTCAACAATATTCAGCCAAAAACAAAGATTAGGTTAGGTTATATATAAAAAAAAAGTGACAAGTAGCTTTCTCGTCGCCTACACAATCACAAACCCAGTTTAAGCAGTTGGCACATCATTTCTCAGACCACAGGACAAGCTGTAAATACTCAGCGCTTAATCAAGAGATATCATTACGAGTATTGGCTGTGTGTGTTCCATTACACATCCTAATCACGAACGAGACTGCTGGAACAACAACAGTGACGAACATAAACAAAATTACAACCAAGACGTAGTAATTAAATCTCGGAGCCACGTTAACTCGTGAATCTGAGACAATTATTGTGCTTTAAGACCGAGGGCTTAGTGTAGAGCGGATAATTACAGATAAAACTTGGGGTCAAAATGTGAAAATTATATGTCATCAACGCATTTCCAAGATACATACATAACATCACGCCCATAGTCCTCGAAGGGGTAGGCAGAGTCAAAGAGGTAGCATGCCCCTTCAAACACATTCAGCCAAAAATAAAGAAGGTCTGGGTTAGATGCAAAATTGTGAAAAAGCAGTGACAAGCAGATATCCTGTCGCCTACACAATCACACACCCAAAATATCATTAGTCGCCTTTTACGACATGATAGGCAAGAACCACAGTTGGCATATGCTTTTTAAGTCCCAGACCAACATGGGCCAGTTGGCTGGATTGGATGGAAAGCTGTGAAAAAGGAGTGACAAGTGGCTAGCTCTAGCATTTCCAAGATATGGACACGAATATACAAAAAGCTACCATATTTCATTTCAACCAATCAGAAAAAATATTGTTTACCATTATTACTTTCCTAGCATTATGTTCCATTCTTAGTCGGGGATTGAGGAAGTCTGACTTTGAAGCAACTGCCATCATTATTTGTAACTTGTTTAACCTTTTTTGGCCAAAAAAAAAACAGGTAACCGTAGCTTGTCGCCTACACAATCACATATCCAACATACAAGTAGTCTCTTCTTCTTCTTTTACGATATGCTAGGCAAGGAACACAGTTGCCCCATTCTTTTCAAGTTCCAGCCAATATGGAACACGTCATGACATATTTTTTCAATAGGATCTCTGGGAGACCCCAGAAGTTTTTAACCAAAACAACTCCCAGGCGGTCGCGTGTCGTTACCATTAAGTAAATAAATAAAGAAATTAATTTAGACTTCATCACATACATTGATCTGACTCCGTGGTAAGTAGCTTAAGCACTTGTGTTACAGATATAATAATAATAATAATTAATAATTCTTCAGACTGACACACCAATTCCCTAGTCCCAAACTAAGCTTATAAGCTTGTGCTATGGATACTAGGTGAACGGATAGACATACTTAAATACGTTTATAAACATCCATGACTCGAGTACAAATATCCATGTTCATCACACAAATATTTGCCCCTAGCGGGATTCGAACCCGCGACCCTTGATTTCGTGGCCAGGGTCTCTAACCACTCGACCAACGGGCCAGTCGAAACAACAGTGGTATTACAAATACATACCTAAATACTGAATATTAACACCCAGTCACAGAACAAACACAAGTATTCATCACACGAATATTTGTCCTGGGTGGGGATCGAACTCACAACTCTTGGCGCATGGGGCAGGGTCACTACCGAATGCGCCATCGAGCCAGACACGTAGACAAGTATTAATCTCCTATTCTCGCAAATCGCTCTTTACTATAAACTTAGCTTTAGCATCGCTCTCAGACATTGATCGCTCTCACCGCATCGTGACGCGAAGGCCCGGATCACAATACCTGCTCGAGCATTGTGCTAGCGAGATGACGGGCAAATAGCTTCTAACTGCTACAGCTACGAGCATTAATTTAAGATGTTAGAGCGTTGAGGTGTAATAATACCGGTGGCGTGTAGTTTGATGTTAGTTTCGAGCTTAGATGCTACTTAGATTATATAAATAGATATGGCTACGAAGTTTTGTATGTAAGTTTTTATTTTTATTTTTTTATTATTGAATAGGCTTGCATTTATGTAACAGCCTATCATGTAACATTTGTAGGTAGATTATATTATGATATACTAGTTTCTGCCCGCGGCTTCGCTCGCGTGGTACATCGATGTAACATAGCCTACATGTTATTCGGTTGTATGAGCTATATTATTCTGAAGTTTAATTAAAATCGGGGATTGCGGGTAACGTAGATGTATCTATGTAAGTACATACATATATATATAAACTGCTAATATATTAAGCTGAACAGTTTATTTGTTTTTTTGAACGCGTCAATCTCAGGATCTACTAGTCCGAGTTAAACAATGTGTTGTATAGTTCATTTGTCGAGGAAGGCTATAGGCTATATAATATTAACCATAAACACAGGCACAGCTAGTGTATGAATCAAAGTAGAATAAATAATAAATGTCCATATATTCTCCACAGAATAGCAATCATTCAACTCAGAGTTCATTTACTCCAGTAAGTGCTCCAGATCCAACAAACATAAATAAACACATACAATATCCTCTGTGTTTTCCCGTCGCGTTTCCTGCGCGAATGAGAAATCGACCAAATCCGTCAACTGAGACAGACGTCGTTTCTAACTACACTTACGGCAGAAAGCCTCTGTAAATGAAACATGTATGTACATAACTTTTACCTATGACTTACTGTTAGCAGGTATTTACTATTGCATTCTTGTTATATTCTTCACACGCATTTTAGATTAAGCTGCTATCCGGCAGATACGGTTCAATAAATCTATATCTATACTTATAATAAATCTGTAGAGAGGTCAATTCTGTACATGAAATATATTTTCAAAATAACTATCAGGGGATGATTAGTGATCGATACTAATGCCAAAAATGCAATCAGTAAAATTTTTGTCTGACATACAGTGTCTGTATGTTCCTTATAGAAACAAAAACTACTTGACGGATTTTAACGAAACTTGGTACAATTATTCTTCATACTCCCGGGCAGGTTTTAGTATACTTTTTATCACGCTACAATCAATAGGAGCAGAGTAGTAAAGAGAAATGTTGGGAAAACGGGAGAAGTTACTCCATTTTTTAAGCTTCCGTCGCGTGTGCAGCCTTAATGGTTAAAGTTACATAGAAATCATGTATGACGGAAATAGTCTTTATAATATTAACCATAAACGCGGGTGACACCGCTGGCACAGCTAGTAAATAATAATAAATCCGACATCATCATTGATCTGACTCCGAGGTATGTAGCTTAAGCACTTGTGTTACGGAAATCAGAATCAACAGTGGTATTACAAATATATACTTACATATTGGATATTAACACCTAGATACAAAACAAACACAAGTATCCATCACACGAATGTTTGTCCTGGTTTTGTGATTTTGTAGGCAACGAGTCAGCCACTAATCACAACAGTTTTCCATCTTACTCATTGTATCTAACTAACTAATTAACTAACTAAACTTGACGCCACTTCCAATGGGAAGGATACAATGGTATCTATAGTTACATACATACATACATCACGCCCACAATCCCCGAAGGGGTAGGCAGAGTCAAAGGGGCAGCATGCCACTTCAACCACATTCAGCCAAAACTAAAGTCGGGCTGGGTTACATGGAGAATTGTGAAAGAGCAGTGACAAGCGGCTAACCTGTCGCCTACACAATCACACACCCAAAATCCGATATACCATTAGTCGCCTTTTACGACATGCTAGGCAAGAACTACAGTTAGCACTTTTTTTTTTTTTTGTCCCAGATCAACATGGGCCAAGTCCCAGACCAACATGGGACATCTATAGTTAAAATGTATAAAAGGAGGTTATGATCCTTGGATTCTGCCTACTCCTTCGGGGATTGCAGGCGTGACGATAACTAGGGTTGCCAACTTTTTTTACAAGAAATAAAGTATATTCAGGTCTATGAAGAATATTAAACAGTATTTAAAAAAAATGAACTGTTATTTATTTATTTATTGTTTTAATACATATTGGTTAGAGCTTCTTGCACAACTTACTAATTTACAATCTTTTTTAAAAACTTCATACGCCTTATCACAATTATAACTGAAACATAATGTGGTGCTGAAAACAGTATTTTGTATACTTTATTTTTGTTCAACAGTAAAAAGTATAATTTAGTGAAAATCAGTATATTAAAACAGTATAGTTGGCAACCCTAACGATAACGTATTGGATATTACAGCTGAAATAGATACCGTGAACATCTGTGATGTTCAATATCTACGTACTATAGTTTACAAGCCCAAGTGAGAGATTGACAATAAAAAATCCCATTCGTACTCTTCAGGTGCTAATAAAATAAAATAAAAAGCAGTATACATCCATAAATAGGTGTATCATGCCATCAGAACACTCTTCACAATTAGAGTTCCCCTTAATAACTTCATTCCTTCATTACTATACAAGTTATTCCTCATTTCTGTCTGTCGGTCAACACAACAGAGTCGGGGCGATACAATTGCCGCTGTCGTCGTGAGGTAATATCCGCTCCTTTCAGCGCTCGTCGGGAAATTACTCGGCTGTTTTCTGATTCCAGTTTTAGGATGTAAGCTTTGATGTAGTTTTCTTGTAGTATGGTCAATTATAAAGTGAGATCACACCGCAAAATACCCAAGAAGTCTTATCTAGTGTATTCTAAACAGTTGAGATTAGTTCTACAAATTTGAGACAAACAAATATAAGTAAGTTGTACGATTATGTGAAATACACAAGCAATTCCGAGAGATAATTAAAATTAATTATCTCAAAAATAATTAATTTAAATTAAAAAATAATTAATTATTCAAACTATTCATAAAACGCCATTTTGATGTTATATTAAATAATATAACATTAAAATGGCGTTTTATTAATAGTTTGAATTTGTTAAATTTTGTATTTAAAAATTGCATAAATACTAATGACAAATGGAAAGATGTAAAAGCCGCGGAAGGCCCAAGGACACCTACCTCGACCAGAGTGGTCGTGTATTAACAAAAGATGATGTTAGGAGTCATAAAAACCGTAGAGCTTGTATGAAAAGGATCATGAATGTTGAAGAGGCGAGTGAGGTGTGTAAGGATCGTGCCATATGGCGTTCGGTTCTCTCTGCCTACCCCGCTAGGGAAGTGGCGTGTAGTTTAGTTAGTTAGTTATAAAACATTACCGGCATTAAACGCGATGTTCCTATATCGCCTTCGGTGGCGACGCTAAACCCACAACTTAAGGCGCATAGGTCAGGTAGTCACTATCGAATGCGCCATCAAGCCAGTCTAAATACTTCCAATGCACGGTCAATTCAATTTACTTGTGTAAATAAACACATTAACATACCTATTTACATACATTCCAAATATGTGAAACTTTACCTAGCCCAAATGTAAAATGTATCCTCTATGATGTAATATAAAACGTACACATTTTATGTGTACATAAACAAAAATTCCTCCAGTTTTCTTCTCTCACGTTAGCAGAACTTTTTAATAAAGCCACTGTTTTATTGCATTACTCCAGATAAGTTCGGCTTTATACCCTTAATATTTCGCTTCTGTTTGAACGTCAACTCGCAAGTACCGCGGTAGTGAACTAAAAGTTACCACCAACCGCCATTTACTTGCGGAAATTTGTTAAAAGTATAGTTTAAAATTTACTGGATTCAGCTCGGTTTAACTGAAAAGTTAGTTAGTAAGTCTGAGTTACTAACAAAGATGGAGGAATGTGGGCTAGTGATGTCATTCGTAAGTCGGATATCGATAATAGAGTAGACGACTTGATCACTTACTGGCAGGCATTATTGTCCTAGATCCCAAGGTATAGTTTAAGAAATAAAATATCTTGAAACTTCAACCAATTTATTTATATAAAATGCCATATGTATGTAATACAGCTAGCAAAACCTATTTATGTATGTTTTAGTAGAGTTTTATAAAAACTAAAATAATACTTAAACATGTCCGATCCTCGGTAACGTCTTGAAAACATCCTTGAGACAATAAAATTTAAACAAAATTACATAAAAAAATACACTATTGCTAACAAGCCAGCAATAGAAAATCGTCAAAAATGGAACTCCCGAAAATATGAGAAAATTATCGATACCCAAATTTTTTTTCATCGACATGTCAACATCCCTGACGAGTGCAGTGAACCCGTCTCGAAACATAACGTAATTGGAAATACTTTTACACAGACGATTGGTTGCTAAATTGGGTAAATGTTAGCAATTTTGCGGGTCTAGCCAACAAGCCGTGATGGCTCAATTTAAGGTTTTCTTGCAAAAACAGAAGAGCTAATTGAAAATACCATTGTACAGTTGATTTGATTTTTTACGGCGAGGTCCGTTTTGAGCTTGTACCTTTAAATTACGGCCTTGTTTACGTTAAATAAATAAATAAATAAAATAAATATCCGATTTCATCACATACATTGATCTGATTCCGAGGAAAGTAGCTTAAGCACTTGTGTTACGGATATCAGAATCAACAGTGGTATTACCAATATATACTTAAATATTGGATATTAACACCCAGAGACAAAACAAACACGAGTATTCATCATACGAATGTTTGTCCTGGGTAAGAATCGAACCCACAACTCTTGTCGCAAGGGGCAGGGTCACTACCGAATGCGCCATCGTGCCAGTCCAAATATAGTGGATTACTCCCATAATTGCCTGGGACTACAACAAAAATAATAGACCCACTGTGTTCCTTGCCTAGAGTCTCGCAAAAGGAACTAATGATGTAATGAATTATGGCTTCGTAATTATACAACGTGTATCGAGAGTAGAATCGATTCCACTACTACGTCATGCTTGGGAACAGGTGCCACCTTGGGAGATTGGTTTGTTCGGGTCTGGTCAATTTATGCTTTAATTTTAAACATCGTTATTTTATAATTAAGCGGTTGACGAAGAAGAATGTATGAACCATATCATGAAGTCGGCTTGACTTCATGATATGGTTTACAGCCAAATATGAATTATACTCCTTTGTAAAAGAGGTTGTTGAAAAGAGCAACTACCGAATTTCTTGCCGGTTTATTCTCAGTAGATGCGACATTCCGAACCAGTGGTAGATTCATATTTTTAGTTGATTTATAACTATTTGTTTCCAACCTATATAAATAAAGAGATTTTACTTTGACTTTGACTTTAATAAAAAAATAGAGGTCAAATTTTAACCAAAAAAAAAACTTTTAATTACGCCGTGTTTAATAATTACTTAACTCTATTATGAACGAATATAAACGAATGAACCATCTACATTAGCTAATAACCTACTCATACACGTGCATGCATACATTGGATTCTTGCAATCACTAGATGGAGCGCAATTACTATAGACTTCTTAATTCGCAACAAACACAAAAAAAGCTATTAATATCTTCGTGAATAATCCGCGAAAATTAAATTTAATAATTAACATAATTCTTTTATAATAAAAAATTGTTGGGGTATTGCGCTTTTTCACTAGCACGTTGTATAAGCGACGAGCTAGCCACTTGTCACTACTTTGGACAACTTTTCCATCTAACCCAACTTAAATACATTTTTAGGTGAATCTGGTTTTAAGTTATCGCTCCTTGAAATCTGTCTAACCCTTTAGGGGTTGCGTGTTTGATGATTATGCATGTCTAATAAAACACGTACTTTTTCTAATTCCAAACTAAGAATGAAATGATCTTTATACATAGGCCACATAAAAGCGCTTATAAATCGTCAGAACAAAATAAATATAAACCGGTTCAACAAGGATATTCTACCGAGAAGAAGAAACTCGATAGTGTTTACGATGTTTTAATAGCTATTATGTAGGTACAATTTCTTAGTCAAGTTAAATCAATCAGTGCAGGCGAACAGTCTATATTCTGGGTCTAAGCATATATTCTTATAATTTAAAATTCTTCTATCTTATAAAAGCCCTTTTTAATCAAACAAGTTTTAATATGTAATTTGAACTATGCAACTAACTAATTAAACTTCACGCCACTGCCCTAGCGGGGTAGGCAGAGAGAACCGAACGCCATATGGCACGATCCTTACACACCTCACTCGCCACTTCAACATTCATGACCCTTTTTACACAAGCTCTACGGTTTTTATGACTCTTAGCATCACCTTCTGTTAATACACGACCAGTCTGGTTGTGTATTAACAGAAGGCCTTCCGCGGCTCATACATCCTTCCACTTTAGCATTGTATATCTGTTTAGTCAATCTTTCGTCATCCATTCTTCCCACATGTCCGAACCACCGGAGCATGCCTTTTCTTACCTTGACTCCACAGATAACCTCCAAATCTGTGTTGACTCCGACGCTGTCTTTCAGACTGACTCTCTTTCTTACATTGCTAAAATAATATACATAGGTATATTTGTGCTGTGGATAGTAATAAAAGGAAAAGGTAAATTATTATTTATTCTTATTGCCCTTGCTCCCGGCCGCACGTACATTGATTGTATTGTAACGATCGATAACATCTGTCTACTACTCCGCAAAACAATCAAGACTATAATTCTAATAAGCTTGCTAACAGATGACGTTGATTTAAATGCCATCATCGCTCTATACAACGCGTTAATAAAATTGTTCTCGCCGTTAAATTGTATATAACAGAGTAAAACGGTTAGTTCGACATTGGGTTGGAATTCTGGAAGCTTCCTCGGCCAACGCCTCAGCCTGGCAATTCAAAGCGTTAGTTCAGCAGCGTTGCCCGCTGCCAGATTTCTGGGTACCTTGATCGGCGAGGCGGACAACTAACCTTTTTCGTAAATATGTATATAGTTATTTCTTTTTAATAATTTTTTAATATACTACATTTTCAATGTAAATTTGAGTTGGTTTTGTTGTCTTGTGTCCATAAGACCTAGCTCGGAAGAAGTGCTTTCATGAGCGTACGCAAGCAGGGCAGGGCAGATGTGTGTGTGTGTGTGTGTGTGTGTGTCTGGAATTCGTGTGCCTAGGTATCTGGTGGTCTATTTACTATCAATAATTTTGTATTGACTCCCCGAAAAATGTGTATGGGGGCAATACTGGACCAAAAGTTATAAGTCCAAATGTATGATAATACAATAAAAATAACAGAAAGATACTGCTATCTGCTCACTTTTAAAGACAAGAGGTGTGCTATAATGCCCATGCACAAACTTGCATATGTATGTTTGTATGCATTCTCTTAACGGGTTATGGTGTAGAAATAGGTCTTAGTAAATAAGAGCAACGTTCCTTCATTAAAAGTTCTCAACGCCCGTAAATCAAGGGGATTTATGGGTCGGCCCAGGCGCAAACACCGTCAGCACTATATGCCCGAATGTGTTTGCTTGCCGTAACCGATTTACGTTTTCTGAACGTAGCATATAGGACTGAGTAAAGAATTAAATGGGAAAGTAATTAGTATAAAAATTAACAAAAGACTGCGTGCGTGTGAAGTTCGCGTGCTGAGTTTCGGGACAAAGTAAATGATGTAGGTAGCAGATTAGTTATAAATTTTATAAAGCTGTGATGTGGAAATGTGTTTGATTTTTAAACGACTTCAAAAAAAGGAGGTTCTTATTTTTTCTTTTCAAGTCTCTCAATTCGATGACTCCAAAACTAATTGATTTTTTGTAAATATTTAAATACATGTTAAAGTTTCATACTTTCATCTAAGCAGTCAGAAGAAATTATTTTATACTTTTTAGTGTTTAGGTATTTAAATAGCTATTTAAGCAGGTTATTTTTTGTTTTTTTTTCATAAAACCTTATTTTTGTGTTCTTTCTTCATAACATTTTTTTCCGTCTTGGCACCTTGTCTAGATTAATTTTGCCAAAATTTTGGCAATCACATAAGTTTTTAATTGGAAAAGGACATGGGCTACCTTCTCAATTAATTCCTTAAGTCATTTACGTATTGAAGCCTTAGCTTAGGGTAGTAACAGCTACTGTGATACAAAATATACATATCATAAAAATCGCGAATGATTATTATACTTTTCACAACAATTCACGGTCTTAACATGGCAATATTCTTTTTTATTTTGAGACACATATACTGCAGATTATTAGTAGCAAAGTAACTTTTTTATGTATTTCTTTTTCAAGTCACCTCATACCTTCTCAGTTTAATCTGACACGCAATTTTTGTACCAAACATCCATTACAATGTGACCCGAAAAATGAACCCTTTATAAATCCTGCTATCTACGTGCCCGGTGGAAGAAGGATTAAGTCGTTACTTTTGCTGCTGTCAAAATGTCACCCGACAGTGGCGCCTCTACCGGCTTTGTTGTGAATTATTTGCAGTGAGGCCGGTTTTGTGAATACTTATTAGGGTACAAGCTGTTGCCCGCGACTTCATTCGAGGGGATTTTTTGGCTTTAAGGAGCGATCAGCTCATTGATCCGCATTTAGCTAAAAATAAAATTGAGTTGGGTTAGATGGAGAATTGTGAAAAGGTAATGACAAGTGGCTCATCACCTAAATAATTACAAACCGAATGGTGACTCAATACACTAATTAGTTGCCTTTACGTCATGCTAGGCGAGGTTCATGCTTTTCGAGTTCCAGATCATTGAGGGACACATAAAATAGTTTTTTCTTGAACACAATTCTAGTTCTTTAAAAAATTTGAAGATTTTTACCATACAATTTTTGGCAGAATGCGGTTAAAGGACCTTCCTGCCCCTTTGACTCTGCCTACCCCTTCGGGGATTGCGGGCATGATATTATGTATATATATGTATGTATGTATGTGCCTTTAAGTAACAGGTGCTCAGACGTCAAAAGTACGTACTTTACTACTTTCAACCTTTATTCCTAAAGGCATAAGATATAATATACTATAATAAGACTAAATGAGTTGTAAAATTACTCGAAACTGAATCAATGAATGAATAAGGACAAATACGTTGAAGTACTTTTGTTGCTGACTATACCAGGTAGATCCAATCCACACATAGTAACCGTCCATTATTCCTAAATCACTATCAGCAAATTGAACACTTGTCACGATGAAAGAAAGCCCTTCGTCTTGATATAGATGTGACGAAGAGGGACGAAAGGTATGTGACAAAAGAGTGATGAGGATGACGTTTAAACGTTGAAAAGGGTGATGAAACTTAAGTATTGATCGTGTGACCAGAATAAAATAATAAATACATTCTTTAGACTGACACACCAATTCCCTAGTCCTAAACTAAGCTTATGCTTGTGCTATGAATACTAGGTAAACGGATAGACATACTAAAATACGTTTATAAACATCCATGACTCGAGTACAAATGTCCATGTTCATCACACGAAACATTTGCCCCTAGCGGGATTCAAACCCGCGACCCTTGGTTTCGTGGCCAGAATCTCTGACCACTCGACCAACGGGCCAGTCGAGACAAGAATGAATGAAACAGGAAGGACTTGACTATGATCGTAGGAATTACTAGCTGTGCCCGCGGTTTTACCCGTGTTTGGTTAATGTTGTATAGCCTATAGCCTAGACAAATGCGCTATCTAACACTGAAAGAATTTTTCAAATCGGACCAGTAGTTCTTGAGATTAGCGCGTTACAGCAAACAAAGATACAAACTCTTCAGCTTTATTACCGATTAATACAAAATAAACTTTATTATATTTATTAGATCCTAGATGATTGTACCAACTTCTGCTGAAAGCTATTCCATAAAATAACATATTTACCCCAGCATCGACATGGATTTTAAATACCATAGCATCCATAAACAACTTCTCTATAAATCTTTGCGTCGACGCGTAACTCTAGCGCATCTACGACTCTTTGACCTTAAAATTGCGCAGAAAAATGGAACGCGTTAAGTAAGCTATAAGTTGCTATGAGCGGCAACGTTTTATGCCAGCCCTTCTTTGCGCGCTAACACATATCGAGGAAGTAAGTTAACACGCATTTAATTGAGTTAGCTTAATTTCTTGACGCAGCATATTTATGCATATGCCGTATAGATTGACTGCATAGAAAAATAGCTTCTACCAAAACACAGATTTTAAAGTATTTGCCTTTTAAAATAAATAACCTCACATCGTATTCAAAATTCATCACACAGCTATTATCTAGCATCCAAAATAGTTTCAACTAAAACAAAAGGCCGAAACACGGTTTTAAAAGTATTTTCCGCAACAAAAATGAATATACAACACACTCGCATTCAAAATTCATCATCACACAGTACCGTATATTCCATAAGCTGCGTTCGTCCATCATAAAATATGCAGGCTCGCGTAATGCAGCCGAGTTTTGGTCGCAACAAAAAAATCTAAAATTAGTTTAGCTATTCCACTGAATTGCATGTATGCAAATTTCTTGCGAAACTCCAAATAAAATATGAAGTGTTTCCCCGCAAGCGGTGAATTAAATCGTGTTTAATTTTTAATGCTCGTTGCCCGGAAAATAGCCCGGTATACGTCGTGTCGTGTTCGGGTATTCTGGAGTGGTATTAAAGAATTCTGGAGCATTATTAAAGAAAGCCAACCCCGTCAGGGAAGTGGCGTGAAGTTTAGTTAGTTATTAAAGAAATTGTATGTAGGCACAACGGAATTTATAAATGATTTTAATAATAGAAATTGACTGGTAAGTCAATTGAGTTATGTTTTAAATCAAGCTCTTGACAAGCTCGATGGCTCATTCGGTAGTGACCCTGCCCCATGAGCCAAGAGTTGTGGGTTGGATCCCCACCCAGGATAAACATTCGTGTAATGAATACTTGTGTTTGTTCTGTGTCTGGGTGTTAATATCCAATATTCATTTAAGTATATATTTGCAATACCACTGTTGATTCTGATATCCGTAACACAAGTGCTTAAGCTACTTACCTCGGAGTCAGATCAATGTATGTGATGTAGTTTAATATAAAAAAAAAGTTGACAAAACGCAGTCACCATATAGATTTTTGTATGGGCTTGTCAGTTTATGACGTCACTAGTTTGTATAGTCAACTGACTAAATATTAAGCAGTTTTTGTAAAATTTAAAATCCTCAAATAAATAAGGTTTTAACAACATAAGTATGATACTTTATTTTACAGAATTGATATTACAAAATTAAATATAAATGGTGTCACCATCCCTTCCCATAATCCCATGATTGTGATGATGTTCATGTTAATAGGTGAATTAGTATTGTTAATCTTAACTTGTCAAGCTGTGTTAATTTATTTGATGAGAATTAAACATTTACACTTAAATATGAAAAGCAATTAATAGTCCCCAAGAAGAGAGACGAATTAAAAGTATGTTGAAAAAATCTGTTATAAATCATATTTAATAAACTTTTATTAAATTTAAGATACTTGGTATAAAAGTTGTTTCTGTCTCAAAATCTTCAACAAACTTTTTTAACCGTATACTGTCGTACGATTAAGGTGAATAAAATAAAAATACTATGCATGATTACCTTTTTAATTGAAGATGAAATATCTTTCTCAAAACTTTTGTTCACGAAACATCTAGTCTACAATAATCTTACAGTCTGTCAGTCTCGATAAACTAATTTTAGTAAACTTCGGAACAAATTCACTGTCATGTTCCATCAACCTAATCTTAGAGTATCCCTCGAATTGTTCGTCAAGATAAATTGAGACTCGTCAGAGTCAGTAATTCTGTGTTAAAGTGACATTATCGCTACCAAAATTATTCGTATGTACATACTTACTATGTACATAACACCCGCAATTCCCGAAGGAGGCAGAGTTCAAAAAGCAATGAGCTACTTGGACCACATTGACCCAAATACTAAATTAGGTTGGGCTAGATGGAGAATTATGAAAGACTAGCATTTCTTCCGCGTAGTTATCATTCCCGTGGGAATACGGGGATAAAATATAGACTATATTACTCGCTGATAAAGTAGCTTTCTATTGGTGAAAGAATTTTCCAAATCGGTACAGTAGTTTCGAAGCCTATTTAATGCAAACAAACAATCAAATATTTTCTCTTTATAATATTGACTGGCTCGATGGCGCATTCGGTAGTGACCCTGCCCCATGCGCCAAGAGTTGTGGGTTCGATCCCCACTCAGGACAAACCTTCGTGTGATGAATACTTGTGTTTGTTCTGTGTCTGGGTGTTAATATCCAATATTTAAGTATATATTTGTAATACCACTGTTGATTCTGATATCCGAAACACAAGTGCTTAAGCTACTTACCTCGGTGTCAGAACAATGTATGTGATGTCGTCGGATATTTATTTATTTATTTATTATTAATTATTGGTGTAGATATTGTAAATAGCTGATAAAAGTGTGGCTAGCTCATTGCCTGCACAATCATTAACCCTATACCCAGCCATTACCAACATTTTACGGAATGCTAAGCAAGGAACACTAAACTGCTACATTTTATTTGAGTCCCAAACCAATACAGGTATTATTCATAATTCTATCAATAACAAATACACAGGGTGCGACAAAACGTACGAGCACCGAAACTCGACAGAAGTGATTTGAAAACAGATTAAAGTCTATGTAATCGTCAAAAAACACCAACACTCCGAATGCTAAATATCAGACTACATCACACACATTGATCTGACTGAGTAGCTGAAGCACTTTTGGTACGGATATTAGAAACAACACAGGTATTACAAATACATATACTTAAATATTGGATGAATATTGTATGTTTGTCCTGGGTGGGGATCGAACCCATAACTCTTGGCCCATGGGGCAGGGTCACTACCTAATGCGCCATCGAGCCAATGAAAGATCAATATAAAATATTTTCATAGCGAAATCATCGGAAACTTTCCCGGTAACAATCATAATTACTTGGAATTATTTTGGGAGGCGCCGGCTGATCGACGGCTCTTAGAAGTTTCTTTTGATGGGGAACATTTTTATTTTCTGTTTACTCTGGAGTTTCCTTTCATTGAGTTTGTTGCGCGATGTATTATTTTTGATGAGGCGTGTCAGCGGTGGCGTTAATTTATTTAGTAGCTGCGCGTTTTTGAAAGCCAGAATTAATGATATTGGTCAGTAGTCGAGATTCAAACACAAATTACGATGTGCTAACAGCAAAGGTCAATCAACTAACCACGATCCATTTTTTTTATATCAGAAAGAATTTGCGCTTTGCAAGAACATTTAGTGGAGATGCAATGCTAGATCCACCAAGCCAGCTAGGCCCAGCGCAATTTAACTATGCTGGATCCAGTGATTTGCTGGTTCAGTGCCGCTGGATTTCAATCCTTATTAAAGATTGGAATGATGAATGAATGGAGAGGAAGAGGAAGGCCAAATAAATCATGGATGAATTGTGTGAAAGATGATATGAGTGAAATGGGAGTGGATAGCTTGCTGACGGCTGACCGGGACGTATGGAAGAGGAAGACATGCTGCGCTGACCCCAGATAAACTGGGAGAAGGGCAAGAGGATTATGGTGATCAAAGATTGGAATGCTGGATCAAGCAATCCAGTTGAGTTCAATCTCTAATATCTAATTTCAGCATAAAAGTCTGTATCGGGCGGCAAACGTATTGTCTGGAATATGTGTAGGACTGAAAGATAGATCAGTTCCTTTACAGACTAAACCTGATAATAGCAATTACCTAGGTTTTCGGAGTCTCCCAAATGATAATAATCCACGCCGGTTCCATTAACTTATTTACTATTTCTAACATGCTTTTCAAGGAGGTCGTATGCTGATGTGTCACCTTTTGTAGTACTAAAAAAAATATTTTCACACCTTCATACTATACCGCTATCTCACAAATATCTGTTCCAATTCTACGCGAAGCTTGGAGAGACGGAAATTTAAACATTGCCTAAATGTGTTGGAGGAAAATGAGCCTTTTTCTTCTAAGCCTATATAGGCAAGAATATTGTACGTTGTGATTATTCCTTTTTTCAGGCTTTATTCTCAGTATGTGTTTAGAAATTTGTTTCCGAAGGCACGTATTTACGTTTGAACCTCTCTCGTATCTCGTAAAAAGTATTTTTGTATAGATGTTATGTAAGTACCACCTTGTGGTTGTAGCTCCAACATAATATCCGACGTTACTATTATCAAAATCAAAACAGTGTCGCAAATATTTAGGTTTAGGTTTAAAGAATTTATTCTCATAAGAACTTATAAAGTTACAGTTCACTTAAAATGAGACTTAAATAACTAATACTTAAAGTTAAAATTTTTAAACATAAATATCAGATATTAGCACACAACTACAGAATAAATATATTTACCACACGACTATATACTCCAGGTGGGAATGGGTGGGACAACTCTTGGCGTATAGGACTGGGTTACAACCAAATGCGCCATCGAGCCAGTCAATAAAGTCTCCTCTTATTTTATTTTAGTCAAAAAGCTTACGTCATGATTGGCCCGTTGCTAATGGCAAATGTTTCGTGAGATAAACATGGCCATTTGTACTCGATTCATGGATGTTTATAAACGTATTTAAGTATGTCTATCCGTTTACCTAGTATTCACAGTACAAGTATAAGCTTAGTTCGAAGCTAGGGAATGAGAGTTTTTACAAATACAAAAACTGCCAGATGGCACGAGGGAGTCTCGTGGTCTTATCACATGCATTTACAGCATGTCAGTTTGTTCTGCCAATAATGCCTACCTACCAATGAGGAGGGTGACAAGACCGTACGTCACAGTTACGCCATCTATCTGATTTTTTAATTCAAAAAACCCTCATTGGGGTGTCAGTGTGGAGGATTTATTATTTATTATTCCGCCCTACATCCATTAAACAACATAACTTCAATCTTGAAGATATGGTTTAATTTTGCTGTACCTGCAAGTAGTCAAGAATTTTCTTAGCTCAAGTTCAAATTGAACAGAATTTTTGAGAGACATTCTACATTAACTGTTGCTCTTATTAAAATACTGCTAGAGGTGGGACTGACTTTACTGGGCTCGTGGGCGTATTCTGTTGTTCTAAGTTTTTAAATTGAATTTATTCTAATTATTCCTTTAAAATGAGTTTCTATACCAAAAAAGTTATTACTACTAAAGAGGTTGGTTGGCTAACAACTATCGATGGACTTGTATTTTTGGAGCAATTATGGCACACCTTCACATGATTACCCGGGTCAACCTAGTTAGTAGTTGACCTGCCGATAAGAAAAGAAAGACCACTCCAAAGCAACTCGACCCATTACGATCATCCCTCTGATAACCCACTCGTTTGTTATCGCTAAAAGTTTTGTTTTTTCCCGGGAACTCTGTGAAAGTTCCAGCCATTTTGTTTTATCGTGCCGGGGCGAGGGAACTTTTTTTATAGCATTATTGTTGCTCTTTATGAATGCCGTGGTGGAATAACCGTGTCCTGAGTTTTGAATTGCACTTTTGACAGCTGGGAGAGTTTAAACAGTTATATTAGACGTGTGAACTATTGTACTATCTCTTATATGAGATTATTAAAAGGATGATTCGTCCCATGTTGGTCTAGTATTCAAAAATTAGTATTAGTAATGTTTTCCTAACCGATATCGGTTACTGCGGCCAATCTCAACGAGGATAAGCCAACTGCGCAGGAGATATTATAGTGCTCAAGTGTGTGCGCAAACACAGGTGCTCTTTCATAATTTGGTGAGACGGCAATTCGACATGACCGGAGAGAGGTCAGGCGCAGAACCAACGGCTTAACGTGCTTTCGGAGGCACGGGGGTGATTAAACTGCCAATTTCCTGACTCCGGACTGTTGCTGAGTAATTTAAATATTGAAATACCCAGCCACAAATTTTTGGCCCGACCTGGGAATTGATCCCGAGACCTCTTGGTTCTTAGGCGGCGCATGCTACCACTAGACCAACGAGGCAGTCTCTTGCCTAGTATGTCGTAAATGGCGACTAATGGTGTATTGGGTTGGGTTTATAATGGATTTAGGCACCGAGCTAGCTCCTAGTCACTACTTTTTATGAATAGATGCCATACACAATATGTTAGACTGTTAAAGAAACACCAAAGAACAGAAGACCTTTTCCTGATCTTCAAACTTTCAACAATATTCATGGGCGTACGCGTGTGGGGGGTGGGGGGAGGCGTCTGCACAACCTTGGAACTCGTGTGCCAAGGTACCTGCTGGTCTATGTACTATAAGATCCTATCAATAATATTGTATTACTCTTCTGGAACAAAGGCTGCGTACGCCCATACTCTTACTAATTTTATAAACGCAAAAGTTTGAATGGATGTGTGGTAATTTGTTACTCTTTCACGCCAAAAGCACTGCATGGATTTTAATGAAACTTTACAATAGTATAGCTTATACATTAGAAGAACACATAAGCTATGTTTCATTAATGTACCACGCGAGCAAAGCCGCGGGCAGAAGCTATTATTCATATTATGCCCTTTCATCCTTTCATGTGTATAATCAACAATACAATGCTCTGACATCACATAACACATGCAACATTATCCCGAACGTGTTCCGCAGTCCCGGGGTGCTGCGGCGGCGAGGTTCATTATAAGCCAGCAAATGCAATTTGTCAATGCAACAAACTTGTCTCCGCATACTGACATATCATACCAACTGCGCAATAAGGTCTGTTGTTAGATAAATGGATATTCTTTATTCCGCGATTGCAGAAAATGACATCTATGTATATTAACTTTGACATGGTCGAATGATCAGAGACCTTTAACCTTTATTTTCGCGGGTTCGAATCCCGCTAGGGTCAAATGTTTCGTGTGATGAACATGGACATTTGTACTCGAGTCATGGATGTTTATTTACGTACTTAGTTCGCCTAGTACCCATAAGACAAACATAAGCTTAGTTTGGAACTAGGAAATTGGTGTGTCAGTCTGGAGAATTTATTATTATTATTTTAGCTTAATCAACTTTTGGCTGAATGTGGTTAAATTATCTCATAGCTCCTTGTAGATAAGCAACCCTTCGGGGATTACGGGCGTAATCTATATATATACACAAGTATATACATATATTCATATGTATAATCAGCTCCATATTAAAGTAATGTAGATACAGTATTTTTAATCATAAAACTTTTTACCCAAACACGATCAAACATTGAGTCTAAAACTATACAAACTAAATATCTAACCGCTACAAAAACCGAGAACATTCCCACACTGAAACAACTTCACAGCTTTAATCCAAACATTATGTGAGGTTTATATACATACATATGTGTATATCGTACATAACAACAATAAATAATTAGGTGCGTTTGAAAGTTACCGTATCGCCGGCCCAAAGAAACTTCGGGGAGCCTTCAAACAACTTTGAGCAAGCCAACAAAACGATGTTCATTTTGCGAAGCTAATGTACAAAGCTGTAGATGTGGTGGAAGGAATTTTCTCGGTTATTAAAATTATATTTGGAGTTCGGTATGTAGCCTAAAAGAAAAAAGAGTACCCTTAGAATATTATTTTTATCTGACCGTAAAAATTTAGCCCTTAGGCAACTTAGCCTCCTACAGTATACCTCCTACCTAGAAACATCTACTTAAAATCAAGCAATGTCACGGGAAAAGGCAAGTATACGGGAATTTCCATCAAAGTAACTTGAAAATAATTTTAGTACGTAAATAAGTTATTTATTTCTATAATCCAATTTTCAGAATTCATTACAATCATTAAATAGCTATTTAGTTGAGTATGGCAAACTATGACGTCACAATTTGCTATTGAAATTTCACTAAACCTTGTGGATTACACCACCTAATAATTAATAAATAAATAATAAATAAATATCCGACTACATCACATGCTTGAGCACTTGTGTTATGGATATCAGAATCAACGGTGGTATTACAAATATATACTTAAATATATAAGGCAAGTGTAAATGGAGCCGTTGGGAGGGGAAGACCTAGACGGACTTTCCATGACCAGATTGGTAATGTATTAACAAAAGGTCAGGTAAACAGCACCCTTAACCGACCAGCGTGTATGAAAAGACTTATGAATGTAGAAGAAGCGAAAGGTGTATGTCAGGATCGTAGCAAATGGAAGTACGTGATCTCAGCCTACCCCCATGGGAAAAAGGCGTGACATTATGTATGTATGTATGTATGTATACTTAAATATTGGATATTAACACCCAGACACAGAACAAACACAAGTAATCATCACACGAATGTTTGTCCTGGGTGGGGATCGAACCCACAACTCTTGGCGCATGGGGCAGGGTCACTACCGCATGCGCCATCGAGCTTGTCAAATAATTAATGAGAACCCTCGCATAATAAAGGTAAAACAAAACATTTATTATTTATGGAAATATGCAATGAATCCTTAGAGCTTTTCTGAACCGAATCTATTATCTAAGTAAATGATGGATTAGAAGTTAAAGACAAATGGACCAATCAGAGGGGATTTGGCGTCATAATGGATAACTATTAGTCTTTCGGTTCCAGCGCTTGGAAACGTATGGGGAGATTTATTTGGCGATTTATACCTAACGCGATGGAACCTTAGACTGGTTGCAAATAGGTCGATCAGTAAGTGGGTGAATAATTCCAAAAATCCTGAATGATTTTGAGGAGGTAGGGCATCTTAAGTTAGTTTGAAGGCGAGTATGTGACATTTGCTTGGAAGCCTGCTCATTTAGATAACTTACGTATATATATATTTTATATATAACATAATCCTGATTATCATTAAGTTAGAATATAATAGTTAAAGAGGCAGTATTTTAAAATACCTGCAACTAAAAATACTTAGAGAATTAGCAAAGTAATCTATTTTGCTTGGCTATTATCAGAAAGAACAATTACCCAATATTATTTTTAGATTTAAACAAAAATTTTACCCCGCTAGGGAAGTGGCGTGAAGTTTAGTTAGTTAGTTAGTTAAACAAAAATTTCACCCAAACCATATAAACGATAGCATCATTATAATTGTATAGTGGAGTACCGTAAGACTTATACCTCGGAATCCAGGGCCAGTCAATGAATCTTCATTAAAACTGTTGGACTGCGTAGTTAAAAGCTCAAATAACAAAGTTTAAAAAAAAAATCTCCGCACTTGAACACTAACAAAAGAAATATTAACTGTATGCAGGGTAACCACGCAACCTGTATCAGCGTTAGGGGACACCAATACCCATCGATTGAACCCCCATGGGTTATTATAAAACATGGGTATGTTCTACGATTTTTTGTAGTTTTCGAGATATGATCATTTTTGTAAAATGTTCAAATTTTAAGTATCGGTTAGTGGTTTTGGTTATAATATCCTTCTAATATTATAAATGCGATAGTTTGTATGTATGGATGGATGTTTGTTACTTTTTCACAAAAAAACTACTGAATGGATTTTAATGAAACTTTAGAATAATATAGCTCATACACCCGAATAACATATAGGCTATGTTTCATCGATGTAACACTGGTAAGTTATAATGTAAGTCATATGTTTTAATGTTAATATGTCAATGTATAAAATGACATGAAATTTAATTTAACTATTTACAAGCAATGTATACGAAAAATACATATGTAGTACATTATACCTACCTATAACCTTTCAACATGACACTACAAACCATTAAGAATTATTTTTTATACTAGCTGTGCCAGCGGTGTCACCCGCGTTTATGGTTCATATTATAAAGACTATTTCCGTCATACATGATTTCTATCTAACTTTAACCATTAAGGCTTCACACGCGACGGAAGCTTAAAAAATGGAGTAACTTCTCCCGTTTTTCCAACATTTCCCTTCACTACTCTGCTCCTATTGATTGTAGCGTGATGAAAGGTATACTATAGCCTGCCCAGAAGTATGAAGAATAATTGTACCAAGTTTCGTTAAAATCCGTCGAGTAGTTTTTGTTTCTAAAAGGAACATACAGACAGACAGACAAAAAAATTACTGATTGCATTTTTGGCATCAGTATCGATCACTAATCACCCCCTGATAGTTATTTTGAAAATATATTTCATGTACAGAATTGACCTCTCTACAGATTTATTATAAGTATAGATAAAGCTAGAACTAAGCTCTTCCGCAATATCCCTTATTACAAAAGATCAAATGACAAAAAGAAAAGCATTTTGTTGAAACTATTTCGACTGAACTCCCTAGGTTGTGTATTCTGACTTCTTAGCGGCAAACAATCTCCTAGCTTGCTGGAAACTCAAATGGAGAAAATAATATTTTAGAACGGTTACTACAGTACATATTAAACTTTATATTAAGATCAGTAATAACGGAATAACACGACTTTTGTTAAAAATGTTGGCTATTTCCCCATATCTTTTAGGTAATGTAAACTAATGATGAAGTTACAAAACAATGTTCATTTAGGTGGGATTATCTATGGATATATCCAAATTGAGTCTATATGACAAACCATTTACTAAGCCTAATAAAATACCTACATACATAACATCACGCCCATAATCCCCGAAGGGGTAGGCAGAGTCAAAGAGGCAGTATGCCCCTTTACCACATTCAGACAGAAACAAAACTGTGCTGGGTTAGATGGAAAATTGTGAAAAATTAGTGGCAAGTGGCTAGCCTGGCGCCCACACAATCATATACCCAAAACCCGATACACCATTAGTCGTCTTCCACGACATGCTAGGCAAGAACAGAACAGATGGCACATTCTATTTAAGTCCCAGACCAACATGGGACCTAATGATAATTTATATTTCAAATTTTTCTTGTAACCAACCCACAGCAAAGCTACAGGCAATAGTTAGTATATTTTTAGTTAGTTTATAAATACGATTTCAGCGGTGGTAGCTCAATGGTAAAGGACACGCGCCTCTTAACCGAGAAGTGCGGGTTCAAACCCGGCACGTACCACTGGATTTTTCAAATCTATGTACGTATTAAACCACTAGCTCGGCGGTGAGGGAAAACATCGTGATGAAACCTGCAAATTCAAACAACTTTGGATTTGTAACCATGATCCAATAATTGTCTGGTTCCCCTATCTTAGGCTTACGAAGGTCAGATCGGCAGTCGCTTCAATGTAATTACCAGACTTGCTAAATCCTGGATCATGGCTAAGCGGACCCCGTCTAAACACGGGACGTAACGCTAGGAAGATGATTATAAATACGATTTCAATATTTATGCAACCAACAATATTCCATTTCGACAATAACATCAGTGTGAGAGTACGCCACAGTACAGCGGTTTTTTCGAATCAATGGCATGTCGTTTGTCGCATGTCGCATCGGTAATCCGTTCGTGCGCCGCTCGCGTGTCCAATATAAGTAGTCTGTTTGTCATGATTTACCGGCACGATAACTGTTAGCGAGGACGCCACAGAGTTGCGACAGACGGTGAGAAATAAATACCTTTTTGTTTTAAAATGTAAAATTGATTTGTGGATTATTTTTGAACATTTTCTTAATATAAGAGATTTAAGACATGTATATGACTAAATCAACATCCCATGTCGGTCATAATTTTTCAACTTTGTTTTTTACTACAAGACTTGCCAATGTCAAATATTTTGAGGGATATATGAGAAATAAGATTTGGTGGTCTTTTTACTGCTTTTTTCCATCCAATCCATTGTTGGTCTGGAATTTAAAAATAATGTACCAACTGTGGTTCTTGCCTAGCATGTCGTAAAAGGCGACTAATAGTATTCCGGGTTTTAGATATGTGATTGTGTAGGCAACAAGCTAGCCACTTGTCACTACTTTTTCACAAATTTTCCATCTTAACCAGTCAGGTTTTATTTTTGGCTGAATATGGTTAAGAGGGCTTACTGCCCCTTTCCACCGTCTACCCCTTCGGGGATTATGAGCGTGATGTTGTGTTTTACTGCTGTGCTTTGTAGGAACACACGGCACAATGCAGAAAACATAGGTATGAAAATGGAGTAGCAATATAAGGATCATAATGTAATTTTACACATACTTACAATATTTTGTATGTAAATAAATTAATATTTGACGACATCACATACATTGATGTGACTCCGAGATAAGTAGCTTAAGCACTTGTGTTACGGATATCATAATCAACAGTGATATTACAAATATATACTTAAATATTGGATATTAACACGCAGACACAGAACAAACACAAGTATTCATCACACGAATATTTCTCCTGAGTGGGGATCGAACCTACGGGGCAGGGTCACTACCGAATGCAACATCGAGCCAGTCAAAGTATGTAAGTTTCCTAGCGTGAACTTTATCAAAACTTCAACGTGATCTTTTTTATCTTTCTACTAGATCTCTTGGATTCGTCGGGAAAACGAAAGATACAATAATTTTAATATAATGTAACAACGCACAACTTGTATCCATTTACAAAGTGCTTATATGAAACATGGCTGCCGCTTCGCACCTTTAGTTTCCAAGCTCGCATTTCATCGCTCGCTCCTATTTCTGCAATTCGAAACGCCAGTAAGAGGAACTTGGGGAATTTCAATACGATGTAGATTTTAGAAATAAAAATGGTTTGCGTTTTGGAATACGAATGTGTTGCGCGAAACGAAGCGAAATTGGCGGTTTAGTTCATTTTTAACCAAAAAAATAGGATGAGGTTCTCAATTCGACTGATTTTTTTATTTTTTTTTTAATATTGCTTTCGCGTATTTATGATAATTTATTCTTGCAGATTATTATGAAGATTTATTCTTGCAGTTTTTATAGTAAAATCAATCCAATAAGTCTATTATTATTTTTAGTCGCCGATTCTTTTTTACTTAGGTCACTGTCGGCCTACTAATCCCCACCCCAGTACAACAAATAGGGAACCCCGAACCGGGGTTATTACAGTTTATCTAAGATTATGGAATATGTCACGTTAACAAAACACTTCCCATCCCATTACTTTACAAATAAAATATTGCATGATTCTCATTGAAAGGAAATATGAATCATTGTAATATACTCATTGTAAACCAAGTAAATATTGGCGCATCTTTGTGGCAGATCTGCCCATAATAAAATTAAATGACAGTTATCAATATCATAGGACCCGTAGCCGGGGAGAAATAACTCGTTCATCGCAGATATTAAATACCCGATTGATTGTATTATTGTGTCTGATATATGCATGAGCATATGTTGTCAGTAAAAGGTTTAAACCCTTACTTCTGACTGAATCGAGCTTGTAGCTTTGGGATGTAAAAATATTATTAATAGCAGCGCCCCGCGGGTTCCCCCGTATAGTTCCCGTTCCTGTAGGAATATGGGGATAAAATATAGCCTATGTTACTTCCGGATAAAGTAGCTTTCTAATGGTGTAAGAATTTTTGAAATCGGCACAGTAGTTTTTGAGTTTATTCATCACAAACATACACACACACACAAGAATACAAAAACAGAAATATTTCCTTTTTATGATATTAGTATAGATAGACCATTTAGGTTATACTTTACGCCACAAATATGAGCCTCCCTAGCTGATAAGGATACCTCACATGGGGAGGATTCATACCCAGAGTCATGCCTAAAAGAAGTTCCTAAAGTTATAAATGATAACAATAATAATAAATTCTCCACACTGACACACCAATTTCCTAGTACCAAACTAAGCTTATAAGCTTGTGGATGGACATTTATCCCAAGAGTGTGGGTTCAGTCCCCACCTAGTACAAACATTCGTATGATGAATACTTGTCTTGGTCTATGGGTATTAATATCCAATTTAACAAAACACATACATAACATCACGCCCATAATCCCCAAAGGGGTAGGCATAGTCAAAGGGGCAGCATGCCGTTTCAACCACATTCAGCCAAAAATAAAGTCGGGTTGAGTTAGATGGGAAATTGTAAAAAAGCAGTGACAAGCGGCTAATCTGTCGCCTACTAAGTCATATACCCAAAAGCCCGTAAACCATTAGTCGCCTTTTCCGACATGCTAGGCAAAAACCACAGTTGGCACATTCTTTTTTTGTCCCAGATCAACATGGGCCAAGTTCCAGACCAACATGGGACGTAATATCCAATATAAAAGTACATAATTATAATACCACTGTTGATTCTGATATCCGTAACACAAGTGCTTAAGCTACTTACTTCGGAGTCAGATCTATGTGTGATGTATTCTGAATATTTAAACATAATTTAATTTTATTATATTTGTAAATAGCTGATTACGCGACTCCTTCCCTCAAAATAACTTTGAAATGTGTCATCAGGTACACGTCCCTAGTCGTAAACTAACTTAAAGGTTAGAGGCTCCATAAAGCCATAACATAGCTTTGTTTGACTACTATAAAGCTATCCAAGCAGACTTTATTGCTAAGCTTTAAAGCAGCTGCGAAAATAGTGTGACTTGCTGAAAGTAGACTTTCGCCTTGTTACCAACGATATGGTAAGTAGTAAAGTAAGTAAGTACTTTCGACAATAACACAACATTGACGTGGTCACAAGCGGACTGGACCCGCTTGTGACCACGTCAATACAAGCTGTAAGTACTCGTGTACTACTACATAAAAGAGTAAGATCCTAAGGCCGTCAGACGGTATGTATTTTCTCAGAAATGAAATGTATGGTAAAAGAGAAGAAGAGATTGTGGGCGTGATGTTATGTAGTATGTATGAAACTACGAATAAGTGTGATGATTTTATAACAGTAACCATTGTTAACCTAGCTTTAAACTATAAATTAACTAGCTCTTGTCCCCAGCTCTAGAGCAGCGGAGAGTCGCGTGATATTCGGTCCAATAAAGACTCTACCGAGCGTATTTCGTCGGCTCTACAATTTTTTTATCAGGAAAAAAAAAAAAACATTTTTTAACGATCTTACTTACTAACGACGGGTACTTTTCATCAAAATAGATTAACTGACTTACATGTAAAAACGCTTTTATAAACATTCGCAAAAATATTGCAGTCTATTATACTTACAGCTATTTAAGCATATAAACGTTACCTAAAAATCTCAAGCATTTTCCCTCATGCTAAGATAAATATTGCACCTTGAACCTATACAAAATCCTCGCTAAAATACTTAATACGATCTAAGGAAAAAATTGTATACAAGACGCTACTAACAATGTAGAAATAATCAGTAAACAACCTTTACGATTTAACGGAAGGTGTACTGTTAAATAATCGTCCATAATTAAATTAAAAGCGGCCATTAACCGAATCCAGGTTTCCCACCTCAGAATATCCCCCCCTCGGCTATGACGTCATACGGATAACCCCCACCCACGGATAATGGTGCGTCCACACTGAAGCACGTATGAGATTATATTGTGTGGTGTAAAAAAGTTACAACTTAAGTGTAAACGAAATTGTCCCGAGACTTTGTCAAGTACTTTAGTATTTTTTTTTCTACGTCAGAATATTTTATGTCGGGAAATGTTTTACTAACTCATAAAAGCACTTGGATTCGTTGGAGAAGATAAAAGTGATTCTTTTACTTTGAACACTTTATTTTAGAATTAGAAATTCTACCTAACTAAAATTGTTTCTTATGCCAACTGTGTTTAGGAACACAATCGGCATATACAAAGTAACATCCATTGAACAGACTGCTAGGTTAACAACAGACATCTAGGTTAGGACCTAGCATGTCGTAAAAGGCAACTTTTGTATTGGGTACTGGATTTGCGATTATCTAGGCGATAAGCTAGGCACATGTCACTTCTTTTTGACAGCCAACTCAATTTAATTTTAAGCTAAAAGCCTTTATACGCGTTTGTTGTTACTTGAGCTCTGCCTGCCCTTTCGGGGATCGTGAGGGTGGTAGTATGTATGTACATTGTATGTATGTTTTGTTTCGGTGAAGTAACATGACTACACAGTGTGTTATTGTATGACAATTGTTCCCAGTATATAAACAAACATGTACAAGCAAGCGCGCACAGATGCATCGAATGCGTTCAAAACGTTTATGAGTACTTAGATGTTTAGATTTAGAAGTAAAGTTATTTCTATTGGCACTTAACTAAAAAAATATTTTAGCCCGTAAACGAGATCACAAAAAAATGTATTGTATACGTATTTATCTTTTGTTAAGCAAACCATAAATGACGAGGATACATACATACATACATAACATCACGCCCTTATGGGCGATGATTATTCATATATAGACATAATCATAAGTAGGCAGAGACAAAGAGCCAGCAGGCCCACATTCAACCAGGCACAAAACTGGGCTGGGTTAGATGGAGAATTGTGAGAAAGTGGTGACGAGTGGCTAGCCTGTCGCCCACACAATCACATAGTCAAAACCCGATACACCATTAGTCCACCATGACGAAGATATAGAGCGTTAAAATTCCACATGAAGAAAGTTAGGCCTCAGTGACATCCCCACTCCAGATCTTTGATGCGCTATATCTTCGTGGAAAAATACATATTATATTTTGTGATCATAAAATCTAACTAACTTTCTAAATATTACTTTCTTTTTTTTTGCCTAGGAGAGTTCCCCATTCAACAGCGTCAATATTCCTTACCGACTTTAAGTGTGAAGTGAAAACGAATGCAAATTAAGGAGCGAAATTAAAATATTGATTGTATTAGTTATAAAGGAAATGGCTGGCATGAAGCTGCCTACAATATGAACCTTTACAATCGATGTGACTTTGTAATTGTCGCAGAATTCGACTTAGAAACAAGTTGTAAGACATTAATCACTTTTTCTTTTCCTTATTTTTTTTTTTTGACAAGACGGGCGACAGAATTGAGTGGTGGTAGCTCAATCGTAAGGGCACGCGCCTTTCATAAGAGTTGGTTCAAACTCGAGCCAGCACCTCTGGGTTTTTGAAACCTATACAGATTAATATACCTACACATTGAAATAACTATGGATGTGTTTTTTACAAATATTTGCCCTTTTTGTTAATGTATATGTTATGGAGGGAGGTAAGGACTTCGTCTTATAGTGCTCGGTTCCCTCTGCCTACCCCGTCAGAGAATTAACATGACTGGCTCGATATTCGGTAGAGACACTGCCCCATGCGCCAAGAGCTGTGGGTTCGACTTCAGGACAACATTCGTGTGATGAATACTTGTGTTTGTTCAGTGTCTGGGTGTTAATATCCAATATTTAAGTATATATTTGTAATACCACTGTTGATTCTGATATCCGTAACACAAGCGCTTAGCTACTTAGCTCTGACTCAGATTAATGTATATAATGTCGTCTCAAATTTAATTATATTATTTAAAAAAAGAAAAAAAATAGTATATTTAGTAATAGTAGTTAGTAACTATTCTTTTACCATCAGAGAAACTTAAGGTAAAAAAAAAAAATTGTAACAGTCGGAATGACAGTAGAATCTAAGTAACAGAGTCCCTCAGTTACACAAAGGGTGGCAACCCTTTGGGCACGGTACCCTACAACAGCCTGTCATCACATGTTCCAACGCGGCAACATCGTTTCATATTATTTTTTATTCCGCGAATTGTTTATGTTTCTTTCATCGTGTCAAATGTTTCGAGGGATCGCGTCATTTTTTATGGAAGGGTTGGGGTGCAAATGCTATGGCTGGCTCAACAGGCTATATGCTATTTTTATCCCGCTACAATACTGTCAAAAATAAGGGTTATGTGTGTATGTTTGTAGATACCATAGACTATGATATTCCATCGTAGTGCCTAGTACTCGTTCAATTTCGGTGAAAGATATCAATCGATTTTTATCATAGTAGGTAGGATGCCCTGATGAATGAAAAACCAATAATTAAAGACAATATAATGATATATTGAGAAAAATATTCACAGATTGGCATTAACGAGGCATTAGAGAGATTGTCTTCAGAACAAGCGATAAGATCATCAATATACTCGTAGCACATAAAAGTCGAGTATATATAATAATAAATAAATAAATATCAGACTACATCACATACATTGATCTGACTCCGAGGTAAGTAGCTTAATTACTTGTGTTACGGATATCAGAATCAACAGTGGTATCACAAATATATACTTAAATATTCAATAGTTACACCCAGACACAGCACAAAAACAAGTATTCATCACACGAATGTTTGTCCTGGGTGGGGATCGAACCCGCAACTCTTGGCGCATGAGCAGGGTCACTTCCAAATGAGCCATCGAGCCAATCATACATATACATGTTTAAACAACAATATTCAAACAAAATCGCTGTCCAAAACATTTTATAGCACTAGCTGTGCCAGCGCTGTCACCCGCGTTCATGGTTAATATTATAAAGACTATTTCCGTCATACATGATTTCTATGTCAGTAACTTTAACCATTAAGGCTGCACACGCGACGAAGCTTAAAAAAAGGAGTAACTTCTCCCGTTTTCCCAACATTTCCCTTCACTACTCTGCTCCTATTGATTGTAGCGTGATGAAAAGTATACTATAACCTGCCCAGGAGTATGAAGAATAATTGTACCAAGTTTTGTTTAAATCCGTCGAGTAGTTTTTGTTTCTATAAGGAACATACAGACAGACAGACAGACAAAAATTTTACTGATTGCATTTTTGGCATCAGTATCGATCACTAATTACCCCCTGATAGTTATTTTGAAAATATATTTAATGTACAGAATTGACCTCTCTACAGATTTATATATATAGTATAGATGATGCTAGCTTTCACCGATTAAGAAAGAAAGAAACAGTAATTTAAAAACAAAAGAACTCCAGGAGAGCTCTTAAAAGTTACCAAGAAGACAGAGAAACGGACTACACTTTATTAAAATTAACTTCTCACAGAAGTTTCCCGAATAAAAATGTCCAGCACACTAACATCTTGAGCCAATGAATTAAGTTTAAAGCTGAAGTTGAGGCATAATTTCAAACTTTAGCCAACGTTTTAGTGAGAAAAAAATAGCGGAACGTTACGTGACGTAATTTTTGAGGTTTGAAGATTTATTTTATGGGAAAAGTGCCGGTTATGTATGTTAATGGATTTAGGTCGACGTTCTACAAGGTTATTATATTAGATAGAGGGTCAACAATAGAGAGAACAGTGGTAGCTCAATGGTAAGGACACTCGCCTCTTAACCGAGGAGTGCGGCTTCAAACACGTACATTTGAATTTTTTAAGTCTATGTACGTATTTATGCCAATGAAGTTCTCCTCTATGTCGATTCTTCATCTATTCCTGGGTTCACCTATTGTTTAACAGCCAGCACTTTAATATCAAAGCGTCTTTATAACTCACTTCGCGATCAAAGAAGACACCGTCTCTCAAACTAAACAAAGTATTACATCCCAAGTATTCCAGCAACACGTATAAATATTATCGTCTCATTTTGTTTCTACACTATTTTACATAGCAAGTAGATGAGTGTTGTTGACGCATACGCCACGTTTTGAACGGGACTGTACCGTTTTACGGCTACGTATATCGGTGTTAATTTTCCCATCAATCAATGTTGACCCATATAAGAAAGCAATATTACCAGATCCAACGAGAATTTGGGAATTAATATTATTATCAAATATAAATACTTTTGAAATACGAGGATAAAATTGTAGTCTAATAATTGAAAAAAAAAACAGCTGTTTTATAATTGAAAGATTTCTTATACATACATTCCATGCCCCCAATCCCCAAAGGGGTATGCAAAGTTAAAGGGGCAGCAGGCCCCGATAACCACATTCAGCCAAAAATAAAACTGGAATGGGTTAAATGGAAAATTGTGAAAAAGTAGTGACAAGTGGCTAGCTTGTCGCCTACACAATCACATACCCAAAACCCGATATACCATTAGTGGTCTTTTACGACATGCTAAGCAAGAACCACAGTTGGCTCATTCTTTTTAAGTCCCAGACCAACATGGGACAGGCTGGGTTACACGAATTTTTACTTTTAATCGAGTTACATACATACATACATAATGTCACGCCTTTTTCCCATGGGGGTAGGCAGAGATCACGTACTTCCATTTGCTACGATACTGTCATACACCTTTCGCTTCTTCTACATTCATAAGTAAGTTATTTCCTCGTAATTTAATTGAGTTAAATTGCGAGGAATGCTATTTAAATCTTATATGATAAAATTACTAATTAACATGCATGACAGTGTTTGGCCACAAACAGCACATGTAACTATTGAGTTTTGCTGGTTTCTTCTCCGTAGAATCCAACCTATGGACCGATGGTATCATTTTCCGTATATTAAATTGATGAAATGTATATTTTTGAGTCTAATCACATATATAAAGAATTTTTTTTATTCAAATTTGAATATCCCACTCCATCGGTACCTAAAAATGGTCGTGTTAGTGTTATACTCACTGGTTTTACGTCGCGTATTGTTTGTCGAACATGTGCCACACACACACATGTGCACGCACGCACATGTGCACGCACGCACATAAGTGAGATCAAAGGCCCCGAATACAGAGCTCACGATCCGTGCTCGTGATGTGAAAAATTTGAGAAATTTTTGGGTCACCTCTCAACTCGATCGTGTCATGGTTGGGTAATTTGGTAATTTCGGTGTTTAGGTTTTGTGTTGTTTTCTGTTTAAGGTATACAAAGTTAAGACATTGTTATAGTATTAGCATGTAATAAGAGGCTGGGGATAAAAATAACTACGAAAGTTAATAGTTGGAGAGGCAAACTGGCGACAAGTTATAGTTAGACTAGCTTGCGTCCGCGGCATAGTCTAATGAAGTCTCTTACAAATAAGTTAACGAAAATAGTTAGAGTCTAGCTCGCGGTATCGCTTGCCCTTAATCTTATACTCTTATATACGAATATATATAAAGCTGAAGAGTTTGTTTATTTGCTTAAACGTGCTAATCTCAGAAACTAGCGGTGCTAATTTAAAAAAAATATTGTTGTATAGTTAATTTATTTCACAAGCACAGCTAATATTTGATTGTTTGTTTGTTTGCATAGTTCCAAAACTACGGGACCGATTAAAAATATTATTTTATTTATGAAAACTTTATTGAGGCAGTGCTAGTATTTAATAAATAACCTCGTCCAAATGTGGAGTCTAAATCACTACGACATACTTTTTAAAAAAGAGAGAAAAGACGAGAGAATGAGTAATTAATTTATCATACCCTTACAACTTGTTTCTAAAGCCGAATTCTGTGACAATTCCGAAGTCACATCCATTGTAAAAGTTTATATTGAAGGCAGCTTTCTGTCCGCCATTTTCCTTAGATCTAATACAATCGATATTTTAATTTCCCTCTCCTAATTTGGACTTCGCACTTATTTATTAAAAAAACTTTTGATTTTATTGAATTGAAATATTACGCTTGAATATAATTAATAAATCATAATAAATTCTATAATAGATAGACATACTTAAATACGTTTATAAACATCTATGACTGGAGTACAATTGTTCATGATCATCACACGAAACATTTGCCCCTAGCGGGATTTGAACCTGCGACCCTAGGTTTCGTGGCCATCTAATTATCACATTCAAAGTATTGTTATCTAACCTTTTTTTTTTTTTTTTTTTTTTACGTGAGGAATGCATTTACGCACCGTCCAAGTAAACCTAGGTTCGGCCTACGAGGGATGTGTCGGGCTCAGAGGCCGGGAAAGCACTCTACTACCGACTAAACCTCACGGTGGTCATTCTTCGGGCGTTGGCGCAGATTCCGGGCTCCCCACTCGGGACTCTACGCGAAATCTACGTCTACGCCGCTGCCGATCCATGCGGCCCATCTCGAGGGAGAGGCAACCTCGCCCCCAGAACACCTCGCGGTGCTTATGACGGCACAGACCACAGTGTCACCCCATCCTATTTAACGGACGAGGATCCACGTGTCGTCATCTTCTCTGGGGCTGCTTAACGAAGTGAATGCAGGCCCCCCCGCAAACACTCCACAGCCCCAAAGGCCCTTTTAGTCGCCTCCTACGACAGGCAGGGATACCACAGGAGTATTCGGAGCCCCCCCTGTAGGGCGCATTGTTATCTAACCTACAAGCCAGTTGTCTAACCTATATTAACTAATAATACACAATAAGTATATATATATATATATATTTTTACATCATAGAACCGTTTTGGCGTCATGCACGTGGTGCATCATTACGACGTCCCTCAGTTCCGCTTACTTTTTTTAACATGTCTTGATGAATATTGCTTAGTTTATTGATTTCTAGCCCCGTGGGATACGTTATTTTCCGATAACTTTATTTTTCGCGATATTCGTCATGCAGTCACGCACCAGCATTTTGAACTCCGAACCATGGTGATACATTATAGCCATCCTAGATATATTGATCGTGATTTAACCATGGCATCGATTATTTAACGTCCTTATTATTATTATTAGGTATTTGGGAGTGCGACGTTGCCAGCTTTGCGTTTAGTATCTATCGCTTGTCTGTAGTCAACAGTTTCAACATTTAATTTGTTCTAATATTCGTAAGGTCTATACGTATGGCATCCGTATATACATATACGGATGCCTCATACACACATTAAAAAAAAGTTGTTACTACGAGATGGGTAATTTAGCTGACTGACCACGCAGTGGTCGCCCAACTGTGACTGCTGCCCAAAAACGCTATATTAGATTGTTGGCAGCCCGTGATCCAACAATCAACGCTACTAAAATTAACAAAAAAAAACCTGTTCTTCGTCTTTATTATCAGACCACTAATGATAGTCGTACGCCATCTAGGTGTAAAGTCCTCATCAATACAAATTAATCAAACCCAAACACAAGGTAACTGCTGTAAATTGTTGAGGAGTTCCCTCGATTGTCTTTTGGCTCCATCATCAGATCGACTCTAGACCTTCATTAAATTATAGTACTTTAAAATACTTAATGAAAAAAATTACAAACGCACTAGTCGCCCCTACGATTTTCGAAGATTCCCATCAATTTCTCAAGGATGCCATCATCAGATCCTAGCTTCCTTATCATGGGACCACCTCAGAAGTAAACTCTATCCAACAAAAAAAAAAAATTTGGAAATCCGTCTATAATTGACGGAACTATCGATTAACATCATAAAAAAATATATATTATACATACAGACGAATTGAGAACCTCCTCCTTTTTTGAAGTCGGTTAATAACAGCAGAAGTTCGGGTCACCTCTGGGCTTAAAGTTAGCACTCAGACCATTCGGAATTGCCTGCACCAGGCTGGATTACGAGCACGGAGGTGTTGACGAGCGCCTCTGAATTCCTGGCAATCTCAACGACGGAGATTGCAGTGGGCTAGGCTTAAGAGCCTAGCCCACTGCAATTAGGTGAAGAAGAAAACATTTGGCAAAACTGTCTCTTCGTTGACGAATCGCGAATCAGTGTTCATCCAGATAACCGACGTATCCGTGTCTGGAGAAGACCAAAAAACCGTGAAAGGAAAAGTACTGCCACTGCAACAGTTCAGCAAGACGGGAAATCGGTGTCCTTTTGGGATGGTATTGATTGAAGCTAGAACGCCTTCGATCCCGTATCGAGGCTTCATGACAGCAGACATGTACAAAGCAGTTGCTAATGATGGAATTGTCAGACCATTCCGAGTAAACCACGGGCACTTTGTACTGGTCGATGATAATGCGCCCGCACATCGAGCTCAACAAGTCAATGCTGCTTTCCGAGAATACTACATCACAAGGTTAGACTGGCCTGCCGGCTCGCCTGATTTAAACCCAATAGAGCATGCGTGGAATGCTCTTAAGCAAGCTGTTTAAAACATCAACCACGTCCCCAGACAGTGCCAGACCCCAAGAAATGCTGGATAACTTGATCCTCAGCATACCCAGGAGAATCTCCGCATGTGGTCGAGTCAGGGGAGGAGTTATATTATATTGAATATAAACCTTTTATATTTTCGTTTAAGTTTGGTTAAACAGTTTTTTCTTTCTATCAAATTCCTGTTACAATTACATTATGATTAATAACTAATTTTTTGTTAATAATTTAAAATAGTTTTACTTTTTTAATTCTAACAGGGTATTACTATTTAATGAAAACACACAATAATAAATTTTTGTTGACAAAGTTACATTTAAAAAAATAATTATATCAGCATAAGCTAGTGATCACAAACTTTTTTGATATGTGTATGTTATAATATGTATCTAGAAGTACCGAACATACAATTATAGGTATAAGTTGTATATAATATATATAAGTTGTTTTGGAATAAGCATAGATGAATGAATTCAATGGTAAATATATGTCCGTCTTTCACGCAACACTTACTGAACGAACTTTGATGAATTTTGGTAGATTGTGTACCTACCAAATTTCCCGGCAGTGAACACGAACAGCATTTGCTCGGCAGTGAAAACCTCGTAAATGCTTTTGACAAAATTTTACAATAGGACGTTAAAACGGCCTTAAAAAGAAACTACTCTACTGTTTTTTTTTAAGAATAACTGTAATCAATGGTACATGATCGTAAGAATTCAAATATCTCGTAGCTAAATAAGTCTGATATGATTTAAAAAACAAATAAACAAAAATAAGCAAATGCGACTTCAGAGGTTTTCACTACTGGACGACGATTTATAATCAGAGTTGTGACATATTTAAAATACAAATACAAAATACAAAATACGTATTTTGGATTTTGTACTTAAGTACTTTTTTTTTTAAAGTATTTTATATTTTATTTGAAATACTATTCGAGACGTATTTTGTATTTGTAAAATGGTTTGTAAAATACAAAATACTTTTTTATTCTTAGCTTCATTTTTCTAAAGCATTCCGCGATTCAGTAAAAACAAAAAATGATCACTAAGTAGTGGCGCAGCAGCTTTGAAAGTCTATGCGCAAAATGACAGATTAAACAAAACGCATATAAAACCTGACCAATAATATATGAGGGACCTCTCTTGACAATCCTCAAAGTCACTGTTACGTTTTGCAGTGTTGGCAGCTATTTGTGTGATGCTACCCAACACGACCACGAATGATTACCTTAATTTCAATGTGGTACATATTGATGAAAAATGTACTCTCATATTTTTCCGTTATAACATAAAGACCGTAGTCGTGCTAGGTAGTACCTTTCTAGCACGACCACAAATAGATTTAAGGTATTTTTAAAAACTTAAAGATGACAAATTTAATAAATTTATTGTACTCAAATGTACTGCATATTTGAACTCAATTAAATCAGTCTTTTATCCGTTTTCGCTCAACATCAATAACACAATGTTACTCCATTACTATTCCCAAGAAGGTAAACTAAATAAAATCTTGTTTGGGTCTCACTAGGTAGTTTTATTTTAAAAATCACATTATTAATTCGAAAACAAAAAATTCAATAAGCTAAATGAAAAACACAGGTAAAAAAATTTTAAATGAAAAAAAAAACAGTCTTTCTAATTGACAATAGAATACCTATATATTAAAAAAAATTGTGTCAAATAAAAATATAGTTAACCCTATTTCCAAACTTGTGTTTCGTGTAAATTATAAAATAAAATACATAGCTAACCCAAAAAAATATTTTATTTTGTTTGACCTACTTAGGAAGATTTATGGAGTAACATTGTATTATTGATGTCCCGCAAAAAAAGCCCCCTTAAAACGGATAAAAGACTGATTAAATTAAGTTCAACTATGCAGTACATTTGAGTACAATAAATTTATTTAATTTTTCATCTTAAAGTTTTTGAAAATACCTAAAATCTATTTGTGGTCGTGCCAGAAAGGTAGGTACTACCTAGCACGACCACGATCTATATGTTTTATCAGCAAAAATATGAGAGTACATTTTTTAAACTTGATAGTACAAGAAAGTACAATTTTTTTCATGAATATGTACCACATTGAAATTATGGTAATCTTTCGTGGTCGTGTTGGGTAGCATCACACATAAAGTATTTTATTTCAATAAAGTATTTTGAAAACACATATTTTGTATTTAGTATTTAAATACAAAAGGCAAAAGTATTTTGTATCTTGCATTTGAAATACTATATTAAAAAAGTATTTGCATTTTGTATTTAAATACTTTTCTAAAAGTATTTTGTACATCTCTGTTTATAAATTATTATAGTTATTATAATAAATGAAAAATTGACTGGGACCAGTGCTTATATCTTCCTCAAATAGATATTCCTGCAATCAAGATCGCCAGGCTATTTAACGTCCGTATACAGCTATTGGGCGTCCGTATATGGCTATTGGGCGTCCGTATACAACTGTTGGGCGTCCGTATATGGCTATTGGGCGTCCGCGTATACAGCTATTGGGCGTCCGTACAAAGTACAAAGCTTTACGTCGGTTTGTTGATACCAAATAACAAATACCAATACCGATAGCAATATATCATCGCAATCGGTATAGCGGTTATACAAACTTCCATTAATTTTTACCCCCTTGGAGGATGATTTCGTGGATAAAACTATCCTATATCATACTTTCTTCATACCAAATTTGAATTTAAATCGATTTAGCGGATATAGATTCCCCACGCAAACTTCTACCCTCCTTTTTACCACTTTAGGAGATGATTTTAGGGACAAAAGATTGTAAAATTTACCGATTGTAATAATTAAGTCTATCGATTGAGTTACTCTTACAAAGAGGTTCCGTTTCCGTTGTTATTTTTCAATACAATAAGTGAATAATTACAAATACTGGATGCAAAAATGCTTTATATTTTATTACACATTATAAAAATTCAATAATAAGATTTTGATAAATTATTAACAATTATTACCGTTAAATTCGGTGAAATTTAGTTAGTTAGTCCAATACTTCAATCGGGCGCCGAATATTACGCAACGCGTCCGTGGTGTATATTGTTTTGATTGTGGTAGATCTATATTATTTGAGCTAGTGTCATAGATTTCATGAGCGAGTTGGCAACGTCGCAGTTGTGGACGCCAAATACGCGAATCCGTAGTCAAAAAATTCCCTGGATATACAAGTGTGGATATACGCGCTGCAGCAGCGCCTCACCTGCGCTGAGATTTTCTCGCGAACTTTTCAATATATTATTGCAGCCATTTAAACGATTTTTGGCTTCCGTCGATTTTTGCACTACGGCTAGCTAGGATCAATAGGACCTAAGTGCGACCCACCACCAAAGTGGCGTCCGATATGCGGACGCCATAAGCAGGTGGACGCCAGTTTAAATGCACTTTGGCCTTAAGGGGACGGCCAATCGTTTGCAGGATAAAAATATATATATGTTATTTGTAATCTCAATAATTTTTTTTTAGTAAAATAGTGTATTATTTATTAGTTATCAATTTCCGAACCACATCAGTGATTTGTTATTCATATATTGTCAATGAAATATCAAGATTGTGGCAAATATTTGATGTCTTCTGCGTAGTTAACACAGAAAATAATAAAGTGCACAAATGTCTGCGCAAACACAGGTGCACTCTTTGTTCCTTCTCTGTGTGTGACCAGGGCCAACAGCTTAACATGGTTTTCTGACTCCGGACTGTTACTGAGTGATTCCAATATTTCCAATACCCAGCCACAAATGTTTAGCCCGACCCAGGATTTGAACCCGTGACCTCTTGGTCCTTAAGCGGCGCATGTTACCACTAGACCAACGAAGCAGTCATATCAAACCTAATAAGATATAATCAGAACAAATATCTTGTCTCGCATCTAACGAAATTGCAAACATTGTCTCTGTAAATTCGGCTTGCAGTCCCATGATCTACGAATACAGTGCTTTATTAAATCGCTTGCAGTTCTAGCCACTGCCAGCCATTATGATTGGAGCAATCCATTCCCTGGACAATCGGGGCGTAATTTGAACAATGCACCGCAATAACTGAGACTTTGGGGCACAGTGAAGGGAATGTGACCGGCAGAGGATTGTGTGGTATTCCTATAAGAAGCTTATTGTATGGGAAATTGGAACCTGTATTCCCAGTTAGGATTAGGAATAAGCTAATATTAAGAGTTATGCTTTTTAGAGTCTATACATACATCCACATCTGTAATCTCCGAAGGGGTAGGTAGTGTGTAGAACGATTTGAATTTCTTGAACCACCATTCAGCCAACAATCGAGTTGGGTAGAATAGAAAATTGTGAAAAAGTAGTGTCAAGGGACGAACTCGTCTACATAATCACAAACCCAATATCCCATACATATTAGCTGCCTTTTACGTCATGGTAGCCAGCCATAAATGGAACTATAGTATATGATCACGATCCAATATGTCTAAAGTTTAAGAAGGTAACATTATTGTCGCTTTGACAACCAGACCACATAAATCATCATAGTCCAAAGCGACCCCAACTAGGAACGAGACATAACGCTACAAAGATTACCTAAGAGATGGCTTACTGTTCTCTTCTCCAGTACTAGAGTCATCCTCAAATGAATCAGTGCTAGATTGTTTGTGAAGACAAAACCGCGCGGTTGAGAGCGCCCGCGGCAGTCAACCTCGCTTTGAAAAATAGCGGAAGAAAATATACCCGCCATGAGAATTGCGGACAGGGATTTTGTGACGGCGGGGCCGTTGGGAAAATAGTTTTAGATATAACACGTAGGTACAGAGTTGATTTCTAAAAGAAAGTGCGGGAATGGGCGCCGTTGGGAAAATAACATTGAACAGGAAACGTAGGTACAGAGTTGACTTGTAGAGGAAAGCTCGGGTATGGGCGCTGTTGGGAAAATAGTTTGATGGGACCACGTAGGTACTAATTTTCGGGGTAAGTAATACCTGGTGTGATATTTGGAAATTTCGTAGAAAAATATTCAACTAGTCTTTGTATTCACAAATATAGCTGGAACCAATGCGATTTTTGAATTTCGGTCACCTGAATGAAGACTACAAAATTGCTTAACCTTCCTATACTCGCGCGTTGGTCTGTGAGACCGACGAAACACATTTTCGTAATTATTTTTATGTAGGTAAATCCTAAGAAGTTGAGTTCCTTGCTAGCTGCCGGATTTGTGGCTAACTTCGTTTTAGTGCACGCCGCGCGTTCGGGCGAAACACACGTGTTGTAGCACTCGTCACCAATCGGTCCACGAGACCGACGCGAGTATAGGTGTAACTTTTTGTGTAAGTATTAATATAATTTATTTCGTGCATTTGTATATTTTTTACGCACTTTGATTACTTTATAAAGTATATATAATAAAATATATGTATGTATGTTGCTCTATATTATATTTTGACCAATTTTATCATTCTTTTTTAGGTTTTAATTCATATCAAAATGGACGATGATCACATCAGATTGTTGCTGGAAGAATTAAGTTCTAGCTCAAGCTATGAAGACGAAAATGACAGTGAGGTGGAAGATAACGTGGAGGTACAAGAAGAGACATACGATACCGAGCAAGACGATGACAATGACGAGATATCTGAGGAAGAACATAATGAACGATCCCATGATTTTTACTTAGGAAAAGATGGACAGACAAGGTGGGACAAATAGATGGCCAATGGTGATATTTTACAGCCTAATGAATGTAGCGGGTATAAATACGTTTTTAATATACCTGCAGAATAACCCTAACAAGAAAATTAGCCGTCGAGTCTTCCTTGAAGCCTTAGCATACGATTTGATCAATCCGCAACTTAGACGACGGGCTCTCATTTCATCCTTGCCGAGAAGCATAAGACTCAGGCTCACCGAAATATGCAAATTAGATGGACCCGAGTCTGCAGCAACATCTAACAATAATAAAGTAGGTCGTTGTGGATACTGCTCTTCAAAAAAAAACCTCAAGACACGTTACAACTGTGCCACCTGCAAAAAATACTTTTGTTTGGAGCATGCTGTAACCGTATGCCCTGATTGCTATGGCGAGGCTCAAAATTAAGTCAAACATAGATAAATATGTTTATTGATATGTTTGTTGTTATTAATAAGAAGTTTAATTTGTTTTTAAAAAGAAGTTCAGATTTTATTTTATTTTTTTAGTACTTAAGAAAATAATCTCAAATTTTAAGACTGATTTGTGATAAAACTATAAGTCGGTAAAATAATTAATAAAATAACTTTTAGTTATACTGTTTTGTTTCATTACATCCTAAACTTTAAAATAATAGTAATAGTTTATGTGTTTCTTGTTAAAAAAAATATGTTGTAGGGGTACAAACTATCGGTCTGTGACACCGTGCGCGAGTATAGGTGTTACAAAAATTGGCGCGAGTATAGGAAGGTTAATACACAGGTAGACCATTAATAACGACCTAACTAATCTAACATCACGCCAATCCTTAGCGGGGTAGGTTGAAACAACCAAGCGCCATTTTACATGAAAATCGAATGTCATATGTCATATGATATGCCGAGAACAAACACACGTCAAGAATTTAGCACGCGATTTTTCAATAAAGTAAATTAATTATACTGCTACTGATATTGCAAACTTAAGAAATAAACTGGGTATAATAATTTCAATACTTATTTTTTAAATATAAAAAAATTTATCAAAATAAATTAATCTTGATAATATGATAAGTACCCACTTTTCAGGTTTGTAAAAATTACGACTTTCTAACACAATTCAAACGACAATTAGATAAGTTACATATTGCCTTTTGATCTCAGTAGAATCTCAAAAGGACATTATAATCACAATTCAAAATAAGTATCTACTTTATCAACCTGTTACGATAAAACCAGCCGTGTACGCAATACAAATACGTATTTATATCTAACTACATTCGTCTAATAGATACAAATGTTAACATCAGATAAATTATTCATGAACTTGTGTGATGTTTTGTCATTTCATTTCTCGTTCAAAATTAACCTTCCGAACTGAATGTAGGGCAACTTCTAAATTATGCACAAGGTCGGGTAACAACGATTTTCAGGTATTTCAGGCCTACATAAGTAGGTCAATATACTAAAGCCTTATTCAACTGTGAACGGTTATTTAAAAACAGTATTTCTAAAAACGCGCAGCGATAGCTCAGACGATAAGATCGTTGTCTTAATATGATTGTAATTACAGTTTCTTGATGAAGAATATCTACAGAAAAACTGTACTTTGAGACAGTACTGAATGTATAAACGTAGGTAATCTTAGTTTCTTTGTCAAAATATTACCACTGTAGACCGGTAGGTACTGTGTCAGTTGATATTCAATATCATATTTAATGATATTAATATCAAACAACGTTACATACATTGATCTGACTTCGAAGTAAGTAGCTTAAGCATTTGTGTTACGAATATCAGATTCAAAAGTGGTATTACAAATATGCCTACTTAAATATTAGACAATTATTTCTATCGGCACAATCACGGGACAAGCCCGGGCCTTTATTATTATTATTATTATTTATATCATACAACATCACATACATTGCTCTGACTCCGAAGTAAGTAGCTTGAGCACTTGCGTTACGGATATCAGAATCAACAGTGGTATTACAAATATATACTTGAATATTATATATTATTATCCAGACACAGAACAAACACAAGTATTCATCATATGAATATTAATCCTGGATGAGGACCGAATCCACTAGTCTTGGCGCATAGGACAGGGTCACTACCGAATACGCCATCAAGCCAGTCCATATTATATATTCAAACAAAATAGCAATAATTCCCGCACCACCGTCATTTTGTATGCCGCCATCTTGTTAACTTTATCAAATGGCGTGTGGCTTTATTCTTGTTGCCGTAGGCACATGTTTAAACACTCTTTTGTTGGTTCAACCAACCAACACAAACTCGCTGAAATGAACTCCGAAGGTTAGATTACACAATATAAGACAAAGCGCTAAGAAAATTATTTATAGACGACAGGCTGATGAGATTCCTCTTACTTAAAGCCTTTGTCTTTTTACAGACCGTCAATTTCTCTATAACTCGCTAAGCTTGCGTTTTTAACATCTAATTGTAAAATTTATTACAAAAAGTTAACATAGGTATTTTCTGAACCATCTCTTTATTCTACTGTTCATAAGATTATTTTACAAAAAAAAAAAATATTGGCTTATTCAAACTGAGATAAGTATTTTTGAAAATTGTTCATTAAATTCATTAAACGCAGTGAAGTAAGAGATTAAACATAATTTGATGTTTATCTTTTTTTGTACAAATCTTTTCAAATCTCTCAATCACGTCAAAATACTTTTAGGCAATTTACGTACGGCTAGTTTTGAAATAAATTTGAATATTATAGCTATTCAGAATACAAGCAACTTAAATTTTTACATAAACCGATCCCCCTGGCAGACAACTTATTATTATGCTTGTTTATATGCAATGCTGGTTGCCGAAATAATTTTGCCGTTTGATCTCGTCTCTGAATAATTTTGTTCTGTATTTTATCCTTCGAGGCAACATTGGATACGTCGGCACGTCGGAGAAGTCGATTCTTTTAGTATTTTCATATCTTAACTCCGAATGTAAGTCTTTTTCATTCTTGGATAGATGACGCCACGGAAAAACTTGTACAATTTAACCATTAATATTATTCTATCGACAACAATTATTTTATTATAATATCATCTAATGAGATAAAATTAAATCGTCAAAAAATTTTTTGCCCGATAGCATTGGTCACTAGAAGTGTCATAAGTGCATTACTGACCTTGCAGTGTGATGCTTTCATAGAACCTTATATGGCTCAACATTCTGTAGTCTCTAAGAATAAAAATTAACCTTCCGACTGACGCAGTCGTACAAAGACGACCTCAGAACTCATAACTAAAGTGGCCATCTATGTCTAATCCAAAGGATCCCCCTGCCGTCTCCCCTACTTGTATGAAATTTACCTTGGCTATGGTGTATGTATACTTATTTATAAAGTTGGGAACATCACTCATAGGCAGAATAATACAGAAAGCCTTCATAGTTATACGACTATATTATATTATGCGGCCTAGTATTATTATTAGTTCAAACCGGGACGTTATGGTCATTTTATTCATAATTTAGCAATACACCAATTGAATCCCAAGAGGACAACGCAGATATTTAAGCCAACAACGAATATCAGAGAGATTTATTACAAATACGATTCTGACCACAAACCACTACAGCTCTCTGTACAACGGGATCTCTCCCAGAGTTTGTAATGACCGCAAACTATTTTAGATTCGCCTACCCTTACCGCAAGTACGGAGATCAATAGGTTTATTAACTCCCTGTACACAGTTTGTTACCACCCTGTACACAGTTTGATACGACACTGTACACAATTTGTTACCAACCCATATCAGTCAGATATCAAACCACGATGCGGCTTCTGAGTCTATTTATAGGAAAACACGAGCCAATACATTTCCTTTTTATTAAATCTGGTGGCGTTTATCAATAGTTTCATATATTGAGGGCAAAAATCTAATTTAATTTACCTTTGCACTGAATTAGATGAATATATAATTTTTGACCATAATATAGAATTGCATTTTATCTAAATTTGTACAAATTAGGTATTGACATTTTAATTTCAGGGATAAAAAGTAGCCTTTGTCATTCTCATTCTAATTATAAGCATGCCAAATTGCATTGCAATCCGTCAATAGTTTATGCGGGAATAAAAAACTTACAGCCAAAGGATTTGATATTATATCGTCTAAGAGAGGCAAGAAATAAGATGACAGTCCCGGCAGCTCTAATTGCAACTTAGGTAATCCCATCAAAAACAATGTAAATAAAACCAAACAAACCGAATCGCTTCACAAAAGATCCCAGATCGGTTACAAAGCACTAATCGCCCTGCAAATAGATTCTACTTCGGCCGGTAAACAAAACAAAGGCAATTAACCTTTCCGCACCTTTCAAAGGGAAATTAATCGCTGTCAATGAAGTTTTAATCATTCGGCGCCATTTTGTGTGACGCCATTTTGTTGACTTTGTCAAATGGCGGGTAGGTTTATTTTTTGTCACGTATGGGCTCGTACTTTTAAACGTTCTTTTGTCGATTGCTTTTTTATGTTAATGTATCTGAATTATGTGTATTATTTATATTTTTTTAATTTTACATAAATTATGATTGTTTATAATTTTGAATGTCTTAAATCTTAATAACTTTTTTATATGTTGTTACTTAAATAAACCGTGTTATTATAATAATAATATGCAAGTTAAAGTCCCAACTATTTCTTCACAGAAATTTACATAACTATTCTCTTCTGATAATCACGGTTATGAGTTGATATATTGGACCTATGGCGGACAAGGGCTTAAGGCTTCATACATACATATGTATTATATTATTATATACCATATAACGTATTTATAACACAAGCTCGGCGGTGAGGGAAAACATCGTGATGATACGCCAATATCTATTTGCGTGTTTTCAAAGAAACATAATATAATATACGACGACGATAAAAGAAAATTCAACATCACATAGCAGGTAAAATCAAAAGCGCTCCCTTCAATATATAGAACCATCATGTTACTACAAACAAATATTATCTTACCTACTTATATAACTAAGTACATATCTAACAAGAAAAAAAGTTTATTAATAGACTGCAATAACCATGAAAGGCCTCTCCATTCATTAGCGAACCTTTGGAAATACATAAAAAACAGGCGGGTCTTGCTGGGGTAATTTACTAAAACGCCGTGACTGGCACGATGAGTTGATTTATTGGACCTATGGCGGACAAGGGCTTAAGGCTTCATACATACATATGTATTATATTATCATATACCATATAACGTATTTATAACACAAGCTCGGCGGTGAGGGAAAACATCGTGATGATACCTGCACATTCAAACTATACTATGGATGTGTAACCGTGATCGGAATTGTCTGGTTTCTCTATGTCAGGGTTACGAAGGTCAAATCGGCAGTCACTTCAATGTAATTACAGCGCTTACTAAATCCTGGATCATGGTCTAAGCAGAGGTCTCGATTAAGCCCGGAACATCATGCTAGGTCCAAGTTAGATCAATGTATTTGATGTTGTCTGTTATTAACAAAAGAAAGATGATTATAAAATGTATAAAAAATAAAATAAAAGGCACGATAGTAAAGTTCGAACCTAATTAACTGTAGCCATTATGCTCGTAGCTTTAGGGCCAATTTCTTATAGAACCCAACAACGTGTAACATACGTCGTCCCTTTAGATAATGGGCTGTCAGGGTGATATGGGAATTTCGCCTCTAAAGTTTCTGATAACCTCAAATTGAGACACATATCCCGAATTAGTCGTTTAGCTAATCAATTTGAAACAAATTTCTATTCCATTACGGATTTTTAAGCAATCTATTTCAAATGCGTTAATGATAAAACCTAAACTAAACTATCTTCGTTCGACAGGCCCGTTAGTCGAGTGGTCAGAGACCCTGGCCACAAAACCGAGGATCGCAGGTTCGAAACCGCTAGGGGCAAATGTTTCGTGTGATGAACATGGACATTTGTACTCAAGTCATGGATGTTTATAAACTTATTTAAGTATGTCTATCCGTTCACCTAGTATCCATAGCACAAGCATATGCTTAGTTTGGAACTAGGAAATTGGTGTGTCAGTCTGGCGAATTTATTTATTATTATTTGACTGGCTCGATGGCGCATTCGGTAGTGACCCTGCCCCATGCGCCAAGAGTCGTGGGTTCGATCCCCACCCAGGACAAAATTTCGTATGATGAATACTTGTGTTTGTTCTGTGTCTGGGTGTTAATATCCAATATTTAAGTATATATTTGTAATACCACTGTTGATTCTGATATCTGTAACACAAGTGCTTAAGCTACTTACCTCGGAGTCAGATCAATGTATGTGATGTAGTCGGATATTTATTTATTTATTTATTTTATTTATTATTTCACGTCAATTTCCTAGCAGAGTAGGCAGTTACATAAGTATAGTTACGTTACTGGTAACTTTTGTTGTTATGTTACTTGTTTTTTGTTACAACTTTGGTGTAAAACATAGCATCGAGAAGCCTCGTGCAACAAATCCAATCGACATCTGTACGACAAGAGTAGAATTTGTGGCTCACATCGCGCACTTTGAAGCAGCTGTAAGTGCTATGTATTCGTTACTCGGTAACGAATACAGTGGGCTACAGCTAGCTATCGTCAACCTTTTAATTCATTTCTCTTTTACGGCTTACCTTGTGGTTTAAGTTAAGGAGTTAATCTATGTGAATGAAGGTATAATTGTTGTATCGAAAGTTAATGATACTTCGTTTATTACAATATTAATTACTGTCCTCTTTTTATGAAAGTGACTTGGCGTTATTTACGATAAAATTAAATGGTTACCCCCGAATTTATCTGCGATTTTTCTTTCGTTTTCCAAATAAAAAAACTCTTCTTATTGTATTTAAGTGTATTCAAAGTGTCGTAGTGAACAATTAATTAGATATATACATGAAACTATTATAAACAAACAAACTTATTACGTTTGTAACAATTAGTTAAGATTGGTGTCTATTTATATTCGTATTGTCAAGACGCTTTCATGTAACATCTGGTTCTATATTAAAGCAATAAAAATTATGTCCCTTTCCTACTATGTCGTAAAATGCAACTTATGATGTATTAGAGTGCTAATTTTGTGATATCACGACGAGCTGCTGTTTTTATTTACGACTAAAAGTTCCAATAGGCTAAAGATCTCTATGTAGCCTAGTCTGGCCCTATATTCCCGATCATCAAAAGGTTGAGCACATCTGACCTTGCTGCGACTGCAACGAATGCAGATGCGCGTCGGAAGTGTCTGTCATCAGAGGCTAATTGAATCGCCGCGATGTGACCTGACCTCTGACCCCTGGCGGATGCAATGCCTTTGGATTAGCCAAAAAGCTTTCGCCAAGCTAATCGAAGCTCGTATGACATCTGACTTAGTGATACGTTTGTTTATTCCGTTAACTTTTATATACAAAAGGTAAACCGTACATAAATGTTTAATTATATCTTACTAATATTATAAAGAGGAAAGCTTTAATTATTTGTTTGTTTGCATTGAATATGCTCCGAAACTCCTTGTCCGATTTGAAACATTCTTCCTTCAATGAAAAGTTACTTTATAAGCGAGTAACATAGGCTATATTTAATCGCCGTATTACCACGGGATGGGAGACTATGCGCGTGAAACCGTGGGGCGCTGCTAGTATGGACATAAATATCATCACACTCGCAATGCTCGGTGGTTAAGACTGAGTCAAAAATAATGGTCTTGAGCCACTTTTAAGGCGAAAAAAATAAGTTCGGTTTGATGGTGATTGTGGAAAAGTAATGATAAGTGCCTAGCCCGTCGCCTACACAATCATGGTCATTACCCAAAACACCATTAGTCTCTTTTTATTACATGCTAGTCAGGGAACACAATTGATACATATTATTAAAGGTGAAACGATATTTGGCACGAAATTCGTTCGTACGAACGTGCGAAGCGATCCCTTTCAATAATAATACTATTTTATTTAGTAGGCGTTTCGCCCGAATGTATTTTAATCGCGTGCGAATCGACCCGTTTAAAAATTTGTTCTGATATTCGGACGAATCTTGTTTAATCCATTTTGCTAAATATAGTATTTTATTATAACCATTTTTCGACTGGCCCGTTGGTCGAGTAGTCAGAGACCCTGGCCACGAAAAAGTCGGGTTCGAATCAGCTAGGGGCAAATGTTTCGTGTGGTAAACATGGACATTTGTACTTGAGTCATGGGTGTTTATTAACGTATTTAAGTATGTCTATCCGTTCACCTAGTATCTATAGCACAAGCATAAGCCTAGTTTGGGACTAGGCAATTGGTGTGACAGTCTGGAGAATGTATTTATTTATTTTTCCCTGGTACTTAAAAATAATGTGCCAACTGTGTTCGAGTAAAAGGCGACTAATGGTACATCGAGTTTTAGGTGTGTGATTGTGTAGGCAACGAGCTAGCCACTTATTACTATTTTTCACAATTTTCCATCTAAGCTTATTTGATTTTTTTGCTGAATGTGGTTAAGGTGGCTAGCTGCTCTATATTGTATGTATGTATGTATGTATTATTATTACAAAATGTTTGTTTTATTTTGTATTTGATAGAGTTCGGTAAACCTAACTCCTGGTCCACCCATCGTTTGACAGTTCCCGTCAACGCCCATGTACGAGCGCCGCGAACGGTTTTTTGCGACCTGAGCGCGCGTTTATTGCCTACTTTAAACGTTAATATCTCAAAAACTAGTAAAGCTATATGAATATAAAAAATACATGGTATAGCTGAAACTATAGATTTTTTTTCGTAAAAGAACTAGAGTACAAATATGAATTCAAAGTAGTTCAAATAATATTGAAATTAACAATTGCTGTTGAATTTTATCGTAATATTTTTTCCGAGTTTTACGAAATATATTATATCTAAGGTATATGTTTTACAAAACATAACTTATGCAGCACATCTTCTCCCGTTATTACTAACCCAATTAGGTGCGGAAGTGGGCCGCCTGCACCGGTCAGGAAGACACGTCATCGGCCGCAAATTGATCCGCTCCCAGGTGGCGCTAGTCGCTCACTTCCGATGGAGACTGTTCCTCTTTGGAATCGTATTTCTAAATCGAAACAGTAATTGGTTATTGATAAGAGAATCTTTGAAATAATCTCAACTAACTATAAGATAAACGTTACTATTTTAGTCGTTGTTAGCGAATCATTAAATCCTTACTTAGAAATAGATATATCTTTATTCATGTAGACCTTACAAAAGCACTTATGAATAGTCATGATACATATAAATAAGTGATTCTACCGCCAGGTTCGGAACGTTGATTCTACCGAAAAGAATCGGCAAGAAACTCGGCAGTTACTAAGTATTTTAAATTGCCAGGTATACAATAACAATTCCACTTAATATCTACCAATTTGCATAATTCAAATAAAATGAATGTATCGTCGTTCGGAATTGAAATTCTCGTAAATGCTTTTGAGAAAATTTTACAGAAGGAAGAAAAAACTGCCTCCTGAAAAAAAATATGCATCGGAATAAGTAGTACTGTTTGTTTGTTTGTTATTTTTTAGGAATGAATGTAGTCAATAGTATACAATCGTAATAATTCAAATATCTTGTGGTATACAATTGTAATAATTCAAATATTCAAATAAGTCTGGTGTGACTTTCAAAACAAATAAAAAAAATTGGCGAATTCCACTTCAGAAGTATTCAAAGAATTAGAGAGCAAATTGTAGATTCCTATAATTTATTATACATACATACGAGTACATAAAATCACGCTTATAATCCCCAAAGGGGTAGGCAGAGTCAAAAGGACAGCAGGCTTCTTTAACCACATTCAGCCAAAAATAAAACGGGGTTGGGTTAGATGGAAAATTGTGAAAAAGTGGCTAGTTTGTCGCCTACACAATCACATACCCGAAACCCGATATAACCTTAGTCGCCTTTTACGACATGCTAGGCAAGAAACACAGTCGTCCAAGTTTACATTCTTGAAACTAAAGCCGAGTTCCTCTAGAATAATTCCTTCGCTCTGTGGGCTTGCAAATATTTGTCAACAAAATACCTACAAGGTAAACTACACAATCATAAACAATGAAATGTATCCGTTGTAGTTCTTATGTCGTTGTCATAAGGTTCATTGTTGAATGGGGTGTACTTATTAGCGCTTTCGACAGTACAGACCTTTCTCTTAACCATGACCCATAGTACATGTGGGAAAATAAGGGAAAAGCTGGCACCACGCGGTCATATACTGAACTGTTATTGTTCCCACTAATTTCATGGGCCTGAACAACGGTACTAGTGGGAAAAGGCGGTTTATAGTTCAGTATAAAGTTAGCATTTGTTTGCGTGTGACAAAGTTTATCATCTCGAATATATTCCAATCTAAGCTTTTTTAGAAGCTCGTTATTAAAAGATAACAAACCGATCACAAATTATTTTTTGTATACACAAAAGTAGGAATTAAAAAACTTTAATCAGCTGGCCTTGGTGAACTTGGTAGCCAGCTAAGCAACGTGATTTTCTTTTCAACACTTGACAGGTAGACTTATCAACGGTAAGTATATGACTTAATACTGCGTGTTGTCATGTGCCGAGTGTTATACGTCCCGTTCCATTTTTTAATAAAATCTTATGACATCATAATCTCATGACGTCATACTTGTGTAACCGAAAAAAAATAGTATTAAAAGTAGATAATAATGTAAAAATCAAAAGCGTAAATAAATAATATTTCTAGTGTTTTTGTCGACAACAACTTTTATATTACACTAGCTGTGCCCGCGGATTCTCTCGCGTTTATGGTTAACGTTATATAGCCTTCCTCGATAAATTAACTATACAAATCAGAAATAATTGTTCAATAGCGCAGTCAAGCAAACAAACATACTCTTCAGCTTCATATATTATTATTAATAAGATCATGTTATGCCAAAAAACCGAAAAACTGGGCTCTATGTCTTATTCATAGAACTGTTAAAGTACCCTTCAATATCCTCTCCAGGGCCACAAATGAACTCCAAATGTACGAAGGGTTCAATTTCTGGCGCTGTCATAAATCAGAAAATTACGTCCTCTATAATATTTCTGCAAGGTTCAGCAGTTCGTATTATAATCGCAAGTAGTAAGCTCCAAAGGGCACTTCGGCATTTACGATTTATTAATGGATAGAGAGGTCATTTAATGGCCTAGTTCCGTTATTACGTTGATGAGATGAGGTGGGCATAAAATATTCAATACTTAAGAGGTTCAGTTATTATTAAAGCCATGCAATTATAAATAAATAAATAAATATCCGACTACATCACATACATTGATCTGACTCCGAGGTAAGTAGCTTAAGCACTTGTGTTACGGATATCAGAATCAACAGTGGTATTACAAATATATACTTAAATATTGGATACTAACACCCAGACACAGAACAAACACAAATATTCATCATACGAATATTTGTTCTGGGTGGGAATCGAACCCACAACTCTTGGCGCATGGGGCAGGGTCACAGGGTACCAAATGCGCCATCGAGCCAGTCATTGTGTGTCATAATACATACTATATACATAACGTCAAACCCGCAATCTAAAGAGCAATAAGCTTCGTAAACTACAACTAGTCAAAAATTATAATCAGTTAAGTTAGATGAAATTGTGTAAAAGTAGTACTAAGTGACAAAATCATCGCGCATAATCACAAAGCCAAGCCAATACACCTATTTTTAAATGAAAGACAAGTACCACAGTTGGTACATTTCTTTTTTAGACACAGACGAACATGAGTCACTGGAAGGAACATTATTGCAGAGCATGTCGTGAGGTGACTAATGATGTATTGGATGTATACGAACGAGCCACTTGTCACATCTTTTTCACAAATTTCCATCTAACCCAACCCAATCCAATTTCGAGCAATAGGTCGCTTAGGTAGCTTTTGGAGACATGGACTCAGCCTACTACTTTGGGGATATTTACTCTGTTGTTATGTATGTATGTATTAGCCCTAAACAATCAGTTCAACCTTAAAAGTATTTCGGCAACACCCTTAAAATAACAACAAAAGGTCATTACCCGACCTCCACCCCCGGATTGAGTAAATCATAAAGAGCTTGCCCTTTCGACCCTTGTCCAAAGTCGCCCTTACGAAGGCTAAATAATAGCACAGTATTGGACTCTGAAAATACCCGAGGACAATTTTTGTGGTGTATAAATCGGAATCTAATAAATTTCACTTTTTACGAGGACATTTTACTGAGGTTTAATGGGCGAGCGCATACGAATATATCGATTGGAGGCCAACCATACAGTTACTTTCAATTTTCACAAAGACCACTCTGTTATTGTATTTGTATGGAGCTACAATTCTACGGATATACGGCGTATAAAGACTAAATATCCGGGGCTACTTTTAAATGTCACAAAGCCCACTTCGTTACAAATAGCCTAGTTTACAACATTTTTTTTAATAGTCCGTAAGTTAGATTACCATTTAATACCTATTTTTTTCTTTATCTAATACTCGAAAAATGACAAAGATTTGAAATGGGGTGCTTTACGTCACTTGGACGGTAAAAAATTACGCACCTAGTGACGTCACGCGGTACTGAAACGCGCTGTATCTTCTTCATTTTTGGTTTGCTGAACAAAAGAAAAAATATGTAAACATTTTTTTTTGTAATATTAATAATGGACTATAAAAGTTTTTGAGTAAACTTGCCTATTGTATGATGTTACAACTTTGTTAGTGTCTTGCAATATGATTGAAAAGTATTTATTTTCCACTTTGCTACTATTTGCGTCAGTTACAACTATGTAACAGCACGGTGTCAAGAAAACTACATGATCATTCTCCGTATCTCCGTAGAGCATTATAGTCAATCATGTGCTTTAGGCATGCAATGCAACAGACCGAGTAATTGAACCTAAAAGGCTAGTAAAATAGTAAAAACTTACTATTTGTCTAGCTATTTGCTAATAATAAGTAATTACTTATATAATTGACAAATAGTACTAGGTACATACCTAAGTTCAAGTCAACACAAATGTCTCGCATACAAGAAAGGTGTCCTTCCCATTGAGCTACCACTATGTTACTATATTCACCTTTATCGATCCTAGCCAATATTAGGCAGTATCGAGCGACAATGACACAAAGCAAAAGTTCCTCTTTGTCGCGGCGAGTGCGGTATCAAATATTGATCAGGCTGCTCGCACAGAATGCCCGTTAATATTTGATCGAGACTTGTTTTACGACGACCGTAACACAGTTGAGTGAGGGCAGTGAAGAATAGGGTATTTGATGGGGTAGTAAATAGTATGATTGTATATTTTTTATAATTGTATGTTGTACGAAACTTCTGTATTAAAGTATTATGAATGAAGAAGTTGGTGAAAAATAATAATGTCCTCCTAACCGATATCGGTCACGGCGGCCAATCGCAACGAGCATTAGCCATTTGCGCAGGAGATATTATAGTGCACAAGTGTGTGCGCAAACACAGGTGCACTCTCTATTCCTTCATTCTCATAGTCCGGTGAGACGGCAATCGGACATGACCGGAGAGAGGTCAGGCGCAGGACCAACGGCTTAACGTGCTTTCCGAGGCACGGGGTCGATTTATACCGCCAACATCCTGACTCCGGACTGTTACTGAGTAATTTCAATATTGAAATAACCAGCCACAAATTCTTGGTCCGACCCGGGATTTGAACCCGGGACCTCTTGGTACTTTGGCAGCGCATGCTACCACTAGACCAACGAGGCAGTCAAAATACTATGTATGGTCTATTAATTAAATAAATCAAGAAATATTGAATGAATAAAAAATATTTATTCATTTTTGCGTAGGTATTTGATAATGCTTTATCAAATATGCAAAAACTTACGACGACACAACATTCTGCAATTCGTTTGTTTGTTGCGTTCGAGTTTCTTAACGTACGAAATTTGTAAACGCTCATAATATTTTAGTATTTTTTGTTTGCTGGACTATATAGAAAAAACGTTAACAATACTTTTTATTTATAACTGACGGACGAAATATTGTTTTTGTCTGAAAATAGTATTAGGAGTCTATCGCTACTTGAACTTTGCTCGACTTTAACTTTTTCTTTTTTTTTTCTTCTTTTGCTCACCCATAGGCAAGACATTTCGGCCCATACAGCCTACACAAGTAAATTTATTGTTTTTGTATTTGTTTCTCTTTTGTGTTGGCGTGCTTTTGATTTGTATTTTCTTTTCTGTTTATTTTGACAAGTTCGATGGCGCATTCGGTAGTGACCCTGCCCCATGCGCCAAGAGTTGTGGGTTCGATCCCCACCCAGGACAAACATTCGTGTGATGAATACTTGTGTTTGTTCTGTGTCTGGGTGTTAATATCCAATATTTAAATATATATTTATAATACCACTGTTGTTTCTGATATCCGTAACACAAGTGCTTAAGCTACTTACTTCGGAGTCAGATCAATGTATGTGATGTCGTTGAATATTTATTTATTTATTATTATTATTTATTTATCGGGGTCACTCAAGGTGCGGCCAGAATACCAGCGCTGCAGTGGCTTACGGGTCGGTGCAGCTCATGCTGAGGTCGTACCTTGCTAGCCACAAAACTATATAGTGTATACTTTTATTGTTATTTTTATCATGTAGATTTTTTTATTGTTATTATTTTTATGTGTATTTTGTACCTGTAAGTCTTGTTCTATTTTGAGGTCAATAAATGTTTTTTCTTTCTTTCTTTCTTTCTTACTTACCCTCCAGGAATGCGGACATGATGGTATATGAGGCATACTTAAGTTCCAATTGATTGAATTGGAGATTGTTATAAGATTTTCTTGTTACATTGACTGGCCCGTTGGTCGAGTGGTCAGAGACCCTTGCCACGAAACCAAGGGTTGCGGGTTCGAATCCCGCTAGGGGCAAATGTTTCGTGTGATGAACATGGGCATTTGTACTCGAGTCATGGATGTTTATTAACGTATTTAAGTATATCTATCCGTTCACCTAGTATCCATAGCACAAGCATAACCTTAGTTTGGGACTAGGGAATTGGTGTGTCAGTCTGGAGAATTTATTATTTACATACGAAGATACTTCACTGTTATTACTTATACTTCACTGAAATCCACTAGTTTTCCGCTAGGGTCGCCACCGACCACTAACATGTCCCTAAGCTAAGGCACATCGTGATTGAATTACTTTACCCTTCCACATCCTTTGTTGACATCATTTAAGAAAAGGATGACAAGTCTGGAGTTGATATCTATAGACTTTAATATTTTTTGAAACCACGGCTTAATTATCTCTTAGAGCGCATCTATATTTGACATATTGTTATAGCTAACTAACTAAACTTCACGCCACTTCCTTAGGGTAGGCAGAGAGAACCGAACGCCATATAACACGATCTTTACACAGCTCACTCGCCTCTTGGACATTCATGATCCTATTCATACAAGCTCTACGGTTTTTATGACTCCCAACATCACCTTCTGTTAATTCACGACCAATCTGGTTGTGGTAGGTGAGCCTGGGCCTTCCGAGGCTCCTACATCCTTCCATCCTTCCTTAATGTAATAGATTTGCTCAAAATTATATAGTGCCCTCTGGCTTGCCTCAGCGAATATAATATATTCTTTCAAGGGTAGAAAGGTATATTATACCTTTCTAATAATATAAATGTGACCTCTAACTTTAACCACTCAACCAATTATCACAAGTGGTAATTCGGGGCTAGTTTGAAAGTTAAGAAAAGATGCAGGAAACACTGCAAAGACCGTAGTAGACGTAATTTACAGCTAATAAAATATGTACTTACTGCGCTTCAATTAAAGGAAACGCCTTTAACACTGCGAACGTGTTGTACGTACCTGCAATGAAAAAATATATACATAGTAAATTTAACTGCAAATAGTATTAGGTAAATAAGGAATAACTAGATTTTAGGTTGGTGGTACTATGTGCTATTTAATCGTCTTAATATATAATTTTAAGACGATTTAATTACTATATATATAATGAAATTAACTTATAAATGGAGATACCTATTTGAAGATCAAATGCTTTTATGTTTTCTAAAAATAAAGATAAAATAAAGCTTTTTCCGATTAAATTACTAGTTTTATATATAAGTATTAATTGTATATTTAATAATATAATATAATATTTCACACTACACCACATACATTGATCTGACTCCGAGGTAAATAGCTTAAGCACTTGTGTTACGGATATCAGAATCAACAGAGGTATTACAAATAAATAATTAAATATTGGATATTAACATCCAGACACAGAAAAAACACAAGTATTCATCATACGAATATTTATCCTGGGTGAGGATCGAATCCACAACTCTTGGCGCATGGGGCAGGGTCACTACCGAATGCGCCATCGAGCTTGTCAATAAAATTACAACTTAAAGTCCCACTGTCCACTTGTCGACAGCCCTACACTTAAAAAGCAAAGAAAAGCGAACGTACTCCATACATTCTATTTCTGGCTTTCATTTAGTTATGGCGGAGTTATTTCCCTCCCACGTGCATTCATCCCCTATACCGCTTGTTTATTATCTTTTAAGGTCAGAACACACTATTTTCAGCCCCCGAGGTCGGGGTGAGTATGAGCCTTCACCTGTGCAGGCATGGGGGTAGTTATAAATGGCTTTTAGGGATGATGATACTTTATGTAAAACTAGCTTCTGCCCGCAGCTTTGCTCGCGTGGTACATCAATGAAACATAGTTTATTTGTATTTTAATGTAAAAGTTATAACTATTGCAAAGTTACATTAAAATCCATGCAGTATTTTTTGCGTGAAAGAGAAATAAGCGTCTACACATCCATCCATACAGACTTTCACGTTTATGATATTAGTAAGATGTAAGAAGTGCAATCCTTTTGTCGAAAATGTCTTGTTCAGGATAAGAGGACATTAATTATTTAAAATAATGGTTTCACAAAATATAATATTACTTATTTATACTAACAAAATAAATAATAAATTCTTCAGACTGGCACACCAATTCCCTAATCCCAAACTAAGCTTATAAGCTTGTGCTATGGATACTAGGTGAACGGATAGACATACTTAAATACGTTTATAAACATCCATGACTCGAGTACAAATATCCATGCTCATCACACGAAATATTTTCCCCTAGCGGGATTCGAACCCGCGACCCTTGGTTTCGTGGCCAGGGTCTCTGACCAACCAACGGGCCAGTCACAAACAAAAACAGGTTATTTATTTTTTTATTTTTAAAGACTGAAACCGTTAATATTTATCACGTTCAATTTCCTATAAGAGTAAGGCACTTGAACCTACCAAGCCATAACTTCTATATATTTATATGGCAATAAACCGTGACGTCATTGTTTTAACATAGTAAGAAGTTACAGACGTTGTCCACGAAACCAAAGGAAAAATAATCGCGTGATGGACATTATTTATTTGTTCTTGAGTGATGGATATTAGATAATAGGTTTATATAAATATCTATGTGTTACTTAGAATCCATGAACAAACATATAAGATTAGTTTACTGTTTCAGAACTAGTATATTAGTCTGAACAACGTATTTATTTATGCAACCAGAAATAAGGATGACGTCCCAACATTCCCCTTATTAACTTGTTCCTGAGAAAGTACTCAGCATAAGCTCTGACGTTGACATGTGGAGATAAATGTCTAGCCGAGCAAGTGAACATTGGCTGAAGGGAGCATATTGGCCCTTAACGATCGATACAAGCCCTCAGGAGTCAAGAGAACAGATGGGATAGGTGCGACTTAGTAACGTCAGAGCAGTGACAGTTTTTTTTTTATACCCGTTGGTCGACTGGCCCGTTGGTCGAGTGGTCAGAGACCCTGGCCACGAATCCAAGGGTCGCGGGTTCGAATCCCGCTAGGGGCAAATGTTTCGTGTGATAAACATGGACATTTGTACTCGAGTCATGGATGTTTATAAACGTATTTAAGTATGTCTATCCGTTCACCTAGTATCCATAGCACAAGCATAAGCTTAGTTTGGGACTAGGGAATTGGTGTGTTAGTCTGAAAAATTTATAATTTATAAATTTTCGACGACATCACATCCATTGATCTGACTCCGAGGTAAGTAGCTTAAGCACTTGTGTTACGGATATCAGAATCAACAGTGGTATTACAAATAAATACTTAAATATTGGATATGAACACTCAAACACAGAACAAACACAAGTATTCATCACACGAATGTTTGTCCTGGGTAGGGATCGAACCCACAACTCTTGGCGCATGGGGCAGGGTCAATACCGAATACGCCATCGAGCCAGTTAAATGGAAACGGTTCCTCACTTGTAAGGGTTTAAATTCAAACCCTGTAGATTTTCTGGTCTAAGTTTTAGGACTTAAAAACAATGCGCTATTTCCTTGCCTAGCTAATTGTAAAAGGCGACTAATGATATTATGTATGTTGGGCATGAGATTATGTAGTCAATGAGTTAGCCACTAGACACTACGTTTACAGAATTTTCAATCTAACTCTTTATCTAAACCTTTATTTTACTAGGAAGAAGATGTGATGAGTTTTCCTATGAACTGAACAGACATATTGTATCCTGCTGGTTGGTTAAAAAATACTTTAACTGTTTATTATTATGAAGTAATCAAGATTATAATGAAGAAGAAGACTTATGACTACTTTATACGATTCTCCAGCTAACGTAAGGGATATTATAGTGCACAAGTGTGTGCGCAAACACAGGTGCTTTCTCTGTCGACACCGATCCGACATGACCGGAGTCAGGCGCAGGACCAACAGCTTTACGTACTTTCCGAATCACAGGAGTGATAAACCGCCAACTCCTTGACTCCAAGCTGTTTCTGAGTAATTGCAATATTGAAATACACGGCCACAAATTTTTCGGTCTGACCCGAAATTCGAACCCGGGACTCGTGGTCTTTAGGCGACGCATTGTACCATTTGACCAACGATGCAGTCAACTGTTAGGTATGTTTATAACAACTCCCCTGTGCTGACTATGACGTCACGTTCCGTCAGCTGCGATCTGACGTTACGTTCTCAGCACCTGACGCTCAAGGTCGAGATGACCACGAGTGACTGACAACCAACGAGTTGGAAAATTACTTTGTTTTTCTACACGTTGAAGGCATGGTGATGTCCGGATTATATTACTGTCGGATATTTTTTTTATGTACTAATTGGACTGAGTTAATTATTTTCCGGACTTTATAAGATCCGATATTAACAAGTGTTTTTTTGAGGCCCACGTAAATAAAGATATTTTGGGTTTTGAGTTTGAGTTTGAGTTTGAATATGGTTGATCTGGAAAGATAGAACTAGTGACTGTAAAATTGGGCTGGATTGGAAAAAGTGACTGGAAAATTGGAGGGCAAAGACCCAGAGGTAGAAGTCCAAAACGATGGTCGGACCAAATATCTCAACAGCTCGATATATCCGTCTACGATGCGTTGCACCAAGCGCCGGACCGGGATCAACGGAAGCAGACGGTTTCCAAAATAAAACGGAGTCACGATTCTCAGCAACGGGGCAACGATTAAGAAGAAAGAAAGACAGAAAGAAAACTTATTTATTTGGTGCATAAAACTTAACATTAAACAAATATTAAGGAGACAACAAACATTATGGACATTTTTCGATATTGTTTTTACGTAGTTAAACATAAAGTACAAGCGTACTTTATTCAGAACTACGTAAAATTATACTTTTTAATATAAGTATATACTTTTTATCATAAACATCTATGACTTAAATGTTTATTTCACGAAAATTTGCCCCAATAATCACAATCAGCTTTTGATTTAATGTCAAGAGTTTCATTACACCAAGCAAACAGTTAACGTATCGATACTTGACTTCTCCAACTATTAACAAAATATTTTTGTCCCGTCACTATCTTATCGACCGACCTCATTCGGTGGCGTGGGAACTTGACACGACTCAGACATTACTTGGTGTTACCACTGTAACATAACGCACTGCGCTAGCTAACTTCATACAGAAATGCGACGCTGTAAATTGAATTCTTTAATAGCTTTGTGTTTTCCCATATTGGTCTGGAACTTCAAAATAATGTGCCAACTGTGTTCCTTGCTTAGCATGTCGTAAAAGGAGACTAATGGTATATCGGTTTTTGGGTATATGATTGAGTAGGCGATAGCTAGCTACTTGTCTTAATAATTTTCCATCTAACCCAGCCCAGTGTTTGATTTTGGCTGAATGCCTGTGTAAAAGAGGCTTGCTGCACCTCCTTCGGGGTTACGGGCGTAATGTTATCTGTTGCATGTATGTCTACTTTTGACCATTTTCCATTAAACCCAAATCGATTTTTGGCTTAATGTGCTTTAAGGAGTTAATTTCTCCTTGGATTCTGATTTTGAGCATTGATAAGTATGTATGTATGTAAGGACTAAGTGCGTTACTTATCGGTTTGCACAATGCCCTATATGTCGATAAAATTTCTAAGAAGTAAGTTAACACTGACTCAATGGATTAGCGCAATTCCTTGTAGCGCATTGTAACTCATCTGGTGGGAACCAATCCATGCGTTGGACTTGCCGGCGGCAGTTTTTATATACTGCTAGGCACTTCTTCCTTTTTAATGAGGTTGGCAAAGCCTTTGAAAGTTCGTAGTTGTTCAAATGTCTATTAATACATTTACTTTCTGAATATTTAATAGACTCACTAGTCAATATCCTTGAAACTCGTTATAGCCATATAAATCATGCTACTATGTATATATCGCGTTTCTTCTTCTTCTTCTTTTTCAACTTCTTTGATCCCACTGCAGGGTATAACCTTCTCCATCTTGCGCCATGTACAACGGTCCTGTGCGAACCTTCACGTTCGTCCCGCTATTCGGTGAATGTCGTCCACATACATACATACATAACATCACGCCCATAATCCCCGAAGGGGTAGGCAAAGTCAAAGGGGCAGGACATTCAGCCAAAAATAAAGCCAAGCTGGGTTAGATGGAAAATTGTGAAAAAGCAGTGACAAGCGGCTAACCTGTCGCCTACACAATCACACAGCCAAAACCCGATATACCATTAGTCGCCTTTTACGCCATGCTAGGCAAGAAACACAGTTGGCAAATAAAGCCTAGACCAACATGGGACTATATAGTAAATCCCATTTAGTAAATATATGTACTCGTATATATCTAGTGTTGTTCAGCAATTAAATTCAATTAAACATAAGTAGTCATTAGTCCGTACTCTGTAGACCAGCATAGACGATATCTAACATCACAAGTTCCCAAATTCCGTACAAAATTAAGTAATCATGTTTTATCAGAACACGAAAACATATCATTATTAACTTGATAGACAACGTCGTTATAAATAACTAGCTTTTAGCCCGCGGCTTCGTCCACGTGTAATTTTGTCGGTTATAACGACTCTTATAGGATGATGTTAAATTTTTTCGTAATGAAGAACATCTGTTACAGAAGGAATTAGACAAAGGAGGCTTGGAGGAAATATTAAAAATATTAACGAATGATATTTTTAATATCATTCGTTAAATTTTTGAATGTTTGTCCCGTGTTGGTCTGGGACTTAAAAAGAATGTGCCAACTGTGTTTCTTTCATAGCATGTCGTAAAAGGCGACTAATGGTATATCGGGTTTTGGGTATGTGATTGTGTAGGCGACAAGCTAGCCACTTGTCACTACTTTCTCAAAATTTTCCATCTAACATAGCCCAGTTTTATTTTTGGCTGAATATGCTTAAAGGGGCCTGCTGTCTATTTGACTCTGCCTACCTCTTCGGGGATTATGGGCGTGATGTTATGTTATGTTTATATTAAAAACACAAATTGAAGGCGTGGAAAAAGATACAGTAAAGACAGTTGTAGTATGACATCTTACTAATATTATAAACGCGAAATTTTGTATGGATGGATGGATGGACGTATGGATGTTTGTTACTCTTTCACGCAAAAACTACTGGATGGATTTTAATGAAACTTTACAATAATATAGCTTTTACACCCGAATAACATATAGGCTCAGTTTTAACAATGTACCACGCGATCAAAGCCGCGGGCAGAAGCTAGTTAGTAATAATGATGTCAACAACGTCGAAATTTCGCAACATACAAAACATAGCAGTGGTCTAATTAATATGTACGTAACATGATTACATCATTACTAGATTATCCGTAGACACAATATGATAATACAATCAGAATTTATTATTAAACTAAAGCCGAAAACAATAGCGAATTCATAATTCGGAAATTTTTAATTGGAATTAACAATTCAACGAGCCAAATTGGAAAATAATCAGTGAAATACAGTGCATTGTAATTTGGCCGATAATCTGAATCCGATCAACTGAAGTAAAATGACAAATATATTTGTTTCGCAAATAATATCTAATAAATAGGTATACGAATATGAGTATATTTTCACTGTAAATATAAAATGAATGTTGAAGAGGCGAGTGAGGTGTGTAGGGATCGTGCCATATGGCGTTCGGTTCTCTCTGCCTACCACGCTAGGGATGTGGCGTGAAGTTTAGTTAGTTAGTTAGATATAAAACAAAGTCGCCACTTGTATCTGTTGTAGGCTACGATAAGAGATGACAAGAGATGTTTATGCGATTTTCGTCAATAGACAGTGATTTAAGAGAAAAGTTTAATATTGTTTTATGTGCTCACTGCTCTGCTGAAATCGTCCTGGTTCCAGCTGGATTTTTTGACACGGCATTGCAGTCCCTATCAGGGATCGCAATTCAGCACCATTTCCGGTGGAACCAGCATACATATGTCTGGACCAAGTTAGAATGCTGGATCCAGCATTGCAATCCCTACTGCTCACATATGGCGTATGCTCCTATGTATATATCTATAAACTAACTAACTAACTTACTAAACTTCACGCCACTTTTTTCACCAATGGAAATCTACTTGATCAGCTAGCAATATTTTGGCTATATTTTATTCCTGTTTTCCCGCGGCAACGGGTACTATGTGAATAAAGCCACAAGGCACTGCCAGTATATAAAAAAAAAGCTGTGGTCGTATTATCGACATTTTACAGTGAGCGGCGCGTCCGGTGACGCGACATATCAGCTGACCCCGTTCCTGTGGAATCAATCAATGTGTTGACTTAACGACGTTTAAGTTGCAGTGAGCTATTATAATGCCATAAAGCACACAACAGTCGTATAAGTGGTTTGTTATAATCAAATAATTGCTGTGTTTCGATCGTGTTGGAGTTGTTTTGATTAGAATTAATATTTCGTTCTGGCATAAGTTTCTACCGTAATTTCATTTTTTAGTGTACTTGCCATCAGTAAGATATAAATTTTGCATCAACTGATTATCCATATAATGCATTTTAATTAAGAAGTATGGATATATTTAAATATTGACAAAAAAATTACATCTGGAAAATTTAATGTAAGAAAATATGGAATCATGAAAATGAAACCGGATTTGTGACCAAGATCCAAAAAAATTGCCTGGTTCCTCTATCTTAGGGTATGACGGTCAGATCGACAGTCGCTTCAATGTTATTACCAGACTCGCTAAATCCTAGATCATGGTCTAAGTGGAGCCCGTCTAAGCACGGGACATAACGCTTAAAAAATGATGATATGGAATCAAATTGGATGATTGGGTCTAAGTCTCCCCTTCCCCCCTGTGAGTAAAACTATCCAGTTTTACACACAGGCCAGGTCAGAAGTACTATATACATACGCACAATAAAATAATACAAACATTTAAAAAAAATACAGTTTAAGATATTGAAATAAAAGGAAACATGACCATAAAAAAATGGAAGGATGACGTCTGTCCACCCCTACGGGATAAGGGGTGATATACGTATGTATAAACTGGCATAAAAGGTCGCCAATGAGAATGTTCCCTCCTAAGCACACGGTTGTTACCTTCGCGATCCCCCTAAATATAAGGTAAGTAAAATAAATCTGCATAATTTTATTTGTACATGTAGGTACTCTCATTAATGGCAAATGGGATGAAAGTCAAAACGACGTTGGCTTCGTAAAACGTGAACGCTTTCGAAACTTTACAAGCTATTTGTCATAAATACCGGTTTTATATGAATTTCTTTTTGCCGTAAAATTAATAAATAAATTCTCCAGACTGACACACCAATTGCCTAGTTCCCAACTTATTATAAGCTTGTTCTATGGATACTATACGAACGGATAGACATACTTAAATATAAAAATCCATGACTCCAGTACATATGTCCATGTTCATCACACGAGACATTTGCCTCTAGCGGGATTCTAACCCGCGTCCCTTGTTTTCGTGGCTAGGGTCTCTGTCCACTCGACTAACGGGCCAAACTAGAAGACGAAAAACCAATTCTGTTAGTAACATAATAATTATTTTTCATAGTTTTAATAAAATTGTTATACTTTCCTCTTTTCTAGCTTTATTAATAAACGGAGACACATTCCTCTGATTTGGAAAGTCTGGATTATGTTAAAGCGGATTACGTTACGGTTATACATCCATAGAATTTTGGATGATTTGGTTTCTAAGAGCGGTGGTAAGGACACGCCGAGCAGTGCGGGTTCAAACCTCTGGATTTTTCGATTCTATGTACGTATTCATACCATTAGCTCGACGGTGAGGGAAAACATCGTGAAGAAACCTGCAAAATTCAAACAACTTTGGATTTGTAACCACGATCCAAAAATTGTCTGGTTCCCCTATCTTAGGGTTACGAAGGTCAGGTCGGCAGTCGCTTCAATGTAATTACCAGACTTGCTAAATCCTGTATCATGGTCTAAGCGGACCCTGTCTAAGCACTGGACATAACGCTAGGAAGATGATTGGTTTTCTTGCAATGCTTTCTTTTATGTGAAGGAAAAAGAAAGAGCAGAGGTCCCAAGATTGAACCCTGGGGAACTCGCATCAATAGGAGAACACAATATTTTTTCTATTAAAATTTCAATAGAAATAAAAATATCTATCAGAGTTTTCCAGACATTTATATTTCGCTCCATTCTATTTCAGATAGGGATTCATTTACCGTCTCTCGTTTATCGTCAAAGTTTCATTAAAATCCATGCAGTACTTTTTGCGTGAAAGATACATACATCCATACAAACTTTCGCGTTTTTAATAATAGTAAGATTAAATTAGCAAGAAGGCAAACAAATATTATTTGTCGTGCTAGTTAAATAATAAATGTTTGCAGTTTACCAAATAACAAAAGAAATGCAATTCCCACAATTATACATATTTAAGTCCAGTCCAATCCTGATGTTCCTGGAATAATACGAACGTAATTGCCCGGGAATAGTATTCGCTATTTACGGAGTTCTAGGAAAATAATAGTGCCCGTAATAGGAACTCCAATTTAAATCATTGCACGTTAGAATTGTGAATAATGGAGCAGTGAATAATTTAGTAACAATTTTATTTATATACAGTTTTATTTAGTTAAGAAATATGACTATATCGAATATTGATTACGCAGGCTTTTTTGAAGAAGGGGGAATTTAGAACATTTGTGTTTATGTGACTTTCAATTCTATAAACATATAATCCATCACACCCGCAAACAAAAAAAGGGAAAGCAGAGTCAAAGGGCCAGCAAGCCCCTTTTGGCCAAAAATTTAATTGGTTTAAGTAACTAACTAACTAAACTTCACGCCACTTCCCTAGCGGGGTAGGCAGAGAGAACCGAACGCCATATGGCACGATCCTTACACACCTCACTCGCCTCTTCAACATTCATAATCCTTTTCATACAAGCTCTACGATTTTTATGACTCCTAACATCACCTTCTTTTAATACACGACCAATCTGGTCGTGGTAGGTGAGCCTGGGCCTTCCGCGGCTCCTACATCCTTCCACATTCGCATTGTATATCTGTTTAGTCAATCTTTCGTCATCCATTCTTTCCACATGTCCGAACCACCGGAGCATGCCTCTTCTTACCTTGACTCCGACGCTGTCCTTCAGACCAACTCTCTTTCTTACATCATCATTCCGAACGCAGTCTGTGAGCGATACACCGCAGATTTTCCGCAGCGCACGCATCTCGACCGCGTTTATTCTACTTTCATGCTCTTTCTGCCATACCCAACTCTCGCTTCCATATGTTAGCGTAGGAATCAGCACCGCATTGTGTATGGCGAGCAGGGCCTTCTGGCTTAAGATTTTGCTGCCTAAAAGTTTTCCTAACGCTCCATTCACCCTATTCCCTGCATTCACTCTTCTTTCTATATCAGCGGAGTACCTTCCATCCCTACTAAATGCAGATCCTAGATATACAATTTCATTCACCTGTTCCAGCACTACATCGTCAACCGTTATCCTTGTATCCGTTCTGGTTTCATCTCTTTCAAACACCATAATCTTTGTTTTCTTCGCATTCAAATGTAAGCCTCTCTCCTTGCAATCATCTTTCAATGTTGTGACTAGTTGCTGCAGATCCGATGCCGACTCTGCTAGAAGTACGGCATCGTCCGCGTAAAGCAGGCAGTTCACAACCAGGTCACCCATACGCACTCCAACATTCATAGATCTAATCCTCTGGAGACAATGGTCGAGATATAGGATAAACAGCAGAGCAGACAGCACGCATCCTTGTCTGACACCAATATTGACGTCAAACCAGGGTGACAGGCTGCCCTCCACTTGCACGCATGCCGTACATCCCACATAGGTGGACTGCGCAGCACGAAGCAATGCTCCATCAATCCCATATCTCGGCAATATGTCCCAAAGGTCCTTTCGTACAACCCTGTCAAAGGCCTTCTCCATATCCACAAAACCGCAAAAAACCCTCTGACTTTTGGCCAGATGCTTCTCCACGATGTTGCGAAGAGAGAAAACTTGATCCGTGCATCCTCTACCATTCCGGAAACCTCCCTGTGCCTCCCACAACATTCCATCAGATTTCACCCTCATTCTCCTCTCAATAATCTTGCCATACACCTTTGCTGCTAAGCTGATCAAACTGATGGCTCTATGGCTGGCACAGTCCATACGTGACCCAGCACCCTTGTACAGAGGCACGATAACTGCCCGTCTCCAGTCCATTGGGACCTTTCCGTTTCTCCAGCATAGATTGCACAAGAACCAGAAAGCGTCCTGGACGCTAGCGCCACCTAGCTTGATCATCTCCGCAGATACCTTGTCTATTCCCGCGGCCTTTCCACTTTTCAGACTTCGTATCGACCATTCAATCTCATTCATAGTGATGTCTTCATCAGACGCTGGCACCACAGAATCAGACATAGCCTCACTCTCAGTGCCAACATCAGAGACATACTCATACATTTCTCCAAAATATTCACTCCACCGTTCTAACACCTCGTTCGGGTTTGCAAGAATGTCACCAGCTTTAGATTTAATCTTACTCATTCCGGATGCCGACGAATATCCCCGAGACCTCTTAACCTCCCTCCAAAAGAGCTTGGAATTAGCCTCGAAACTATTCGTCAGTCTCCTTTCTTCATTCATAGCTACTCTTTCACGCTTCTCTTTCACTAAAGCTTTGGTTTCACTCTTGCAATAACGGTATATTTCTTTCTTCATCTCAAGCATACTTTCATCCATTTGCAAAGATGAGACATAATCAAGCCAGGCCTTCTTCTTTCTCGCTACGGAGGCTTTGACCTCCTCATCCCACCATGCGTCACCTTTCATTGTTCTACGTCTCCTTGCGCATCCACATGCCTCTTTTGCACTGTCCACCATGCTCTCTTTCAAAATGTTCCAGCAATCATCAACATCTAAGCCAGAAAGACTCGCATTCGCAAGTCTTTCATTGACTAAGCCTACATACACACTCCTTACACTTTCATCTTCCAGTTTTTCATTCCTTATCCTTTCAGTGCCTCCGCATGGAGTACGCACTCGCCAGTGCCTCCACTTCTTGAAAAGCCCAGCAAACCGGCATACTACCAGGTAGTGGTCTGTTTCAAGAGTAGGGCCTCTGTAGGCTCTTGTATCCAATATACTATTGCGGAGGCGGCTATCGACTAAAATCAAATCAATCACACTTTTTTGGTCATTCCGTCTCCAAGTATACGTGTGAATATCCTTATGACGGAAAATAGTGTTTGCCACAAGGAGGTTCCGTTCCAAACATACTTCCAAGATTTGCTTACCAGCATCATTCACTCTCTTGTCTCCATATGGGCCAAGGACTGCTTCATAGTCAGATCGCTTGGTGCCAACCCAACCATTCAAATCTCCACACATAATTATCCTCTCATTTCCTTCAGTCAGGTCCAGAATTTCTCTAACAGACTCCCAGAACTCCTCTAGTTCTTGGGGACTGGCTGAGCTTACTGGCGCATAGCCTGCAACCAGAAAGACTCGCGTAATACCCAGTTTAATACGAACCCAGAGGAGTCTCGGGCCAACTAATCCATAGTCTTTCACACCAGAGACTAAACGAGAGGAAAGCACTACTCCAACTCCACCGCTGGCATGACAATTCTGTTCCACACCAGACCACAGAGCCATCATACCACCGGGAAGCTCATCTGCATCGCTGCCCTTCCGCTTAGTCTCTGTCAAGCACAGAACATCCAGGCGTCTCTCATTCATTACGTCAATCATCTCATACATCTTATCTTTCATTCCACCTCTTACATTCCACGTGCCTATACGGCACTCTGTTCTCCTCGTTCCGCAGTGACCGGCGTGGCGTGAAGGGTGGCGGCCCCCTTCGCCGCACTCGCCACTTTTCGCACCGACGAGGGCTCGTCGGTGCGCGTCGCATCGGGGGAACGCCCTACCCCGCTCTGCGGAATTAGATCGGTCGGTTTAAGTAAAGTTACATAAAAAAAATAAAGTTACACAAAAAATGTGGCAAAAGAGTTGTATGTGGTTAACTCGTACATAATCATAAACCCAATATCCAGTTCACCATTTGCTACTTTTTACAACATGCTAGGCAAGGTGTTCCTTGCCTAGCATGTTGTAATAAGGTGCCAACTGTGTTCAGTTGGCACCTTATTTCTAAGTTCCAGACCAACATGGTACTCTTATGGGTAGCTTTACAAAAACCTATAAGCCGACATAACATGTCGTCAATTTGTCAATTATTTTTCTTTTTTCTCTAAGCAACATTCCGAACCGGTGGTAGATTCATATTATTAGTTGATTTTCTTGTTGTATTGCTTCAAACCCATATAAGAGAGTAATTTGACTTTGACTTTGACTTTCTCCCACTTAATCCAACTTTGTAGAGAGTAACTTATCCAAGCCATAAAACGGTATAACATAAAAAATAAAGTTCTCTCTCTTGCTTCGTGGAGCGCAAAAAGTATTCAAATGAGCCTGACTCGGCACCTCACATTCAGAAAGGTGAACTTTATCCATTGTGAGAATGATACTGGCCTTATCCCATGTCCAAAGGAAAAATTTACATTTTACTCACGGACTAGTAAAAAAAGAAGGACTCCGCGCCACTAACTAGACGATGAGGCTACTGAGGAGTTCCACCTTGACACGCAACTTACATCACAAATACAATACAAATTTCCGATATCTGGTATCCGTAAGTCTTACACACACATGTATAAGGGTGGCTTCACGCTGTACTATGACAGCGTTGAGTCCTTTTATTTTTACTAGTCCGTGATTTTACTATAAGAATAATAACTAAATAAATAAAATGAATTCTTCAGATTGGCACACCGATTCCCTAGTCCCAAACTAAGCTTATAAGCTTGTGCTATGGATACTAGGTGAACAGATAGACATACTTAAATACGTTTATAAACATCCATGACTCGAGTACAAATATCCAAGTTCATCACACGAAATATTTGCTTCTAGCGGTATTCGAACCCGCGACCCTTGGTTTCGTGGCCAGGGTCTCTGACCACTCGACCAACGGGCCAGTCCAAGAATATTCTTCTATTGTACAGTTTGAGTATTCAACTCTTTATATTTTTACATCTACGCACGGATTCATACTCTCTTCTTTGATGAAGGGAATTAAGGAAACCTGCACATTCATATAACTATGGACGTGGAACCATGATCCATTTGTCTGGTTCCCCTAACTAAGGGCTATGAAGGTCAAATTTCAGTCTCAGTAATACATGACCTAGGATCATAGTTCAAGCGGGCTTTTACTTAGAACGGAACATAACGCTAGGAATATGATGATATATATTTAGAGGCGAATGACGTAGAAGCTCATATAAAATCGGGTTCGAGAAAACCTTTTTGTTTTGGATTTCAAGGGAATGCGGGTACACACACATTCATCATCGGTGTAGATGGGACACGTATATATATTGGAGTAGAACACAAATCAAATCAAATCTATTACATCTATACCTACTTATAATAAATCTGTAGAGAAGTCAATACTGTACATGAAATATATTTTCAAAATAAATATCAGGGGGTGATTAGTGAACGATACTGATGCCAAAAATGCAATCAGTAAAATTTTTGTCTGTCTGTCTGTCTGTCTGTCTGTATGTTCCTTATAGAAACAAAAACTACTCGACGAATTTTTAACGAAACTTGGTACAATTATTCTTCAAACTCCTGGGCAGGTTATAGTATACTTTTCATCACGCTACAATCAATAGGAGCAGAGTAGTGAAGGGAAATGTTGGGAAAACGGGAGAAGTTACTCCATTTTTTAAGCTTCCGTCGCGTGTGCAGCCTTAATGGTATATATATTTTTCTTCAAACTTTCCATACAAAAGTTGATCAGCTGATTGGCTATTTTGAATGAAAATTAATTTTTTGCTTGTTTCTTAAAATCCTGTAAATTGATTCCCTAGAATATTGAGTTAAGTAAGTAGGTAAGAGGTTCGCTTTTACCAAAAATAACTTTGTATAAGTCGTAAGCTCCTATATATATATAAATAGAGACAAATATATATTGATAGACATTGATCTGACTCCCGAGTTTAGTATCTTAAGCATTCAACTCCTGGTGCATACTGTCACTATCAAATGCGTCATCGAGCCAGTCAAATCATACAGCTTTAACTACCAATTGAATTTTTCCTGTATCCAATAGCAGGATTAAACTCTCTAGTCAACAAAATAATCAGCAAAACTCACACCTTCACACACCCATAATTACAAGTTACTAAACTAATCCAAGCAATTACTCAAAAAAAAAACAAATACCAATTCAAATCGCTGATTCGATGTGATCTCAATTTAACTTAAGTCCCACCAGTAATTACGTTATATCTAGGTCAACCATATTGGTGGGGTCAATCAGGATCCATAACACCTCGCAGACAGACCTCTATAATAAGCTGTGTCAATTGCAATGATCATCGAAACAATTTATACGCTAATTTGGAACCAACGAAAGGAGTTTGAGTCTGCTCTGGGTAGCAAAGAGTTGGAAAATGACAATGTTAAGTATGTTTTTCGACTAGACTGTGTGTATTTTTTATTGTTTCTTTTTCTGGAAAACGGCGGATATTCGTACAATCCTACTAATATTATAAATGCGAAAGTTTGTATGTATAGATGGATTTTTGTTACTCTTTTACAAAAAAACTACTGAATGGTATTTTAATGAAACTTTAGAATAATATAGCTCATACACCCGAATAACATATAGGCTATGTTTCATCGATGTACCACCCGAGCGAAGCCACGGGCAGAAGCTAGTGTTATATATATCGCGCTAATCGCCCCTGGTTTAACGAAAAGTCAGGGGATAAGCGTGTTGGGTGGGGGATTCAGCCTGGTAACCCAGGGGGGATTTGATAAAAAGTAAATCGTGTGTCGCCTACTAATGTCAAACATGGGACAAATTATAAACAATCGAAGAATACTCGTAAAAATGTACTTAACAGTTCAATTATTCTAGGTTTTCAACATTTTCCGTTATGTGTGTGAGTGGTTCGAGACCCTGGCCACGAAACCGAGGGTCGCGGGTTCGCATCCCGCTAGGGGCAAACGTTTGGTGTGATGAACTGGACATTTGTACTCGAGTCATGGATGTTTATAAACATATTTAAGTAAATATATCCGGTCATCTAGTATATAGCCCTAGTTCCAAAGGGAATTGGTGTGTCAGTATGGAGAATTTATTTATTTAATATTAAACTAGCTGTGCCCGCGGTTTATGGTTTATGGGTAATGTTTATACCTATAGCCTTTTTAACTTTGATATGACCTTCTATAATGAACTATACAACAAAAAAATATTTTTTCAATTCGGACCAGTAGTTTCCGAGATTAGCTCGTACAATTTAACAACCAAACTCGTCAGCTTTATATATAAGTATAAGTATTAGTATATTAGTATAGATAAGATGAGGAAAGTGGTTATAAACAATAGAGTGATTCAGAGTGATTATATACATAGGTATACATTTTTACATAGTTTAATACTTTAAGGGGAAGCACTGGCTCCTGAAACACGGTTTATTACTATCTTGGGAGTCAGGACTACATTAAAACTGTAGGCTAAATGGTGTATTATAATAAAAAAAAAAAAAAAAAATGTATTAACGCATACTATATACACTCTTAAATCCTTAAAGTAAGCAAGTCTTCAAAAGCCTTCCAGCTATATTTTCAATCTTAAACTTCATAGGTCTATGTAAAAACATTCTTATTCAAACAGCTAAAACCTATAATAACACACATAACGTCAGGCCCATAATCCCCGAAGGGGTAGGCAGAGTCAAAGGGACAGCAGGCCCCCTTAACCTCAATCAGCCAAAAACAAAACTGGGCTGGGTTAGATGGAAAATTGTGAAAAAGTAGTGACAAGTGGTTAGCTCGTCGCCTACACAATTACATACCCAAAAACCCATAAACCATTAGTCGCCTTTTACGACATGCTAGGCAAGAGACACAGTTGGCTCTTTTTTTCAATCCCCGACCAACATGGGACAAAATATAATACAAACCGCTAAAAGTGTGCAAGGGGGTGGGGGTTGCGCCGTGACGCCCTAATTGGATGACACACTTTGAACTACCGAGAGTAGCATCTTTAGGTGTACTCGTTAGTTGGAAATGTACATACAAGATGCATATATTACCACACTCACACTGCCTCGTTTGTCTAGTGGTAGCATGCGCCGCCTAAGGACCAAGAGGTCCCGGGTCCAAATCCCAAGTCGGGCCAAAAATTTGTGGCTGAGTATTTCAATATTGAAATGACTCAGTAACAGCCCGGAGTCAGGAAGTTGGAGGTTTAATCACCCCCGTGCCTCGGAAAGCACGTTAAGCCGTTGGTCCTGCGCCTGAGCTCTCTGGTCATGTCGAATTGCCGTCTCACCGTACTATGAGAGTGAACGAACAGAGAGTGCATCTGTGTTTGCGCACACACTTGTGCACTATAATATCTCCTGCGCAGTGGGCTAATCCTCGTTCAGATTGGCCGCGTGACCGATATCGGTTAGGAGAACATTACATTTATGAAAAAAAAGAGTAGGTAAAATATATTGCGCGGCGGCGCGCAGCAGTATCAACAAACGTGGGTTTTAAAGATAACTTTGTAATGACATAACTCAATATTTATTATGTACTAGGTGACATTAATAGAAAAAACATGTATAGTTATTTTTCCTAACAATGAGTGTTTTTATAAATAAAACATTCAAAAGATGGCGTAATTGTGACGTACGGTCTTGTCACCCTCATTGGTAAGTCTTCCGAATAAACTGCCATGCTGTCAACAAAGAGCCAATAGTGACAGTGATAAGACTTCCGCGTGCCATCTGGCGGTTTTTGTGTTTTTAAAAACCCTTATTGCTTTATTTAAATTTGGAGAGTATTCAATTCGTATTCACCGTTGGCACATTATTTTTAAGTTCCAGACCAGCATGGGACTATGGGGTGGGTTAGATGGAAAAATGTGAAAATAAAATAACTTAAGGAAATAAAAAAACAGATCTGCTCAGTCCGCTGTTGGTCTGGGACTTAAAAAGAATGCTCCAACTATGATCATAGCCCAGCATGTCGTAAAAGGCGACTTACGGTAAATCAGGTGTTGGCTGTGTAATCGTGTTGGCGACGAGCTACTTGTCACTACTTTTTCACAATTTTCCATCTAACCCAGCCCAGTTTTATTTATGGCTGAATGTGATTATAGGGTATTTTTTGCCCCTTTGACTTATAGGAGTGATGTTACGTATGTATGCTCACTCTACTCAAGATACCTACTGACTACATAGTCTATTCAGCTCTATTATCATTTAATATCGTATGAGGGGTGGTTTCAACCCCTCATACATCCATCAATCAGTTCACAAGTTTCATCGCCCTCACGAAATTATATTGAAATCTGGTAAATTGATGACTAACAATTAAGATTTAAAAAAGCCTCGCTCGACACCCTCGGAACGTAAATCTCATAAGATGGCTGACTTTTCTTTTTTTTTTTAATTGTGAACGTGGCGTTCCGTTTTTCGCAGCCAAAATATTAGAATATTTTTAACATTCGCGATGAATTTGAATGTTTTAATTGCGTGAACAAAGAGTACGACGCCTTAACAAAATATTTAATTTTAATTTCAAATATTATCTTATAAACTATATACCACTAAACACTAGATAAAGAAATACCACCATTGACTTCATGGTAAAATTCAAAATATCTTTAAACTTAGAACCAAACTCAAATCCTAATTTATTTTTTATCCAAGTCGCCATAATCACGCTGCCGGCATGATGGCAGTTCAGTCACGTAATTGCGATCCGAGTCTTAGCATGCGGGTGCTAACAGACCGAGTGAGTCCGCAAGTTTGTTATCAGATAACGGACGTGCGGGCTCTGTGAGGACCGGGCTTACAACTGGGTGCGATTAGGTTCAAAGTTCTATTGCTGCAGTTAAGCAATGAATTGCTAATATGGTTCTTTAACCAACTTGAGACTTTCTCAAATTCCCCATTCTGGGGTCCGTTGTAACCTAACTGGGTGCGATTAGGTTCAAAGTTCTATTGCTGCAGTTGAGCAACGAATCGCCTATATGGTTCTTTAACCAACTTGGGACTTTCTCAAATTCCCCATTCTGGGGGCCGTTGTAACCTAATAGGGTCAAAATGCAATAGCAGCAGAGCAACGAATAGACCAGTTGCTTAAAGTCTCAATGTGCTGAGTGGGGCTGGTTACAACGTAACTGGGAGCGATTAGGTTTAAAGTTCAATTGATGAAGCAGAACATTATACCACTAGCTCGACGGTGAGGTAAAACATCATGATGAAACCTGCAAATTCAAACAACTTTGGATTTGTAACCATGATCCAAAAATTGTCTGGTTCCCCTATCTCAGGGTTACGGAGGTCAGATCGGCAGTCGCTTCAATGTAATTACCAGACTCGCTAAATCCTGGATCATGGTCTAAGCGGACCCCGACTAGGCACAGGACATAACGCTAGGAAAATGAATGATGATGAAGCAGAACAACATATAAGCTCTATGCTTACTTATAGTGTCAGTAGGTCCAGATAGGGAGCGCTTATAACCTAACTAGGTGCGATTAGGTTCCTTAAATCCTTATCGGAAGACGGAGCAGTTAGAAAAAATACCTAGGGGTCCCATATACCCCGTCTGCTTCGCGTTTATAGTTAATGTTATGTTATATAACCTAAAGCCTTCCGCGATAAATGAACACAAAAAGAATTTTTCAATTCGGACCAGTAGTTCCTGAAATTAGCGCGTTCAAACAAACAAACGAACTCATCAGCTTTATATATTAGTAAGTATATAGAAGTATAGATATATGCTACATATGTTAGTAGGATTGAAAAATCCCTACGGCTTTCTTCTTATATACTAAATCACACAAACGGCTGTATACACATTTACTGAGTGGAAATGAATCGCTTGCTCATTTCCTCTCTAAGAACGTACGGTGTCGGTTGAGCCAACGCGCGCCCGTTCCAAATGCTTACCAAAAGCCTCTAGCTGCGTTATAAACACGTTTCCTAGCTTAAGCCGTGGAATGGATAGCAAAGGGGGGAATTATAGTTCTTTCTGGGGGGGGCCTGTAAACGGGGGATATCGGGACTTATCGTATCGACCAGCCAACAACTGATATTTTTTTGTATAGCAATAATAATTTAACATCTAATACCTAACATCTAATAGTCCAGTGTTGGTCTGGGACTATTAAAGAATTTGCCAACTGTGTTTCTTGCCTAGCATGTCGTAAAAGGCGACTAATGGTATATGGGGTATTGGGTATGTGATTGTGTAGGCGACGAGCTAGCCACTTGTCACTAATTTTTTATAATTTTCCATCTAACCCAGCCCATTGTCCCGTGTTGGTCTGGGATTTAAAAATAATGTGCCAACTGTGTTTCTTGCCTAGCATGTCGTAAAAGGCGACTAATGGTATATCGGGTTTTGGATATGTGGTTGTGAAGGCGACAAGCTAGCCATTTGTCACTACATTTTCAAAATTTTCTACCTAAAAGTTAAAGAGGCTTGCTACCCCTTTGACTCTGCCTACTCCTTCGGGGATTATTGGCGTGATGTTATGTATGTGTAAGTCATTTAATATGACGTTACATTTTAATGTATCTGATATTGTAATTTAGCCACGAAGGGGTAGAGTCCAAAGGGCGTTTCTTAAATCTCTTTTGAGCAATAACTAAATTGAGGTGGGACAGAAGAAAATGGAGAAAAAGCAGTGACAAGTTTTATTGTGCAGCTTGCACACTCATTAAATACATAATCAGGCATTACACAATACACATACATACGTACATCAGTGCTCTGTCAAAATGTTTCATTAACTAACTAACTAAACTTCACGCCATTTCCATAGGGTAGGCAGATAGAACCGAATGCCATATGGCATGGCACGATCATTACACAACTCTCTTGCTTCTTCAAAATTCATTATCCTTTTTACGGATACGAAACTCTACGGTTTTCTTTTTAATTTGTATTTGTTTTCCAGCCTATGGATAAGTAACCATGATCCAATTTGTCTGGTTCTTGTAAAAGTTATTGAGGCCAAATAGGCAGTCGCTTCATTGTCATAACCACTCATTTAATTTTGAATAATAGTCTAAATGGACCCCGACTAAGCACGAGACATAACGGTTGGAGGATGATGGTAATATTTAGGGACTCGTAAACTACGTTATAGATTAGATCATTCTTTTGTTTCTCATCTAATGTTCAAAGCGCACTCACTCAGTTCAGACGTGTTGCGGACTGGTGACTGTTATTTATACATTTACCAGCTGTTTTTATGATTTTTTCCGCGGCAAAAGGAACCTATTTTCATTTATATAAATATAGTAAGCGAAAAACTTTAAAACCCGTTATTTTACCTCCGATTTTCCGATGCCAAGAAACGATCTTTCTACTTCCGAACAAGAAAAAATGCTATTTGAATATGCGTGTTCTTTTGACAATATCGCACACGCCATCTGCCGACATCGAAAATAAGCAGACGGTAACGAGAATTCGAATAAAAGCCAGATCAAGATATAGCCAGAGCCGCAACGAATACTTCTTATTTTGTATTGCGACACGCTGCGCTAATTTCCTGTGTATTTTTCTATATTTCTCACATTGAAAAGCGAGGGAATTTGTTCTGAAACAGCAATTTCTTATGAACGGTGATTTTTGGTTATATAATGTTTTATCTATAAGCATGGATATAAACAATTTTTTATCCCGGAAAAATGATTAATAATTAATTTATAATTGACCGAAATTCATGCAGGCTGAGCTGTAGGCAAAACTAATAATTAACATAGACATTGACAAAGTAACTAGATATCATCGCGCAGTGTTAAAGACACGCATCTTATATATGATGAGTGCGGATTCAACTTCGGGCAGGCTTTTCTGAATTTTTCAAATCCATATATACATACTAACTCGGCGGCGAGGGAAAACATCGTTATGAAAACCTGCACCAGCATACAACTATTTTATTTTACATACATACATAACATCACACCCATAATCCCCGAAGGGGTAGGCATAGTCAAAGACGCAGCATGCCCCTTCAACCACATTCAGCCAAAAATAAAGCCGGGCTGGGTTAGATGGAAAGTTGTGAAAATGCAGTGACAAGCGGCTAACCTGTCGCCTACATAATCACACACCCAAAACGACATGCTAGGCAAGAATCACAGTTGGCATATTTTTTTTAAGTCCCAGACCAACATGGGACCGTGGGCTAGGTTGGATGGAAAGCTGTGAAAAAGGAGTGACAAGTGGCTAGCTCGTCGCCTACCCAGTCACATACCCAAAAGCCCGTAAACCATTAGTCGCCTTTTACGACACGCTAGGCAAGAACCAGTTGGCACATTCTTTTTTTTTTGTCCCAGATCAACATGGGCCAAGTCCCAGACCAACATGGGATAATTTTTTTTATTTTATTTATTCATTTACTATGGATGTGTAACCATGATTCAAATGTCTGTTTCCCATAAATAAGGGTTACGAATTTCGGATCGGTAGTCGCTTCAATGTAATGACCAGACGTAATACATTTTGTATTATTGTCGTATTATATTTGACTGGTCCGACCGGTCAACCATGTCGATCGAGGAAAAAATATCGAACAAGTTAGTGATTACATCTACCTGGGACAGAAAATTATACTTGGAAAGGACTCACCTGATGCAGAAATCGACAGGCGTAAACAACTTGGCTGAGCAGCGTACGGAAAACCAAAAGATGTGCTCAACTCAAATATCCCGAAAAGCCTAAAGACACGGCTCTTTAACCAGTGTGTTCTTCCCGTCATGACATACGCTTGCGAGACGTGGACACTTACTGCCGGGATACTACATAAGCTCAAAGTAGCGCAGAGAGCTATGGAAAGGGCTATGCTGGGATTCTCTCTTAAGTATAGACTCCGGAACGACTACATACGCCAACGCATTAAAGTAACTGATATCGGGGAAGTAGTCGCGAAACTTAAATGGCAATGGGCCGGACATATCTGCCGTAGAGACGACGACAGATGGAGCCATAGAATCCTGCATTGAGTACCTCGGACAGGAAGGCGAAGCGTGGGCAGACTAGCTGACAGATTGTCGGACGACGTAAAAAAGACAGCAGAGCCGACCTGGACCAGAAACGCCGCATCGAGCAGTTTGTGGAGATCCATGCTAGAGGCATATGTCCAGCAGTGGACGCATACATGCTGAGAGAGAAAGAGAGAGAGAGAGATATTTGACTGGTCCGTTGATTGAGTGGTCAGAGACCCTGGCCACTAAACCGAGGGACGCAGGTTCGAATCCCGGTAGGGGCAAATGTTTCGCGTGATGAGCATGGACATTGTATTCGAGTCATGGATGATTACAAACGTACTTAAGTATGTCTATCCGTTCACCTAGTGTCCATAGTACAAGTATAAGCTTAGTTTGGAACTAGGGAACTGGTGTGTCGATCTGGAGATTTTTATAAATTTATTTTACAGTCTTAGCGGACCCCGACTAACGAAATGAGCTAAAACGAAATTGATAAAGTTAGCGTCTGTCCACTTCAAAAACAATCAATTAACTTCGTGGCTGTCACAGGTCACAAAACAAGTTAGGGCAGATAAGCTCCGATAGAGACCTAGGTCAGGCATGAAATAGAGCGACATGTTGCCGATATAGTTTAGTAATGAGATCAGTGGGACACACAACCGTTGGGAATGGTAAACTGCATCCAATATTATATATAAAATAAAACTACTAACTAGTACCCTCAAAAGGATTTCGGCCCAGGGCGCATCTGGTCTCCTTCCAACCCGATCAAGGCCTTTGGGACAGGTGACGGCTTCTTGCGAGGATTTTAATTAATAATGGCCCGATAGTGTGTGGAAGATGTCTTGAGACTAACTAAACTTCACGCCACTTCCCTAGCGGGGTAGGTAGAGAGAGCCGAACGCCATATGGCACGATCCTTACACACCTCACTTGACTCTTCAATATTCATGATCCTTTTCATACAAGCTCTACGGCTTTTATAACTCCTAACATCACCTTCTGTTAATACACAACCAATCTGGTCGTGTTAAGTGAGCCTGGGCCTTCCGCGGCTCCTACATTCTTATTATTATCTATACTAATTGTCCAATTTGTTTTTATTATTATAATTTATTTCATGTAACCAGTAAATATTGTTTACATTTAGTTATAACGAACTGCAATGACAGTCGTAAGCAGCTGAACCTAGCGGGAGCTAGTAGTACCAAACGCCACTAATAGATGGCGTTAGAAGTATTTTAGATCGCGCAAGCATTTCGGTTTTTCAAGGTTATATATATGCTCCATACAAAATGTTTATTGTTCGCTTTCTTAATAAACCCTAGTGTACTTTATACCACATGGTTTCATTTGGTGATTTGGGCCCTAGTTTAAATATGGTCCTTCGTTAGCCGGATATAAGGCGTATTTTGCAAGTGTCCTACTACGGCGACTTTTTGAGTGAGCTGCACGGAAACCAGTGATGGATCGTCACTGAAGTGCAGGCAGAGCTTCATAGAGTGAAGCTATTCAACTGAAGCAAGGCGCTAGAGGGCGCTATTGTGGAAGTCTACCAAGGAGCCGGGAGACGCAAGCTGGACGTCGTGGAGCAGTGGAGGCAAAGTGGATCGTAAGCGTAACCAAGAGATATATTGTGAGGTGCAGTTACTGTGAGTACATTTGTGATATTATCAGTGAATCAGTTCAAGAAAGTTTCAAAGTTGAAGAATTTAATAGACTTAGTAAAATTTGCTTAAATTTAGTAAGGAATTTAGGACTTAGAATATTAAGGAAAATTGTGGTTAGACGGGGAACCTATGCCCGATTTCATATCGATTTGTACACTTTAAAACACTTAGAAAATTTTCATAGATTGCAAATTTAGTACTAGAAATTTGTTTACATTACATACATAAATACTTTGTTCTTTGAAAATAAATATGGATAACTTATATAAAATTCAATATGATAAATACAGGTCTATTGATAAGGCTAGACAAAATTATAGAAAATCACCTAAAGATAGAATTAAAATACCATACTTAAAAACAAGATTAGAAGCATTAGATGATCAATGGAAACAGTTTAGTGTCACTCATGAGGAAATAATTCGATTATTTACAAATGAAAATGCAACTGATGATTATTTTACTCAGAATGTTTATGAGACTGCTGAAGAATTATATTTTATGTACAAGTCAGAGTTAAGAGAATCCATTGACCATTTAAGTTCAGTCAGTCAAACAACTAGTAAAGAGCAGGGTTCACCCAATGTAAGCCAGTCAAATGAAGGTTCATTTGTCAAATTGCCACAAATATCCATTCCTAAGTTCTCAGGGCAATATGCGGAATGGACTTCTTTTGAGGATTTGTTCATATCGCTAATTGATGGCAACAAATGTTTAGATGATGTTCAAAAAATGCACTATCTCAAAAGTCTCTTGACAGGTGAGGCCGAACAGTTGGTTAGGCATATACCGATAACAGCGGCAAATTATAGAGAGTGTTGGTCTCAATTAAGCAGTAGGTATAATAACAAAAGATTCTTATCCAACTCATTGTTAAAACGTTTAATGAGTCAACCTAATGTAAGTGAATCTTCGATTGCCATAAAGGGTCTTTTAGATACAACAGTGGAATGTCTTAATGGTTTGAAAAATCTAGGTGTTAATATCAATACCTGGGACATTATTATCATCTACATTATTAGCTCCAAATTAGACCCTGAGTCACGAAAGCAATGGGAATCAAGAATTAGCTCAAATGATAATTTGCCAAAGTTTTCCGAATTTAAAGAGTTTTTAGAAGCAAGATTTCGTGCTTTAGAATTCCTAGATCCTAAAGTCAATAAGTCTAAACCAATTAACTTTACAAATTATAAGCCAAGAGTCATGCATGCAATCAATAACAATGATAATTCTAAGTCAGTATTTTCTTGTGTATTTTGTAAAGATAGTCACAAAATAGCTAATTGTAAGCTGTTTGCAAAGGAGAGTTACGATTCGCGTCACACTTTTGTTCAAAACAATGGGCTTTGCTTTAATTGTTTAGGATCCAATCATTCGATCAAATATTGCCGCCAAAGTTCTACTTGTCGCATATGCAATAAAAGGCATCACTCGCTTTTACATCCCAAATCTAATTCAAACTTCTCTGCCAATGCTAAGAAACCTAATACAGCAGTTGAAGTTAGTACAGTTGTGTCCGCAGATCGGGTACAGCTGACAGAAGGCGAACCAACAACATCTAATTTAGTCACTCATTTTTCCAAGGAGTCTATTTCAGTGCCTACTCAAGTGTTGCTAGCTACTGCCCTTGTCAAAGCACAGACAAGGACTGGCTATAATCAATTGTTGAGGGTGTTATTGGATCAAGGATCCCAGGCATCATTCATAACCGAATCAGCAGTACAATTATTAGGACTGAAAAAGATACCAGCTAAATCAGTAATTTCAGGAATAGGCGGTGATCAGAGTTCTTTAGCTTCCAAGTTCGTCGTCATGGTGACGATTCAATCCCGCTTAGATCCTCAATTTAGTGTCCAGGTAAGAGCATACGTTTTAGGTACCATAACTTCTCTTCTTCCTTCAGAGAAGTTACACAAATCTGATTGGTCAGAGTTGCAAGCAATCAGTTTGGCTGATCCAGAGTTTCATACTCCAAACAAAATAGACATGCTTCTTGGCGCTGAAATTTATGCTTTAGTTTTAAGAGAAGGTTTAATAAAAGGAACCTCAGGGTTACCTACAGCTCAAAATACTGCATTAGGTTGGATTTTATCAGGTCAAGCCGGTTTTGAGCAAGATAACATTCATTGTCATCATGCAGTTAATAGCACAGTCGATCATACAGATGACAACGAATTACTCAAGAAATTTTGGGAAATCGAATCGATTGTTCCCAGAAAAATTCTATCTGAAGATGAACAGCGTTGTGAGGATATATACAAGGCAACCACTAGCAGAGACCAGAGTGGCCGTTATATTGTCAATCTCCCATTTCGTAGTGAGGACCCGCAATCACAGTATGGTAGTTCTAGAGAACTTGCCATTAAGAGATTTTTACATCTTGAAAACAAATTTCAGAAGCAGCCTCAAATTAAGCAAAGGTATGCAGAGGTAGTTCATGAATATTTGAGTCTGGGTCATATGCAACGCATAGACGGCATTAATGAAGTTAAAAGGGCAACAGCTGTTTATTTACCCCATCATGCTGTCATACGTGAAGATAGAGCCACTACAAAGGTAAGGGTAGTGTTTGACGCATCAATGAAAGGCCTAAATGGAGTGTCTCTAAATGATGACCTTTTAGTCGGTCCAACGATTCAACCACCTCTTCGTCATATAGTTATGAGATGGAGGATGCATCCTATAATTGTTTGCGCTGATATAGTCAAAATGTATCGTCAAATTCAGGTATCAGATAAACACACTGATTTTCAGCGTATTGTATGGCGAGATAGTCCTGATTCAGAGTTAGAAGAATATCGTATGTTGCGTGTTACATTCGGTACAGCATCTGCTCCCTATCTAGCAATAAAAACACTGCAACAGTTGGCAGAGGATGAGGGTCAGGACTGTCCCGAAATAAGTAACATGGTAAAGAGGGATTACTATGTGGACGATTTGATGACAGGATGTCAAACAGTAGAAGAGGGATTGGCGATCAAAAGGAAAATGACTGAATTATTACGCAAGGGTGGATTCCAGCTGCAAAAATGGTTGAGTAATAGTCAGGAATTAAATCAAAAAATCTCAGAGGATTGTAGAGACATCAAAACTCCAGTCGAGAAGGACATCCACATTGATGAAGTTGTTAAGATTTTAGGGCTTTCTTGGGATCGAGAGACAGATACTTTTAAGTATTCTGTGCAACTTCCTCCTCAGCAATTACCCATCACTAAGAGAAGAGTGATCTCAGACATATCTCGTTTGTATGATCCATTGGGTTGGGTATCACCATGTGTCATCATCTCTAAGATATTTATCCAAAAGCTCTGGCTTTCTGGAATTGATTGGGACGAAGAATTGCCATCCGAGTTGTTAAAGGATTGGGAAACTTATAGAAGCGACTTGAAAGACATAAGCAAATGTCAACTCCCTAGATGGATTGGAACTCGGCATGATGATCAACTCATAGAGTTGCATGGCTTCTGTGACGCTTCTATAGCGGCATACGCAGCTGTGGTGTATGCCAGAGTCATTGATGCCCAGGGTACGATTAAAGTTAGTCTAGTCACATCTAGAACTAAGGTTGCACCAGTAAAGCAACAATCTGTACCTCGTCTAGAGTTAATGGGAGCAAGTTTGTTAGCTGAGCTAATAACTGAAGTTGCAGAGGTAACGAGTATTCCAAATTGTAATATACATGTCTGGACAGACTCATCAGTGGTTCTTGCATGGCTAAGTGGTCACCCTAGTCGCTGGACAACGTTTGTGGGAAATAGGGTTTCGCATATATTATCTCTATTCGACAACACCCACTGGGCTCATGTGACGTCAACAGAGAATCCAGCTGACATTGCTTCAAGAGGTTTATGTCCTCATGAACTAAGCAGTAACGTGCTATGGATGTTTGGACCTTCTTGGCTTCAAGAACAAACAATCACATACACACGACCAAAATCAATCAGCACCAACGTGGAACAGAGAGCAATGAAATCACACGTGGTTACTGAGAGTCCTCCGGAGGACAAGGTGTGGACTAAATTTTCGTCATTACACAGGTTGGTTCGTGTCATTGCATTTTGCAAAAGGTTCTTGAACATTACAAGAATGAGAAAATATGGAAAGGAGATTAAGTCATATTTATCAAGTGAAGAAATATCAGAAGCTTTAAAGATATGTATTAAACAATGTCAACAAAAGGAATTTGCAGAAGAAATAGAGGATATTAAAAGAATAGGTACTGTAAAGAATAAAAGTAAATTAAAGCCTTTATGCCCAGTAATAGATAAGGATTGCATTTTGCGTGTTAGTGGAAGAATTACAAATGCTACATTGGGCAAGGACGTGAAACATCCGATCATTATTCCACAGAACAGTCATTTCACGTCTCTACTAATGGACGAAGCGCATAAGAAAACACTTCATGGTGGTCCCACAATAATGCTTAATTACTTACGCTCAAAGTATTGGGTTATAGCCGGCAAGAATTTAACTAAAGCTCATGTGCGCAAATGTATTATCTGCGTACGACAAACTGCAAACACAAAATGTCAACTCATGGGACAGCTACCATCTTGTCGTGTAACACCAGCGAGAGCATTTTTGAAAAGTGGTGTTGATTTTGCTGGTCCGATCAATATAAGAGTATCAAAAGGTAGAGGCAATAAATCATATAAAGGGTATATTTGTCTTTTTGTTTGCATGGTAACTCGGGCTATTCACCTTGAAGGTATAAGCGACTTAACATCTGAAGGCTTTATTGCAGGGTTTAGGAGATTTGTAGCTAGGAGAGGTCAATGTAGGGAAATATGGAGCGATAACGGCACCAATTTTGTTGGTGCTTCTAAAGAACTATACTCCTTAGTTGTTCTTGAGAAATCTTCGGTGGCACTTGAAATCAGGAGTTGGTTAAATGATAATAGCGTTACTTGGCATTTCATTCCTCCACATGCACCCAACTTTGGCGGGCTTTGGGAAGCTGGAGTTAAATCCACGAAATTTCATTTGAAGCGAGTAATAGGTGATTCGACACTCACTTTTGAAGAGATGACTACTCTGCTCAGTCAAATTGAGGCTTGCCTCAATTCCCGGCCAATCTCCCAGTTACCCAATAATCATGATGATCCCTTACCCTTAACACCAGGTCATTTTTTAATTGGAGAACCTCTTGTCGCTGCTCCAGATCAGGAGTACTTAGATTATAACATAGGCAGTTTAAGACGTTGGCAAGTCACCCAACGTATGTTGCAAGATTTTTGGCGGCGATGGTCGAATGAATATCTTGTGCATATGTTACAGCGCTACAAATGGACAAAGCTTATTCCAGAGCCAGTCATTGGTGATATTGTCCTAATCAAGGAAGATAACCTTCCTCCTACACGTTGGCTCATGGGCAAAGTTATTGACAAGCATCCAGGTTTGGATGGGGTTACACGAGTCGTATCTCTCAGATGTAAAGAGTCTGTCATTAGACGACCCACATCCAAGTTATGTATTCTACCTGTAGCAGATTAATAGGTTGTAAGTTATGTGTTAATAATTATGCTGCTTAATTACACTGCTTAATTCATTTGCTGTTTTATATTTTACTTTTAGCTTTGGTACCCCTTGACCTTACGGTGGGCGGTTTATATTAACTTTGCTGATCTGTTTTTTTTTGCTTATAATTTTAATACCCCCTTGACCTCATGGTGGGCGGTCTATGCTTATTATTTTTTGTAAGGACATTAACAGATGTCCTTGGTGGGCGGTATGTCCAATTTGTTTTTATTATTATAATTTATTTCATGTAACCAGTAAATATTGTTTACATTTAGTTATAACGAACTGCAATGACAGTCGTAAGCAGCTGAACCTAGCGGGAGCTAGTAGTACCAAACGCCACTAATAGATGGCGTTAGAAGTATTTTAGATCGCGCAAGCATTTCGGTTTTTCAAGGTTATATATATGCTCCATACAAAATGTTTATTGTTCGCTTTCTTAATAAACCCTAGTGTACTTTATACCACATGGTTTCATTTGGTGATTTGGGCCCTAGTTTAATTATATTATAAAAGAAGAGTTTGTTTGTTAGCTTACAATGTTGGATCATGGTCTAAGCGGTCCCCGTCTAAGCACGGGACATAACGCTAGGAAGATGATGATGATAGTGGTGTAAATATCAATCAATGTGTCTGGTTGCTCTATTTCAGCTTTATGAAGATCAGATGCCAATGGTCCTGATTTTGCGGTTGTGATGCTAGTTCGATCTTGGGAGCTGGACAAATAATCTATACTTATAATAAATCTGTAGAGAGGTCAATTCTGTACATGAAATATATTTTCAAAATAACTATCAGGGGGTGATTAGTGATCGATACTGATGCCAAAAATGCAATCAGTAAAATTTTTGTCTGTCTGTCTGTATGTTCCTTATAGAAACAAAAACTACTCGACGGATTTTAACGAAACTTGGTACAATTATTCTTCATACTCCTGGGCAGGTTATAGTATACTTTTCATCACGCTGCAATCAATAGGAGCAGAGTAGTGAAGGGAAATGTTGGGAAAACGGGAGAAGTTACTCCATTTTTTAAGCTTCCGTCGCGTGTGCAGCCTTAATGGTTAAAGTTACATAGAAATCATGTATGACGGAAATAGTCTTTATAATATTAACCATAAACGCGGGTGACACCGCTGGCACAGCTAGTCTATACTATATACTAATATACTAATATTATAAAGCTGAAGAGTTTGTTTGTTTGGTTCCTTAAACGCGTTAATCTCAGTAACTACTGGTCCGATTTGAAAAATTCTTGTTAGATAGCCCATTTATCGAGCCACGCTATAGACTATATAACATTAAACATAAATGCGAGTGGAACCGCGGGCACAACTATCTTAGAATAATATAAGCTATATAATTGCCTTTTTTACGACCCCAGATGACATGGGAAAAGGGTAAAAAGATGATGATTATTATATCTATGATTGAGCGGTGGTAGCTCAATGGTAAGGACACGCGCCTCTTAACTGAGGAGTGCGGGTTCAAACCCGGCACGTACCTTTGTATTTTTCAAATCTATGTACGTATTTATACCACTAGCTCGGTGAGGGAAAACATCGTGATGAAACCTGCGAAGAAACTTTGGTTACAAATCCAAAGTTGTTTGAAACTTTGGATTTGTAACCATGCTCCAATAATTGTCTGGTTCCCCTATCTTAGGATTACGAAGGTCAGACCGGCAGTCGCTTCAATGTAATTACCAGACTCACTAAATCCTGGATCATGGTCTAAGCAGACCCCGTCTAAACACGGGACATAACGCTAGGAAGATGATGATAGATGAAGACTATTATAAAGTTTGTGATATCTAATAAGCTTAGAAGGTCGAATTAAGTTGTCGATAATTACGTTAAACTCCTGCCGACGACTTTGCGTTCGTGAAATTCGGTCTGATGCAGAGATTTTATCCTATGTCCATGTGGAAAGTAACGAAAGTTCTTTCTCAAGTTTTTAACTTTATGCGTGCCAAATTTTATCGCGAATGTTAAGAAAGTAGTTTGATTATGGACAGCCAATAGAAGTGCAATAGGCATTTATAATATAACTAAGTTTAATTAAAAATTACACACATTCATACATAACATCACGCCCATAATCCCCGAAGGGGTAGGCAGAGTCAAAGGGGCAGCATGCCCTTTCAACCACATTCAGACAAAAATAAAACAGGGCTGGGTTAGATGGAAAATTGTGAAAAAGCAGTGACTAGCGGCTAACCTGTCGCCTACACAATCACACACCCAAAAACCGATATACCATTAGTCGCCTTGACGACATGCTAGGCAAGAACCACAGTTGGCATATTCTTTTTAAGTCCCAGACCAACATGGGACAGTGGGCTGGGTTGGATGGAAACAGTCACATACCCTAAATCCCGTAAACCATTAGTCGCCTTAATTAAAAATTCTCAATTTAAAATCAGCTTCATTCAACAAGAAAATTACCACGAACAATTAGCTCGTCGTTCTTCTAAACAGTATGTCTCGCTAATAGGATTGTGCGGCCTCACTGCCTGTGTATGCGTCTGACTGTAATCACCTGACGATACAAAGACAATGTGTGCCTCCACTAGACTTATTGTCTTTGGTTTAATGCGTAACGCGCAACAGTAATCGTAGTCGTCGTAACGTTATTCCTAATCGCCTTTCAAGCACTACTTTTTCCTGCGGGTTTATTTGTATTAATTTAGTCTATAATACGTAGTAAGTATGTATTCATCATACATTGATCTGACTCCGAGGTAAGTAGCTTAAGCACTTGTGTTACGGATATAAGATACAACAGTGGTATTACAAATATATACTTAAATATTGGATATTAACACCCAGACATAGAACAAACACAAGTATTCATCACACGAACGTTTGTCCTGGGTAGGGATCGAACCCACAACTCTTACGCATGAGGCAGGGTCACTACCGAATGCGTTATCGAGCCAGTCTATATCATGATCATCTCCATAACGTGATGGGAGAGCGAGAATATTTTTTTACATTATACCTTCATAACCCAATAGGGGAATAAGAAAGAATACTTAGTTTATCAGCATCGAGCTGGTAGTGTATGGTATCCACCAAAAGCCTTGAAAAAAATATTTTGTTTTATCATGAACCAACACTCCTAGCATTGATGCACGAGTCCTAACTATTAAGCTCCCACTCCGCTATAATTGTACTCTTAAAATTATAAAAGCCTAAGTGTATTCACAACCTTAGGGTAAATTTCCAGCCCTTATCCCATTGACATCTGTGTTTTATGAAAAAGATAATAAACAGCGGGACGTCAGCCGAGACACGGGACGCGGGGCCGATTTGGGACGCGATTTATTATTTACGGTCTAATATATTTAAACTGTATCGGCACGGTAGCGTACAGCCAAGTTCAAATAAGAAAAAAAATATACTGCAGTGTGTCAGCTCAGATTTTTGACTGCTTTTTTGATTTGTTAGGCTACCGAGGCGCTTTTCGTGAGACTGAGATGAAATTACAAAAAAAATACATTTATAAATTCTGTATGAGTAAAGCAGTGATGCCATGTCAAAATCATGTGTCGTTTATCATATAAATAAATAAATAAATAAATAAATTCTCCAGACTGACACACCAATTCCCTAGTTCCAAACTAAGCTTATCCTTGTACTATGGATACTAGGTGAACGGATAGACATACTTATTAACGTTTATAAACATCCATGACTCGAGTACAAATGTCTATGTTCATCACACAGAACATTTGCCCCTATCGGATTCGTGACCACACGACCAACGGGCCAAATACCTAAAACCCTACATACCAATAGTCACTTTTCCGGCATGCAGAAAATCCAGTTGTTTTTAAATCCCAGACCAGCAACTAACCAATCAATAACTGAGCTATCAAAGTTAAATTACCTTTTAAGACATAAGAATGGCTTTAATATCGTTATATTAAATAGATACATATTTTTTTATAACTAACTGTTTTATATATCAGAATTTACCCGGGATCAAAATTAATATATTTTGCTTCCGAGCGAAAATATTCCACGAAATTCATAAAGGCACCTTCACATTTTTCCACTCGCCTGACCGTTACAAATTGAATTTATTATCTGTGGCAGCCTAATGTAACTCAATCATTCACTGCTATTCATTCGGTTCGTTCAGATTACAATATGAATTAAAACAGAAATGAATTTTAACAATAAAATTTGATTTCCAAAATTTTAACCGTTGGTTAGTAACAACGTGTTATTTTTTTACCGGGCATTGGCATTTTGGCAGTATTTTTGTCCTTTAATATGCAGATATACAGTATTGTTAATTTTTCACACCAGCAAACCGATTCTCTAGCTTGGAAACTACACAAATAGAAATTCATCAGACGAATATTAAGCCATAGTATTATTCGAAACCACGAGTTTATATTATATCACACCTGTGTCTCTCATTCATTTATATACCGTCGACACTTTACCCATCCACACTTTATTCTATATTTCATAAAAAAAAATCCATGGTCCTTCGAGCCGGGTAAATTAACAAACCATCGAATCGCTTTAGATGTGAACTTATATGCGGACTAAAGATAAACACATACATGTTTCTCTTCACGCAATTCGGTTGGTCGTACAATTTCACGTTTATAACACACACTCATGCATGCAAAAAGATTGTTCAATTTTACCGCAACATTTTTGTAAGTACGTTAAAATGCAAATGGAATGAATACGGATTCGTTAGCGGGTCTTGTGCTCTCTGATATGCAAATACGATTCTTAATTCCACATGCGATGGCCGAAATCACAGAACAGAATTTGCGATGTGTCGTACCTACGCAGTTTTGATGTTTTTTTTAAATAAACAATGGTACTTACTGACACGGTTCCATGTTGACCTGGGACTTAAAAACAATGTGCCAACTGTTTTCAATTTAGCATCAAGCTAGCCACTTGTCACTACTTTTTCACAATGTTCCATCTAAGCCAGCCCAGTTTTATTTCTGTCTGAATGTGGTTAAAGGGGCCGGCTGCCCTAATGACTCTGCCTACCACTTCAGGGATTATGGGCGTGATGTTGTGTGTGTGTGTGTGTCTTCAGTTAAATTATAAAACATAATTTTATACTCAGTCCAATGATAAACTTATTTGGTATGTAGTATGTACAAACACTATATTATACTTTAGCTTAGGCTGAGATTTTCATTCAATTCCATTACAAGATGGATGTGTACCCTTTTCCTTATTTATTCAAACTATATTTCTTATCTAGCATGTCGCAAATGGCGACTAATGGTTTATACGCTTTTTGGTTTGTGAGCGTCAAGACGAGGCGACGAGCCAGTTTTGACTAATTTTGCACAATTTTCTGTCTAACCCAATCCAGTTTTATTTTGGCTTAAACTGGTTAAAGATGCTACTCTTTTGATTCTGCCTACTCTTTCTGGGATGGCCAGCGTGTTATATAAATAAAAATAATACATTTATAAATTCTCCAGACTGACACCTGAATTCCGTAATTCCAAACTAAGCTTATGCTTGTTCTATGGATACTAGGTGAACGGATAGACATACTTAAATACGTTTACAAACATCCATGACTCGAGTACAAATGTCCATGTTCATCACATGAAACATTTGCTCCTAGCGGAATATCAACCCGCGACCTTTGGTTTCGTGGCCAGGTTCTCTGACCACTCGACCAAAGGGCCAGTCAAATATGCAAGAATGTAATAAACTAAAAATGACAATCCACAAAAAATACTTTAGTATTTGGCAGTAAAATATCTAACATTTATCAAAATTTTAATTGAATTCTTAATAGCCCAAAGGTATTAAGAATTCAATTTCGCGAGCATTTAATTTAATCCCACCATATTTTCAGACATGACCTTTTATTCCTTCAAAAATTCGCATTTCAATTTATCGAAATATTTTTTAGCAATTATTCTTTACTACAATCAAATTTTCAATTCTTGTTTTTTTTTTAATGAAAAGTGGCCGCATTACATTTTTACTTACATAAAACAATTACACGTATTTAAATACATATAATGTAATTTGTGTAGAAATATTTTTTAATTAGTCATACACTACTAATATAATATAAGTACTATTCCATATAAGAATATACTCTTCCAAGTAAATACAAGCTAGAAAATAAATCTTCAGAATTTTATTGTATTTTTTTCTTTTGTTTTAGATTAAACCTCATTCACGTCGAACACGTCTGTATTATAATCGTTGACGTCAGTATCATAATAGAAGCCACATTCCAACATAAATGAATGTGGAAATTCTCAGTTAATTAAACGTCATTGTTAATTAACGTAATAATGAAAAGATAATAACCTAGCGTCACGGCTTAGCGCAGGTGATACACCCTCGCGTCGAGAATAGCTAACGCGCCACCTACATAAATATAAACTGGAGAGAAACCCTCCCTGACTAATTAGTTCTAACCTAATTAGCTTGCCCTTCTTCAAACGACGACGGCCCTTTAACAAATCCTTCAAACACACTAAACAATGTAAAGAAAACTTCATCAGATTAATTCCTTGGCCCCCAAAAAAGTTAATTGGAAAAAGTATAAAGTCATAAAATCGCCATCTTACCTTAAAATGGCGTCCCGAAGTTTCCGGTTGCACACGCGAGTTCCGAGTTTGAATTTAGACGGTCGATTTAGCGCGAACGAAAACTCGAAGTAGACGTTTTTAAAACGATGTTGGATCGAGTTGGAGGTGAGTTAGTCGCGGCGTGCGGCCCTCTCGGCGATCGGAGCGACTGTGAGCTAGCGGTTGCGCGGGAAAACGCCTTCGCCCGTCGTCGCGACGATTTTCTAAAGCTCCACATTCTTACAAAATGATGTTTTCGCATAATAAATTTGATTAATGTAGTCTTTTTGTGCGAAATTGTGATTCAAATACACCTTAGGTGTGGGAGAAAACAATTTTTTTTTCGCAATTCGAATTTGAGAGGTTATGTCGGCCCTGGGTGACCTAGTTTTTATTTATTTATTATTTCATACCGTCCCGTTGACTTTAGCTCTTTACGGTTAGCCCCTGGGGATATTCAGAATAAGACAATTATCTTCTTGTTGCTGTGCAGTTCATTTAGTTTTTGTATGCGACATTCATTTTCGCAGTTGCGTCCTCCCTGAAATATAAATTGCGTGGTTTCCTCACAAGGAAAGTAATCTAAAGGAATATCCATTTCTTTTTAATATTGTTATCGTTGCTTCACATAATCTTATTTTTATGGGTATTTGTAAGTACGCTGAAGGATTATTACAAGCCCAGTGGAAAAATTCTATTAAAATGGACGTCCTTCTTTAACACAAATCTGTGGTTTCTTTGAAATTATACTTAAAAGGAAAATAGATAATTTTTTTATAGCACTTTAGTAAAATCAATTGAAAAAGACTTTACTATTCTATATAATGTTTTCTATATCACTACGCCTCCAATTTCCAAAAGTGAAGGCACAATTAGCTTGTTAAACATTTTTTTGTCAAAAATAAATAAATTAGGTCAGATGGAAAATCGTAGAAAAGCAGTAACTAGTGGCCTCGTCGTCTACATAATGTGATTGACGTTGTCCAATACTCAAAACACCATGAGTCGCCTTTTACGATGCAAGTAACACAGTTGTTACATTATTATTATTACCCAGCATAACACAACTAGATCACACGATACTGTTTCTTCTAAACGAAGTTAAAATTGCAATTGGTACATTCCTTTTCAGTCCCAAACCAACATGCCAGGGGATATTTATTTTACATATCTGCGAAAATATGTTTCATCGAAAACGAAGATACGTGATTTGATCGCCAATTCTTCTTCCCGTTCGGACGTTATGGCATTTGGAAGCGATGCACGATTTCCCCATGACGGTAAAACTGAAGATATTGCCGTGTGACCTTTATCCTGGACAGGGGACAAATTGGCTCCTGGTTACACATCCCGAATTAACTGAACATACAGGATCTACGCGAAATGTGTTTTACTACTTTTTTCTTTTGGTTGCGTCGGCCTGTCTGTCAAGATGTTTTTTCCAGTGTGTGGAAATTGCAAGATGAAATTATGTAAAATTTAATTAAACATTTCTTACTTAACACTGTAGGAAAATAAACTCCTTCGTCAACGGTAGATATACTAATAAAATTTTAAAATGAAAAGGTCTTTATTTTATGTAAATCTATTCATTGGAAATTATGTTAAGCATTAATGATTTAACTAACTAACTAAACTTCACGCTACTTTCCTAGCGGGGTAGGCAGAGAGAACCGAACGCCATATGGCACGATCCTTACATACATCACTCGCCTCTTCAACATTCATGATCCTTTTCATACAACCTCTACGGTTTTTATGATTCCTAACATCACCTTCTGTTAATACACGACCAATCTGGTCCTGGTAGGTGAGCCTGGGCCTTCCTCGGCTCCCACATCCTTCCACTTTCGCAATGTATGTCTATTTAGTCAATCTTTCGTCATCCATTCTTTCCACATGTCCGAACCTCCGGAGGATGCCTCTTCTTACCTTGACTCCGACGCTGTCTTTCAGACCGACTCTCTTTCTTACATCATCATTCCGAACGCAGTCTGTGAGCGATACACCGCAGACTTTCCGCAGCGCACGCATCTCGACCGCGTTTATTCTACTTTCATGTTCTTTCTGCCATACCCAACTTTCGCTTCCATTTGATAGCGTAGGAATCATCATCGCATTGTGTATAGCGAGCTGAGCCTTCTGGCTTAAGACTTTACTGCCTAGAAGTTTTCCTAACGCTCCATTCCCTTTATTCACTAGAAGAGTTAATTTGATTTGAAATACATCTACTATATGACCATGATTAAATTTTGCATAGATACATGTTGTCAGAGCTACATTAGACATTGTCTTATCAATATCTAATAAATTCTCCAGACAGTCACACCAATTCCCTAGTTCCCAACTAAGCTTATGCTTGTAATATGGATACTATGTGAACGGATAGACATACTTAAATACGTTTATAAACGTCCATAACTCGAACACAAATAACTATGTTCATGACACGAAACATTTTCCCCTAGCGGGATTCGAACCCGCGAACCTTGGGTCTCTCACCACTCGACCAACGGGCCAGTGACATTGTTAAGAACATGAACTATATCAAAGAGCTAAAACACTTTAAAGTAAAACTTAAAAATTTTATGATTCATTAACATCGTCACAGTAATCGTCCTTCACAACACTCGATTTCGCTATCTCACTGTCAAATCTACAAAATTACCGTATCCATCAAAGACACCATTAATTGGATCATTCCAAAATTAACTCAATCAATAATACGTTAACGAACGCTCATCCCACTGGCCACGGCGTTCACACCTAATCCCGGATCCCGGATCCCGGGCATTAGGGCGGCGCCACCACGCTTGTTATCTATTCACTATGACGGATAACATGGCTTTCAGCGCGGATTTAGGTCATAGTGTACCTACCGGTATAGATGTGTGACTTGTATATTTCGCACCTATGCTGTGTTAGATCGTGTCGTTCTATTGTTTGGGAGTATTGACTCACAACTGTACTCGGTATGATGGGTTTGAGTATATATATACTAGCTATGGCACGCAGTTTCACCCGCGTATATGGTTAATGTTATTTTGCCTATAGTCTTTATCAAAGGGGGTTAGGTGTGCGAAGTGGATTAGGCACCCGCTGAAAACCAGCGTACTGATCTTACTGACCGAGCCATTTATTTAATAGGGATGTTGACTGGCTAGTCAATTGAGATACTTTTTAAGAGCTGTCAAAACGAAATCACTTCATAGATTTTGTATGGGCTTGTCAACGTGTGACGTCACTAGTTTGTATAGTCAACTGGCTTAATATTAAGCAGTTTTGGTAAAATTAAAAATCTTAGACTCAATATGATACAAAATCAATAAGGCTTAACAGCATACTACGATACTTTCTTTTTCAGAATTGATATTTCAAAATTAAATATAAATGGTGTCAACATCCCAATTCACTTGTTACAAAAAATATGATAAATGAAGAACCGCTCTACCGATTTTGTGAAAACTTCACATAAACCATTTACTAAATAGTCCGAACAAAGCCTAAACATTTGGTTTGGATAGGTGTGCCCGTTCTTGAGTTGTGGCATTGATTTTTATATATATTGATTGTTAGGTGAAAAATTGTGATATAATAGTGACAAGTGGCTAGCTCGTCGCCTACATTATCAGAAACTTATTATCTTATACACAATAGGGATAATGACTGCATCAAAAAACTATAATTCTATTTAGTCCGTCAGTTGGATTATACAAAAATACTAGACAGATATTTTTCGTTATATCAAATTCACAAAGATAAAGAGCATCAAAGTAGGAGCGGTGGTAGCTCAATGGTTAGGACACGCGCCTCTTAACCGAGAAGTGCGGGTTCAAACCCGGGCACGTACCTCTGGATTTTTCAAATCTATGTACGTATTTATACCACTAGCTCGACGGTGAGGGAAAACATCGTGATGAAACCTGCAAATTCAAATAACATTGGATTTGTAACCATTATCCAAAAATTGTCTGGTTCCCCTATCTTAGGGTTACGAAGGTCAGATCGGCAGTCGCTTCAATGTAATTACCAGACCCGCTAAATCCTGGATCATGGTCTAAGCGGACCCCGTCTAAGCACGGGACATAACGCTAGGAAGATGATGATGAAAGAGCATCAAAGTTTGAAGTGGGGGCTTCCGACGTCACTTTTAAAATAGTAGTAAAAAATTTACGATAGTGTGACGTCACGCGCATTGTATTGTATGTTCGTCAATGTTTGTTTGACAAATAAATAAAAAAATAGGTGTTAAATTTTTTTTATAATCTAACTGACGGACTAAACAGATTTTTTTAGTCATTTGCCTATTAGTCGTCTTTTATAACATGATAGACAAGTTATATACTTAGATGGATATAAATAGCGTTAACTTTATATTTTTTTTTTTCTGTCAAGTGTCAATAATATTAATCTTCTTTACATAGTATAAAACAAATCGCCGCTTCTTTCTGTTCGCTTAGATCTTTTAAACTACGCAAGAGATATTACATACATACATACATAATGTCACGCCATTTTCCCATGGGGGTAGGCTGAGATCACGTACTTCCATTTGCTACGATCCTGACATACACCTTTCGCTTCTTCCACATTTATAAGTCTTTTCATACACGCTCGTCGGTTAAGGGTGCTGTTTACCTGACCTTTTGTTAATACATTACCAATCTGGTCATGGAAAGAGAAATTGATGCGGTTTTTACCAATAGACAGAGTGATTCAAGAGGAAGGTTAATATGTTTAATTTCATATAGTTTTGTGCTTAGCGTGCGAAGCCGGGGCCAGATATTTTATAACAATACTAGCGACCCGCTAGTATTGTTATAAAATATCTGTTGAAGGCAAATTTTGAAGCTTTAATAACTCTGTTTAGAGTATGTTAAGTAGAAATTTGCATAATTTTATATAACGTTACAAAGTGGTAAAATATTATGACGTGATATTAATCTATTTTGGGCATACGCAATGAGATACTAATATGCTATTGTCTCTATGACAGGCGGGTTATGTTACATACGATACCATATAAGTTCGGATAGACGTACACTTATATACATGAGGTAATACATTTCTATTATTTCATATTATGAAATTGTAACCTTTTGTTTTTTTGTAATAAAGAAAGAAAAATTATTTATTCAGTAACACATAAAATTTGGCTCCTTAGTCAACTGAGGCCGCTCGTACTTATCCTGCGGGATCACTTGACCTAATAAATATTTTGAATCGGGCAACTGATCCCATTTAAACTTTTTATGATTTGTATAAATAGACACAAAAAAAGTGTTTGACATTAGATTTACGAAAACAAATCTTCGTAATAATTTTTTTACAAAAATTTAAAATATAATTATAAGAAAACAAGAAAGTGACACTATAAAGAAATCTACTCAGCATACCTAGTGGCGTGTAGTGTAGGCATTGTGAGACACCAGTTATTTGAGGGTTTGGTTAAGTTAAGTTTGTCCCATGTTGGTGTGCAATGTGCCAACCATGGTCTAGCCTAGCATGTCGTAAAAGCCGACAAATGGTATATCGGGTTTGGGTATGTGATTGTATGGGCGACAAGCTAGCCAATTGTCACTACTTTTTCACAATTTTCCATCTGATCCAGCCCAGTTTTGTTTTTGGCTGAATGGAGTTAAAGGGGGCTGCTCTCCCTTTGACTTTGCTTACCCCTTCGGGGATAATAGGCGTGATGTTATGTTGCTTAAGTAAACCGAAAGTGTCAGTAAATACTGTAAAAAAGCTGCATTAATATTTATATTAATAAATATTTATATTTATAATATTACTATTAATATTTTAAAAGAAAATATTTGTATTTTATATGTTTTTAAAGAATAAACTCAAAAACTTCTGAAGAGTTCTGGATGAAATTAGCCACAGACATAGATTATAGACTGTAGACACATAGGAAACGTTTTATCGATATATCACTCGAGTGACTTTTGGATCATGGTTCCAAAGTTGTTAAAATTTGCAGGTTTCACTCATTCGCCTTTTTATTTACGAGGAACAATACTATCGATAGTATCGATAGTATTGCTTTCATGCAATAGTATTGCCTTGATCTAAGCTATCGATACTATCGATAGTATCGATAGGCTATCAATACTATTGATATGACGTCAACTATCGATAGACTATCGATCGGCATCATTATTTGGATCATGGTTACAAATCCAAAGTTGTTTGAATTTGCAGGTTTCATCACGATGTTTTCCCTCACCGCCTTGCTAGTGGTATAAATACGAACATAGATTTAAAAAATCCAAAGGTACGTGCTCAGGTTTGAACCCGCGCCCTCGGTAACGAGGAGCGAGTCCTAACCATTGAGCTACAACCGCTCATACAACATACATTCATAATGAATAAGAGCATTCTAAGCACGTTGCAGAAACCACATCTTGTCTGATTCCCTTGAGCTTTGCTTCTTTAGCCAAGTAAATATTGATATAAATCCGCTTCCCAAAAGGTTCTCAAATCCAGAGGATCCGAGAGCTTAGGCTAGGGGGGTCGTGGGGGTTGGAAAATGGTTCCTATGTCATTTATTTTACAAAGAATAAGCAACAAGTTAGAAAATAAGTAAAAAATCTTAAATCGCCATGTTTAGACCCAGAAACTAATTTCGCAATCCTTCCATTAACTATACTAATATTATAAAACTGAAGAGTTTGTTTGCTTGCTTGAACGCGCTTCTCTCAGGAACTACTGGTCCGATTTGAAAAATTATTTCCGTATTAAAAAGTCAATTTATCGAGGAAGGCTATAGGTTATATAACATTAATCCTAAATGCGAGTGAAACCGTGGGCACAGCTAGTTATCTAAGAATGAAAATAAATTAATGTTCTTGTTATTTTTGTTCGGAATAATAAGTGGCCTAGGTATGTCTTTTAATAAGATTCAAACTAATTAAAATTTCATCATAATCTGCTAAATTGCTTAGGTATAATAACGCAAGTAAATAAATAAATAAATAATAATAAATTCAAAGCAACTTATTATCTTTAATCCCATTCAACTCAATAACTTAACTAAGAGGTAGGTTATTGCGAATTATATTTCAAGTTATCCTGTTTTAATATTTAATATCAAAACAGGATAACTTGAGATATAATTGTCGGCAACTCGGCTTAATCCGATTACAAGGTTGACCAAAGAGATAATCCCATCAAGGAATGGATTCACAGACAGAACTGCTGATACAATCCTATTGCTCTAAATAAGATGTCTATATACAGAGTGACAAGGGTCCTAACAGTTCTAGATCTAAGGTATGTGACAGATAGACAAATATCTGTTAAAAAAATGAATGCCTGTCTCTGTGTAACGGATGGACAAATATACATACATAACATCACGCCTATAATCCCCGAAGGGGTAGGCAGAGTCAAAGGGGCAGCAGGCCCCTTTAACCACATTCAGCCAAAAACAAAACCGGGCTGGAAAATTGTAAAAAAGAGAATTGTCGTCGCCTACACAATCACATACCCAAAACCCCATATACCATTAGTCGCCTTATACGACATGCTAGGCAAGAAACACAGTTAGCACATTATTTTTAAGTATCAGACCAACATAGACAAATATCTGTTTATTAATAACTGGCTATGCCTGCAGTTTTACCCGCCTTTATGGTTAATGTTATATAGTCTTTATTCTTCCGCAATAAATGGGCTATCTAACACTGGAAGAGTTTTTCGAATCGGACCAGTAGTTACTGAGATTAGCGCGTTCAAGCAAACAAACAAATTCTTCAGCTTTATTATATTAGTAAGTATAGTATATATCTTATCGATAGCTTATTTTCCTCTACCTGAAGGTTGTCTGGAAGAGATTGCTTCCAGCGATAAGACCGCCTAAATTGTATTGTATTTGTTTGTATCCTTATTTCTGTATCTGTTTTTCGTGCAATTAGACCGCTTAGACCATGATCCAGGATTTAGCGAGTCTGGTAATTACATTAAAGGGATTGCCGATCTGACCTTCGACCCCTAAGATAGGGGAACCAGAAAATTTTATAGTCATGGTTACAAATCCAAAGTTTGAATTTGCAGGTTTCGTACATATATTTGAAAGATCCAGAGGTACGTGCTCGGGCTTGAACTCACATCCCTCGGTTATGAGGCGCGTGTCCTTACCATTGAGCTACCACCGCTCCACAGCTAACATAGCTCGTGCTTAGATATTGTCTGGAAAAATATTGTAACACCTGTTTTCCTTACCCTGTAAGTCGTAAAATGCGACTAATTTTATTTATTATTATCAGGTTTGTCATCGTTTAAGCCACGATCTAGCCTCTTCTCATTATTTTGTCACTATTTTTTGAATAACCCTCATCAATCACTTGTCTTTACTTTGTCATTTACTATCTCATCTAAATCTATTACATTTTGACTAAAAGTTGTTAAATAGACTCACCGCTCCCTGCACTTTCCGTTTGAGATATGTATGTAAGTCAAATAAATAAATATAAATATCAGACTACATCACATACATTGATCTGACGCCGAGGTAAGTCAAAGTCAAAGTCAAAATATTCTTTATTTATATAGGTTTCAAAGAAACACTTATAAATCGTCAAAAACAGTTGAAAGAGATATGATTCTACCACCGGTTCGGAATGTTGCATTTACTGAGAAGAATCCGGCAAGAAACTCGGTAGTTACTTTTTTCAACAACAGTATTAACAAAGTTATAAGAATCATATTTAACTTTGAACCATGTTTCAAAGTGGGCCTGGTGTGAAATAAGATAATAAAAAATTATAATTACTAAGTAGCTTAAGCACTTGTGTTACGGATATCAGAATCAACAGTGGTATCAAAAATATACACTGAAATATTAGATATTTACACCTAGACACAGAACAAACACAAGTATTCATCACACGAATGTTTGTCCTGGGTGGGGATCGAACTCACAACTCTTGTTGCATGGGGCAGGGTCACTACCAAAAGCACCATCGAGCAAGTGAAAGAAATACACTGCTACATTAATAAGCGAAACAGCTATGCTCCTCGTAGCTGCGTAACTCTCTGTAGCACTCTGTAGCTCCGTAGCACTCCGTAGCTCGCTACGAAGAGCTCTCATATTTAATACGCGGCGCATAATAAGACGTGGGAATATTGTTGGCATCACACGCCCAGAGACGAGTAAGACTGAGGTATCAACTTATATCTTGTATTTGACTACTTACTTCATCCTACTTCTTTACTTAGTATAAAACAAAGTCGCTGCTTCTGTCTGTTCACTCAAATCTTTTAAACTACGCGAGGGATGTTGATGCGGTTTTCACCAATAGATTAAGTTATTCAAGAGGAAGGTTTTTATGTATAGTTTTATATTGTTTTGCAACCGTAAAAAGCCGCGGCGGATCGCTAGTATATTAAAAACGCTCGAATGGATATCTATCCATCCCACAGACCACAGAAATACTCCGTGATCTATCCTAACAAAGATACTCATTCATCAGGATGTATGGATGTTTGCTACTGAATGGATTTTAATGAAACTTTAGACTAATATAGCTCATATACACCTAATAAGATATAGGCCATGTTTTATCGATGTACTACGCGAGGGAAGTCGCAGGCAGAAGCTAGTAATGTATAAAAACTACTTATTACGAAATTTTGAAGAATAGAATACATTTATATATAGATACATCACTTCCGCCATCCCCGAAGTGAAAAGGGTAAAAAGCCCTTACTTCTTTCTCAGAAATTAAACGTACGGTAAAAGGTAGTATTTATACCTACTGTAAACGTACAGGTACTAGCTAGTTTGGGTAGTGGGACAATTTGCAGGTATCCGGTGCGAAAGATAGGGTAAGATATTTCCGCCTTAACTTAAATTCTGATTGCTGATTTTTATGTATGTTGTGTAGAATACTATTGAACATAAATATTCAACATTGCGAGACACTTGCAGTCAGCAGTAACTTCCACCAGAGGCTTAAAGCTCCCGAAATAATAACGGAAATTTGCTTTTAATTTCATTTATACAACTTAAATAAATTTAATTTTTTTTATTTCTTTCTTCAATTTAAATAAAACCGAGCACCTTAGCAAAACTGACACAAACAGACGCCATATATCCAGGTCATGACGCGCTTGGCAGGCGGCGGGCTAGGCCTGAAAAATGACCGCCGGACTGGCGGGCACGGTGATGGCTCGTATTTATTCGAATATGATCTAAGTTTTAAGCGGTAGCGTTATTTATTTAAGCAATTTAGTAAAAAATATCTTCATATCCTTAGATTTGCCTAAATGGTAACTAAGTTGTAAGTTCCTTTTATGTTAACACCTACTATGTACATCAGATAATCTTTCCTTTGTATTCAAACATTATGCTTCTTGCATAGGCTACATTTTATCCCAAAAGATTAAAAATTCCCACGCGATTACATTTCGAACTCCAAGCGGGCGAAGCCGCGCGCAATACCTAGCATCGATATATGATTAATATAATTTTATAGGAACTAAAAAAACTGTTACGTTTTTTTTTTCACTTTATCATATTATGTTAAGAGAGCGGTGGTAACTCAATGATAATGACACGCGTCTCATAACTGAGGCACCCCTGACGGTTCAAACCCGAGCACGTACCTCCGGATTTATCAAATCTATGTACGTATTTATACCACTAGCTCGACGGTGAGGAAAAACATCGTAATGAAACCTGCAAATTCAAACAACTTTGGATTTGTAACCATGATCCAAAAATTGTCTGATTCCCCTATCTTTGGGTTACGAAGGTCCGATCGGCAACCGTTTCAATGTAATTACCAGACTTATTAAATCCTGGATCATGGTCTCAGCGGACCCGTCTAAACACAGGACATAACGCTAGAAAGATGATGTATGTTCAGATTTATTTAAATACTAAAAAATCTTGTCAAACACAAGTTTCGATTCGTTCGGGAGATCTTGAGTCGATGAATAAAAAGATTCTGTTCAATAAACAAATAAAATAAATACACATACTTAATTACCATTCCAACTACAATACCAAAACGCCATTTTCATACAAAAACTGATAAATGTGTTGTCAAAAAAAATTTCATCAGACCTGAAATAAGAGACGTCAACCGGTGTACGGCGCTGAATTATTCAGGTGGGGATAATTTATGGGGGGTTGGATAACCCGGGGGTGCAAATAAGGCACCGGGAGAGATTTTGCGTCGGTATTTTTCTGTTATAAAAGGGTGACAATGACTTCAATTAAGCCTATACCACCTGTCCATTTGTCTCTCTGTCCGTTGTAAATTTTAGTCTTTTTCCTAGCTACTAGTTATACATACATAACATCACGCCCATAATCCCCGAAGGAGTAGGCAGAGTCAAAGGGGCAGCAGGCCCCTTTAACCACATTCAGCCAAAAATAAAACTAGGCTGGGTTAGACGGAAAATTGTGAAAAGTAGTGACAAGTGGCTAGCTTGTTACCTACACAATCACACACCCAAACCCCGTTTACCATTAGTCGCCTTTTACGACATGCTAGGCAAGAAACATAATTGGCATATTATTTTTAAGTCACAGGTCCACCCAGGGCGCAGCTAAATAAATAAATAAATTCTCCAGACTAACACACCCATTCCCTAGTCCCAAACTAAGCTTATAAGCTTGTACTATGGATACCAGGTGAACGGATAGACATACTTTAACACGTATATAAACATCCACAACATTTGCCCCGAGCGGGATTCGAACCCGCGACCCTTACTTTTGTGGCCAGGGTCGACCAACGAGCCTGTCAGAAAAATCAAATCCGTCCTCGGCATAAGCATACCACATTATCCAATACATAGTCCTCTTAGATTTCCGCCATTTCTAACTCTAAACCTCATATTAACCCTAACATTGTCTACCGATCCAGCAATACCCCCCGGTTCAATTGGGCCAGCAACCGAACGCGAATTGTGAATTGTTTAGCACCCGCTCCGAGCGGGATAATGCTGGCATTACTCTCACGCGGCATAGGGCACTGCCTACTTCCCTGCTCTGACAGCTCATACCTTAGGAAACTTTAGGGGATCTGGATCGCCATTAAATCATTTTACATCTACAACTTTTAATCCTAACTAATATTATAAAATCCCATGTTGTCCCATATTGGTGTCGGACTTAAAAATTATGTGTCAACTGTGTTCCTTGCCTAGCATGTCCAAAAATGCGGCTAATGGTATATAGGGTTTTGGGTATGTGATTGTGTAGGCGACAAGCTAGCCACTTGTCACTACTCTTTCACCATTTTCCGTCTACCCCAGCCTAGTTTTTAGGGAACGCCTACACTCCTTAAAGGGGTAGGCTGACCTACCCCTTCGAGGATTGTAGGCGTGAAGGTATAATGTATTTATTTTGACTATATGTAAAACCTCTTACCTACATATTTAACTCATTATTCTGAAGAATAAATTTAAAGGATTTTAGATAATGAGAAAAAACTATTCTTTACATTTTTATACAAAATACAGTGTACATTTCTGCCCATTTTCTATAATACTTTTAAATATATCCTTAAAATAATGACTTAATTGTAGGTAAGTGGTTTCGTTTAAAATAACCTTGCATACTTTAAAGAAAAGTACGCATCATAACGCTTTAGAATATTCTTTTTACATCTTTTCTTTGACAACTAATCTAAATAGCTGGTCACAAAAGACGTCATAAATTTGACGAGCCACCAGAAATGCTTTTTCATCAAAATTCATGGCGGGACAAAGGAGAATGCCGTTAATGTTTTATTGTCCTTGTTTTAACACCTGAGAGCGTGGTCCGAGGCTTTGTGAGGACAATTAATTGAGGAAAGAGATACACACTAATTACTGTCGAAGGAACTTCCTGGTGGCTGCTAAATACAAACTGTAAGTGCTATGATAGAACAGTGGTTGCTCAATGGTAAAAACACGCGTCTTACATGCGAAGAGTGCTGGTTTAAAGCTAGACTGCTTTTGAATATTTCAAATATATTAACGAATGTATTAATTTTTAATAGACTGATTCGATGGTGCATTGGTGACGCTATCCTATGCGCCAAGATTTGTGGGTTCGATCCCCACCGAGGACTTTCGTGTGATAAATACGTTAGTTTGTTCTGTTTCTGGGTGTTAATATCCAAAATTTAAGTATACATATATATGTATTTTGTAATACCACTGTTGTTTCTGATATCCGTAACAGAAGTGCTTAAGCTACTTACCTCGGCATCAGATCAATGTATGTGATGTAGTCTGATATTTATATTTATTTGTTTATTTATTTATGGATACTACTTGTTTATCGAAGAGGGAAACATCATGAGGAAATCTGCATTCTGCACATTTAAATAACTATGGATAACTATATGTGTTGTATCTTTACCTACTAATATTTTGAGATAGGTGTAAAGTTCTTTAGACTCTGAGATTACCCACTACAAGTTAATCTCCGAATCTACAGAACCGATTTTGAAAATTCTATTACCAATAGTGAGAAAGCCAGATTTTGTAAGTATCAGAAGCTATATATAAACATGCTATATTTTATCCCCAAATTCCCACGAAAACGGGAGCTACGCGGGTGAAATATTAGCTCGATGTGATCTCAAACTCAAATTCTTCAGAGAGATCAGTTATCAAAATTCCTTAACTTAAACTTAAGTAAGAGCTTACACTTTTACACTATGAAGCACTAGTGTTATAAACTTAAATATACTATTGTTATATACTAAATTAGCTTGAATAGTACAAGACTCATAAATATTCATGAAGCAGATCTTTCATCCCCCTATCAAAGATAGCGCAGCTCAACAAAAACAGAATTAGTACTAGAATAAATTTAGACAACGTTTCCCTTAATGCTAGAACTAGATATCCAAATAACTGAGGTATTACCTAGACAGTAAAGTTAGACGGAATATTTGCATAATTTACGTATCTAGAGCAAATTTCAAAATGGAGGGTGGGTTAAGGGCATCGCACACTACTGTACTGACACCGCAACATAGCTAGGTAGCTGAGAAACGAGGCCCTTTTAAACTTGAGACCCTTATCAGGGCCGGATCTATATACCTAGGGGCTTTTTTGTGCTGCAACCCAAGTCGCCGCCGACAAGAAGCCCCTCTTGAAGACAATATCCATGTGTGTCATGTACTGTGTCGCTACTGTGTTTTTTTCTGCAATCAACCTAACAGTCTAACAGTCCAGTCCTTGCACAATCTCTTCATGGTATTTTAATCGTTATCTTGTAAAATAACTCTCAACTGCATGTACCTGGCATATCTGCTTGATTCACATTGTATATTTATTTGATATGTTTTTCTTTTTTATTAATAAGTTTTAATCAATAAGTAAGCCGCGAATGTAAGCCGCGTCTCTCTCACACTGGTGCCACAGAATACCAGCGTCATGGCATCCCTGATGTCACGACATAAGCTGAGTGGTGACCATTTCAGCATGTATGTGACAATTCCTTTGTTTGTTTGAAATGTATCTATTTACATATACTGAATTAACATTTTTTTCTTTCTTTCTTTCTATCTTTCATATTTATCAGACAGAATGGAACTTGTTCTAAGCATTACTATTGCGGGTCAGTAGTAATGCTTAGAACAAAAATAATTTTAGGTCCCAAATAGAGCTAGCCCAGTGCCACATTCACGGTCCGCCTATCATAAATGGGACCCTGTCTGAAATAGGCCCAACAAATGAAAGCATATATGTACATATCGTCACGCACGTATAATATGATGATAACATATGCTAACTAATTACTATTTTGTTGATTGGAAATTGTGCAAATCGTACGTTGTGATTTTAAAAACTGACTATCGAATTTCTTGCCAGGTCCTCTCGATAGAATCTGCATTCCGAACCGGTGGTTGTGTTTTTCAATATACTTAGAGAATAAATATTATGAGATTAGAGATCGCTCACTGGTCGAAATTCGACCATTCTTTTGATTTTTTATTATTAACTAACTAAACTTCACGCCACTTCCCTAGCGGGGTAGGCAGAGAGAACCGAACGCCATATGGCACGATCCTTACACACCTCACTCGCCTCTTCAACATTCATAATCCTTTTCATACAAGCTCTACGGTTTTTATGACTCCTAACATCACCTTCTTTTAATACACGACGACGAATCGAAATCGACGAATCTGGTCGTGGTAGATGAGAAACCTATTTTTATTATTATTCATTGATATACTAGCTTTCTGAACTCCTTCTCCATATAAACTTTAACTGTGCCAAATCTCATACTCCTCCGTCCGCGTAATTCTCATAAAAAGGGGTACAAAGTTTTTGCTTCACGTATTAATATATATATTAGTATCAATAGATTCAAGATTTTTATAGTTTCACGTTAGTCTGGGACTAAAAATTAGTACCTTGCCTTGCTAATGTGTTGGGTTCCATCTAACCCATAAATGATTGAAGGAGTTTACTACTATTTAAACTGCCTATCTCTTCAGGGATTGCGTGTGTTATATTTATTGATTAAATAATGGAGTGTAAGCAAGATACTCTAATTCGTTGTAGGTTCTAGTCCTAATCTACTAGTCTAACTAGGAAATAAAGATAAAACAACATTCCGTAATAATCTCATAATATTTATTCTCTAAGTATATTGAGAAACACAACCACCGGTTAGGAATGCAGATTCTATCGAGAGGAACTGGCAAGAAATTCGATAGTCAGTTTTTAAAATCACAACGTACGATTTGCACACTTTCAAATCAACAAAATATAAGTAGTTAGCATATGTTATCATCCTAATATACGTGCGTTCTCTCAACACACATCTAAACTAAAACATGACAAGTACGATGCAGGTACCTATAGTATGCGACACCCATAAGTCAGCAATACCTACTACGGCATTATTTTATTGTATTGGCACCAATAGCTTTTTTGCAAAAACAATATACTTAGCCAAAATGGAAGGTAAATATTTTGTAGCAGACAGGGCACATTTATTAGATCCAAGTTATGAGGTTATAATGGAATTGTGAGTTATAGCTGTAGAAACGCGATTGGTTTGCATGCTGTGTTTGGTAACTTGTGACGTCAAAGGATTTAATATAAGGCAAGTAACTTTTGTTTTTTTAATAGAGAGATATATGGAAATCTATACTATACTTCTTCATACTTATTATAAAGCTTGTTTGTTTGCTTAAACTCTTCAGCTTTTTAATATTAGTACTAGCTGTGCCCGCTATTTTACCCGCGTTTATGGTTAATGTTACATAGCCTATATAGCCTTCATCGATAAATTAACTATAAAACACAAAAAAAAATCAATTTAGACCAGTAGTTTCTGAGATTAACGCGTTCAAGCAAACAAACGAACTCTTTAGCTTTATAATATTAATAAGTATAATAGAAGTATAAATAGATTCTCATTGTAACTTCACAATTGTTTCAGTCAGTAATTTTCACAGTACCTGTTCAAAATTCAATATTATTCTTCTGTTATGAATATTAATATAAGAATGGAGCGGCAGTCTTGAGTAAGTTGAACTACGAGCTAAGGATTAAATAATAACGAAGGAAAGATAGCTCTTGAAACCACTTGAATAAGTCCATCATCATAAAAAATTAAACTTTCTTCAGTTCGTTTTAATTTAAACTTTATGGAGAAACATTTCTTGTATTTAAGACGAGGTTATTTTTTTATTTTACAACCAGTGGCGTAACTATAGGGTGGCAGGAGTGGCAAAATGCTCGTAAGGGACCCCCGGATCCACTGAGCACGTTAGACCCCTATGCTGCAACATTGAAATCGAAAACTGTCCTAAAGCGAGGACCCCCACCCGATGAAAATGCCATGGGCCTCAAACGGCATTACACCACTGTCTACAACAAACTGCAGACAACAAGGTTATCTCACCTTAGTATATGGACAATTGCAACACCAGAGCTATCACAAGTTTATTGCCGTGTCGACTCTGCAGGTGGCTATAAATATAAAAATAGAATACCTATGAATTCTTATCACAATCACCCCTAAAATAATTTGATTCCTTAAATAGAAGGAAAAGCGGATAAAGCGCCACCTAGCGAAGCACCTAGAAATAAATTGCTGTGTGCACACTGCCATCTGTACTGTCTACTGTAAACTAAAAAGCAAGTATTCAACAGAAGCGAGGTAAATTTCAAGCACGAAACCTAACGACTTGGTTCCAATACAACCGTACAGATGGCGCTGTAACGTAAAAATAAGAAAGTCGTGTTTTTGCTGTATAATTTATTGTCATGACTTCGGAACAAACAATTTTCGGGCGCACAACCACAAATCGCATGCGATTTCCTTAATACTAACGAATGTAGTCTTTACGTTGATAAAATCATATTTTATAGCTCACATAACTTTTACTTACGGAGTTTTTCGTATATTTTCATCGTTAAAGTTAGGGTTTTAGACTTAGGGTGCTCACAATGGTTTTTAATATTTTTATACATAAACAATACCGTCTTCACCATAAGGCCCCGCAGTCAGTCGCGACCATTTATCTTAATGACATTAAAAAATCGCGACAATTTGTCTTAAAAATAACATTAATTAATTGTTATTAAGTATTAATGACTAATACGTAATAATGACATTGATTATCCAAATTTCGTGAATTTCCCTTAGATTCCAGCATAGTTTAAGACGGCCCTGTACATAAATAGACATAATAGATTTCATGTCATTTAAATGTTAGGTAGACACCTACTCCTACCTAGCTAAATTTAACATCTACTGTAATCAGATATCTAGAACACGGATTTTGATATCGAATTACAATCTGTGAAAGAATAAATATCTTTGCATTCAAAAGCGAAAACGCCTATCGATATACTGCGTTTTTGTATCATTAAAAAATCAAGGCTTATTGGTGTGTTATTAGGCCTTTCAAAATTTTAAGCACGACCCACTATTTCTTTGTTTACACAGTTTCTAATGTAAAAAAAACACGCCACAAACAAGGAGAATATCCGTTATTTAAAATTAGTTATAGGTACTTACTGATTGTTTCGATTCAACTCGATATTTCAAAAACTGTAGTCTAAAGACTCATCGCACCTCGAATTTTTTCCACCCCTTCGGGGATTGCAGGCATGGTGATACATAATATGTATGTGGTAGATTCATATTATTAGTTTATTTTCCTATTGAATTGACGATTTATAAGTGTTTGTTTCAAACCTATATAAATAAAGAGTATTTTGACTTTGACTTTGTACTCAGTTCTCATTAATTGGTCTATAATGGATACATAAGGTGGTACATAAAGTTATGAACATAATAGACCCTATAAGGGCACTGCAATTTGAGAGAGTACATTAAGCTCCTGTTGCCGACACTGGCCTCATTACTTGTATATTCGTACTTTTTAATACCTTTTATTATTTTTATATTCAAGTTTAGAATTCTAATTTTATTTTGATATAAAGTGCCTATTGTTTTTCTAGCAGTCTCTTTGTTAGCATACGTCAGTTCACACCTTGGCAGTCTCTATCATTTATAGCCCCTATGTAACTGAACTTTTTTTTTTTACATGGGGAATGCATTTGCAAACCTTCACGCTGTCTGGGGAACGACGTGGTGTGTGGGACTAACCCGCCCTGTACAGGGACGGGAATACCCACTATACCGCGCGCTCCTCATCGCTTGAGTGGTGGGAGCCGTGGGAATCCTTATATCCCTATGTAACTGACCTGCTTCATTATTGGCGTGGTTCTCCTGCGTATGCTCCTTATCCTCCTTGGTAGATTTGGCCTCGGCTTTGGCTTCTGTGCTAGTGTTGCACCCCATCTTGAATCACAGCTGGACACTTGTACTTGACTCTCTGCTGGCGACACTATAACATGCTGCTTCTGGTCTGGGAGCGAGGAATCTGGAAAGATTGAGAGATCAATGGTTAACAAATACATATAAGTTTAGAAACGAAAACTCAACTAAAAATCGCGCTTCCGATTGGTTATGAAGTTAGTTGAAATAAGATGGGCTATGTTGTTCTGGCTGTATGTAATATGGAATCAATTAGATCTGTATCAATCATCAATATCGGATAAGTAGAGTAATTGCGGTACATACGTAAATACTAATAAAAATTAAAACATATTTTTAAATTTTTAGTTCAGTTCACAAATTTAACTTTGGATACACTAGCTGTGCCCGCGGTTTCTACCGCGTTTATGGTTTGGGTAATGTTATATAGCCTTATAGGCTTCCTCGATAAATGGGCTATCTAATACTGAAATTTTTTTTTTTAATTTAAACACACTCTTCAGCTTTATAATATTAGTATATAGTAAGAAAACATTCTTCGAAAGTTGCACAGTGTCAAATAACTTGTCCTAACTGATTTACTGATTATTAAGTAATATTATTATTTATTAATTATTCATGTATGAAAAGCAAAAGATGTATGTCAGGATCATAGCAAATGGAGGTAAGTGATCTCTGCCTCCCCCATGGGGGGAAAAAACGTGACATAATGTCTATCTATGTATGTATTAACTATTCCATAAATATTTTAGTTATTACCAAAATAAATATAGCATCAACTCTTCCGCGCTTCGCTTCAACAAAAAAACACTAGTTACAATTGAATTTATAAAAGAATAAAAAACTAAAAAAAGACGGCCAAAAGCAAATCAGACTTGTTCATGAAACTTTCAACTCCACTAACGCCAAAAAAACAAGTTTTTATGAGGACTTCCTTCCATGGTTGGCACCTTTCAGAACAATCAGGCAGAAAGCCAAAAAATAAATATTTCGTTTTACACTAAAAAATCGAGACAAAATTAGCACTTCATTGGATCACAGTTTGATTAAATAAAATAGCTGATTTTTTAATTAGACTAAGAAATATTAATGAACTTTTAGCCCCATTTTGCTTAAACATACTTTAGATGTAACACAAGTTCGCAACAATTCTCGCAACTCTTCGCTTAATAGATATCTTGTTACGAACATCATCCTCATTGGGCTATGTCCCGTACTTAGTCGGGGCCCACTTAGACCATGATTCAAGGCGAGATCAAAATTTAGCGAGTCTGGTCTGGTCTGGAACAATAAAGCGACTACCGATCTGACCCTCAGGGAAACCACACAATTTGGATCATGGTTACACATCACATCCATAGTTCTTAGAATATACAGATTTTATCTCGATGTTTTCCCTTACAACCAAGCTAGAGGTATAAATACGTACATAGATTTAAAAAATCCAGAGATACATGGTTTTGAACCTGCACCCTTCTGTTGAGAGGCGCGTGTCCTAACCATTGAGCTACCACCGCTCTCGTTACGCACACCTAACAATAAATTGTTATGTAATTATGCAGTGACCATTTTTATGGAAGCTGTACAGCTTGTCACTGTATTTCTAACTCCGCTACAAACCTTTCCACAGCTGCAAACGAACGTCCCCAAAAATATCCATCAACTCCACAAATCGTTTATTTAGAGCATTCATCAAAGTTCTTTGCTTAGATAAGTACGTTAAATTTGTTTCATTCAAAAATGCATACGCACGCCCTCTGAAGAGGACAGAGGGCCCCGGTAATGAATCTAATTTGTGAGGCCGAGGGGTACATTTCAAAACATTCATTATAGCAGAGGAAAATATATACGAACGAGAGGACAGGGTTGGCACTCGAATGAAATATGCAGATAATAAATAATTCGCACACAATGAGAACTGCTCCAGCCTTGAAGTTAGGCCTTTTTTCTGTAAATTCTTGATGATGGTTTGGGCATCTAAGGGAATGCCCAGATCCCAATTAGAGAGGTTTATTTTATCATACTTCCCCACCGGAAATCGAACCTGGAACTAATACAGAATATACCAATACTATCGACTTTGTTTCTTTCCTTTTAACCCTACTCAATATTATTTTGAATGTTAAAGGTCTTCCTTAGACTCCGACTATCCCTCCGTCTTCTTTTTGATTCCTGGGCGGAGAGGGTTGAGGCGTGCTAGGTGGCCTAGCACATCTCGACGATGCGAGCGTGCTCGGCGTTGTGTATCCGACGACTAACGACCGTGGGGTGAACAAGTTGCACAACATCAACTAATGCCGCACAAGGTGAGCCGCGCAGTGCGGCACGCGCACTTCCGGAGGAGCTGCCGTATAGTCCCAGCAGTGGGGATACTGGCTCCTCCGGAACTGCGCATCGGGAGGCCATATTGGGGTTTTAGTCGGTTCGAGTCCGACACACCGCCCTGTTTCCCCAAAGAAAAGGTGACGGCTCGTGTAAGTTTCCCCAATAAATAAAAAAAGACATACTTAGATACGTTAATAAACATCCAAGACTCGAGTACAAATGTCCATGTTCATCACACGAAACATTTGCCCCTATCGGGATTCGAAATCGCGACCCTTGGTTTCATGGCCAGGGTCTCTGACCACTCGACCAACGGGCCTGTATATCCATCGTATGTCATTTTATTGTTTTCTGAGTATAGTGCCACCCCTACCGACAGACTGCTCGTTATTATCGGGCAACTTTTTAATCTGTACGTTTATGAGATTCGAAAGTTTCAGCTACACGAGCTTCAGAGCTTAAAGCTCGCTCGACAGACACACACGAGCTTTCGTCGCTTTGAAACACCTCATGTTTTAAAAATAGTATATTGTTCGTTGAGAGTCAATTTCGGTTCTAGATTGTCAGTATTTCGTTGACAACGAGATCAATTGTGTTTTATATAACCAAGGAAAGCAGAGGCATGCTTCGGTAGTTCGGACATGTAGAAAGAATGGATGACGAAAATAGATAAACTAAACAGATATACAATGAGAAAGTGGAAGGATGTAGGAGCCGCGGTAGGCCCAGGCTCACCTACCACGACCAGATTGATCGTGTATTACTTAACAGAAGGAGATGTTAGGAGTCATAAAAACCGTAGAGCTTGTATAAAAAGTATCAGGAATGTTGAAGAGGCGAGTGAGGTATGTAAGGATTGTGCCATATGGCGTTCAGTTCCCTCTGCCTTCCCTGTTAGGGCAGTAGCGTGAAGTTTAGTTAGTTAGTTTTACATTATATACTTGTGTGCCCAGGGTTTCACCCGCATTTATGGTTAATGTTATATATAATTTCCTCCCTCGATAAATGGGTTATCTAACACTGAAATAATTTTTCAAATCGGTCCAGTAGCTGAGATTAGCGCGAGTAATCAAACAAACGAGGCATAAGCTAGAATTTTATAATAGAAAAAAAAATGTTCTAAACATCACACCACCTGTCACATTTTTACACATAAACCACATAACAGACCATAGTGACATTTGGCACGTAAAAGTAAAAGCCCAAAAAAAGGACTTAAGCTACTTATAACTCAACAAAAAATGTGCATCCTACAGGACATATTATAGTCTCAACAGATCGCATTCCAAACGCGAACTTCAGAAGCTAATTGCTACCAACGAAGCTTTATTACAACTTTATCGTACTTATCTCAGATATTCATAGATACGAAGAGAGATAAATTTTTAAACATGTGTAATTTGCGGGCGGTAATGGAATATCCCTCGCTCGAGCGATGGGGAAGTTTCATTATTAAAACCGTTTCCGAGTTTTCCATGACCACGTTATTTGCATGGGATATGGTGTGCCGAGTGGGAACTCGATTTTAAATCGTTTTTGTGTTAGGGAGTTTGGAAATTAGACGACTGCAATGTAAGCACCGGTTCATATCTGTACTATCTATACTAATATTATAAAGCTGAAGAGTTTGTTTGCTTGCTTGAATCTCAGGAACTACTGGTCCGATTTGAAAATTCTTTCAGTGTTAGATAGCCCATTTATCGAGGAAAGCTATAGGCTATATAACATTAACCATAAACACTGGCGAAACCGCGGGCATAGCTTGTTATGTATATTTATTTATTCTCAAAAAACCAGTATTTTCAGCATTCGTTAGAAAAAATAGTGTGAAAAACTGTGCTTCTTGCCTAGCATGTCATAAAAGTCGACCAATAGTCACTAACTTTAAAAAAAAAACCCATATAATTCCATTATTTTTTTTTATTGTCTCATCTTCGTAGCGTTATGTCCCGTGCTTAGACGGGGTCCGCTTAGACCATGATCCGCTTAGACTATGATTTTTTTTTTATTGCCTGAATGTGGTTTAAGGAGTTTATGGTTCCTAGAAAGTATATCTAGTAGTCGTCAGAAGACTACCGTTGAAAATTGCGGGCGTGATGGCGTATGTTAGGTGATATATACTCCGTAGTTGTCTACACATTTTCTTCTTAAAGGTCAATCACATCATTAAGTTACACAAATACATTATATTTAAAACCCCTATACAATACAAACAGGGATATTGTAAGTTCCAATCAGGATGACAATTGGTCTCAAACTTAAAACTAACTAACTAAAATTCACACCACTTCCCTAGCGGCCTAGGCAGAGAGAACCGAACGCCATAAGGCACGATCCTTACACACCTCACTCGCCTTTTCAATATTCATAATCCTTTTCATACAAGCTCTACGGTTTTTATGACTCCTAATATCACCTTCTCTTAATACACGACCAATCTGATCGTGGTAGGAGCGCCTGGGCCTTCCGCGGCTCCTTCATCCTTCCACTTTCGCATTGTATATCCATTCTTTCCACATGTCCGAACCACTGGAGCATGCCTCTTCTTACCTTGACTCCGACGCTGTCTTTCAGACCGACTCTCTTTCTTCTCAAAGTTAAACAAACCTAAATCTCTGATGTGACTTCTTTAACCATAAAAATAGAACCATAAGAATTGAAATGGGGGTGAAATAGCTTATCGAAGGGTTCCGTTTTCAGATAAAGTAATGTGACCTTTAAAACTACATTTCCACTGCTGAGTGGGGTAAATCTCACCCAAGAATACAATAAAACATTGTTCGCTACCCTCGTCCACACAGCCTGAACAAAGTTATTCATTTTATTTAGGTAACGACGGTCAGCGTTTATGTCGTAGCTTTGTTAAGGGATTCGGTAGTTTTGTTTATAAACAATAATAATAAATAAATATCACACTACATCACATACATTGATCTGACTCCGAGGTAAGTAGCTTAAGCACTTGTGTTAAGGATATCAGAATCAACAGAGGTATTACAAATATATACTTAAATATGCAATATTAACACCCAGACGCAGAACAAACACAACTATTCATCACACGAATGTTTGTCCTGAGGATCGAACCTACAACTCTTGGCGCATAGGGTAGGGTCACTACCTTAGCCAGTCAAAAGGTTGTCTGGTTTAAAAAAAAAAAATATATATATATATATATATTTTGGCTTTAAACATCTGGTATGTTTCTTGTGTACGGATCTTAACGTAAAGCTAACAAAAATAAAGGATAAAATCTTTCATGAAAATTGATTTCAATTAATTAGTTATTGCAAATTTGATATGTTGTAAAAACACTTATTTTAACTAAACTTCCCTAGCGGGGTAAGCAGAGAGAACAGAACGCCATTTGGCACGATCCTTACACACCTCACTCCTTAAACATTCACTGATTTAAAACTAATAAATACCTAAACTACTTCTTGTTGTCTAAACATAGATCGTTGAATAGTTTGCATATTGCGGAGTATCACATAGTTGCACATATTTAAAATTAAATTTACTACGAAAGTAGAACACGAAACTGTAAGCTTATTAAGTGTTTATTTTCAGAACCTAATTTAGGCGTCCGTGAGATAGTCAGCTGGACTGACTTAGCCATAGTAAATATAGAAGAGTAAGAAATCTTCTAAGCCTTCTAAAAGAGAAAGAGAAACGTAAAGGGACACATACTGTCAGACTCCTATCCCTAACCCACGAACTAGTAAAAAAAGACTCCGCGCCACTAACTAAACATTGAAGCTCCTCAGGTGCTCCACTTGACACTCAATTTACGTCACACATTGACATAATAAGTGCTCCACATGACAAATATCCGATATCTGGTATCCATAAATATCTCACTCACACATGCATAAACGTGGCTTCACGCTACAGTATGATAGCGTGGAGTCCTTCTTTTTTTACTAGTCCGTGCCCTAACCTAATACTTTATAAGGAAAATGGTATCTTAAATTGAATTTTCAGACGAGCGACATTGTGAACATACGTTCATGACGCATAACGTGCGTCCATTAAAAAGTTGATTTTAATAAAAAAAAAACTAAAGGATGGGTACATCACTTTAAAAAAAACTGAAAAATACGTGTAGTGTGGTATTTATAGGTCAAAGCCTCCATACATCTCCTATGGAGCTTAGGTTTATTGTAAGTATTTACTGTGGTCTAACCTAGCTCGCTTAGATAAGACCTAGGCAGTCTGTTTGGTCGATACAGTACCAGTTGCTTCACCGTGTACCGGAAGACTGAGTTAATTTGCATTGTTTCAATGTCAACTTTCAACCTTTTGTTAGCACACTTCTTTTAGATTAATACTAACGGGACTAAACGCGATTTGCATTACGTAGTACATGAGTACTTATACATTCTTACATAACATCACGCCCATAATCCCAAAGGGGTAGGCAGAGTCCAAGGGGCCGCATGCCCCTTCAACCAAATTCGGCCAAAAATAAAGTCGGGCTGGGTCAGATGGAAAATTTTAAAAAAGCAGTGACAAGCGGCTAACCTGTCGCCTACACAATCACACACCCAAAACCCGATATACCATTAGTCGCCTTTTACGACATGCTAGGCAAGAACCACAGTTGGCATATTCTTTTTAAGTCCCAGACCAACATGGGACAGTGGGCTGGGTTGGGTGGAAAACTGTGAAAAAGGAGTGACAAGTGGCTAGCTCGTCGCCTACTCAGTCACATACCCAAAGGCCCGTAAACCTTTAGTCGCCTTTTACGACATGCTAGGCAAGAACCACAGTTGGCATATTTCTTTTTGTCCCAGATCAACATGGGCCAAGTCCCAGACAAATATGAGTGCTTATAACTTGATATTTGGGCCCTGTTGCAACGACCTTGATCACAAGTGGACTGTCAATCTATCTGCCTGTCAGTTCGCTTGTGACCAAGGTCGTTGCAACAAGGCCCAGACGTCAAGCTGTAAATGTACCTACTACATAATTCATGTCGCGTTTTGTCCCGTCAGTATTAATTCAACGCAACACCTACAATTCCCCAAGTGGTAGGCAGAGTCTAATGAGTAATAAGGTTCTTAAACCCCCTTTAAATAAAGACAGACTAAACTATGTAGATAAAACGCAAGGTATGATAATAAACTGTCAGAAAGAAGAGACCAGTGGCCAGATTTTCGCCTTTACAATCACAAACCTAATGCCCAATATAGCATTAGTCAACTTTTACGACATGCTAGACAAGCAACACAGTTGGCACATTGTTTATGAGTCCCAGACCAACATGGGACAGGTAGGTATATTCGAAGTGTTGCACTGATATATAACACAGACTGTTTCTTTCTTCAAATATGTAACACTTTAATAAAATTGTCCATCATCATCTTCTTCCTAGCGTTATGTCCCGTGCTTAGACCATGATCCGGGATTTAGCGTGTCTGGTAATTACATTGAAGGGACTGCCGATCTGACCTTCGTAATTCTAAGATAGGGGAACCAGACAATTTTTGGATCATGGTTACAAATCCAATGTTGGAATTTGCAGGTTTCTTCACGATGTTTTCCTTCACCGTCGAGCTAGTGGTATAAATACGTACATAGATTTGATAAATCCAGATGTACGTGCCCGGGTTTGAACCCGCACTCTTCGGTTAAGAGGCGCGTGTCCTTACCATTGAGCTACCACCGCTCTATAATAAAACTGTCCATAAAACATCCTTATTATACCAAGGTATCTCGTTTCCAACGCCGTATTGTCCCGGTTGATACACGCTGGGGGGGATGATATACAGGGGGATCCAATCAATTCCGACGCCTCAACCCCTCCGGTAATCTTCATGCTCGAAATAGAATGTTAACAACGGAACTATGTGCAGGTGTTGTCGTACCTGCCGGGTTATTAATACCTGGTTTATGAGGTTTTGTCGAAAGTAGTTTGTTCAGGGAAGGATCGTTTGATGGGATTGGTCGTAAATTTGTTCGGGCAATTGTTATTGAGTTGTGAGTTTCGTTCGATTAATCACATTTTCAACCGACTTAAAAAAAAAAGGAGGTTCTCAATTCGACCGTATACCTACCTATATGTTTTTTTTATTAATACATGTTGTAAATACGCAAGTTACTGTCATTCAGCACGTTGAATTACGTAACTGAATATTACCAATACAATTTGTAACCCAAAAGTTTAATACATAAAAATCGACATATCCTACTTTATAGGAAAAAGTTGAAGTGTACCTATATAATTTGCTAGAAATGTATAAGTATATAATATAATATATAATATTCAACGACATCACATACATTGATCTGACTCCGAAGTAAGTAGCATAAGCACTTGTGTTACGGATATCAGAAACAACAGTGGTATTACAAATATATACTTATATATTGGATATTAACACCCAGACACAGAACAAACACAAGTATTCATCACACGAATGTTTGTCCTGGGTGGGGATCGAACCCACAACTCTTGACGCATGGGGCAGGGTCACTACCGAATGCGCCATCGAGCTTGTCAATAAGTGTTTCTTTGCATATTGCTTGTGTTGTAAAAAATATTAATTTGAGAGACCGCTAGATCGAGTGAGCTCTAGCCACCTAGTGCCGAAACCAACAGCTGTGGATTAGAATTACACTGTTAGTGTGACGAATAGAAAGGTATCCCGGAAACAAAAACATCCCACAAGATACCTAAAGACCGAATTTCATGCGGAAAGCCGATACTAGTTTAATATACGAATCAAGGAAACTAATTGCACTCAGTCTTCTCCATTAATACAAACTTTGCACATTGCACCAGATCACATCACTACTGCACTTTGCAATTCGTCTGCACAATCCAGCGCAGTTAATTGCACCGCTCGGGTGACGCTTCGACTCATTAGCGGATTCGTAATAACCATCCATTACCGTTTTCAGCTTGTTATTAATGAATCTGTGCAATAGTCCCATGTTGGTCTGGGACTTAATAAGAGTGCATCAATTGAAGTGGTAGAATCCTGATCATTTGTATCGACGATTTATAATGCGCAATACACACTAAAGCCGCCGGCCTGTTGGATTATGTCGGAAACTTTTTGACGGCGGGCTAGTCGATGGCTTCATTGCAGCTCGAGAGCCGCCGGCATGCCGCTAACATGTCACGCGGGCTCATGTCGCCAGCATAATTATTTTTATATAGGCCGCTGGGTTATGTCGGCGGCTTATTTTAAGTTTCACTTGTGAAAGAACAGTTGAAAGTTAACCGTCTATGTGGACAAATGGCTTGCTCGTCGCCTACGTAATCACATACTCAACACAATATTCGTCGCCTTTAACGACATGCTAGGCAAGGAACACAGTTTTTACTTTTTTTTGAGTCCTAGACTAACATGAAATATCTAATTAACTAAACTTCACGCCACTTCCCTAGCAAGGTAGGCAGAGAGAACAGAGCGCCATATGGCACGATCCTCACACACCTCATTTGCTTCTTCAACATTCATGATCCTTTTAATACAAGCTCTACGGTTTTTATGACTCCTAACATCACCTTCTGTTAACACACGACCAATCTGGTCGTGGTAGGTAGGTCTGGGCCTGCCGCGGCTCCTACATCCTTCCACTTTCTTATTGTGTATCTGTTTAGTCAATCTTTCGTCATCCATTCTTTCCACATGTCCGAACACGTATACAACGTTTTAAATAATTTAAAACCAATATATACGATCTATAACTTGGAAAGTTGGTATTAACATGTCTGTTATTATTGAATCAAGTTATAATGGCTGCACGAAATTGAGGGTTTAAATTTGGCACTAAAATGGATATTGATCTAACTTAACACATACCTACTGCATTAATTTTTATCCCAGTTTTGTGATCCCAAGTGATATAAATGTTCTTCGACTTAATTTTCTGTATACGAGGACGAAAATGGGAGTTAAAAGTGATTAATAAATCAATAAATTGGTAATTGTTTATGTAGGCCCATCAATACACCAGCTCCATACTAATCATATTATAGATATGCTTGTTATATGGCTATTACAACAGATACACATAATGTAATAGTGTAAGTGAGCATTATACAAATGATCATATTTATCACGCGAACATTTCCCCAGCAGGATTCGAACCCGTGGCCTTTGGCCATCAATACAGCGAGTTAACATCTAATAAAATAACATAATAAAACGTGACTTTCCACATCAGTGTCAAACCCATTTTTGTCTAATTTTAGCAACGCTCCATTCCACAGAACCGCACGCGAGCTCTCCCCGAGGCCCGCCATTGATAATGGCCTGCGTGGAACGGAACGTGGCTGTGACGTCACTTTGTTTAATTCCAACCGAGGTTGTGGTTTTAACCACGAATCAGACAGAAGGTCAACTTAAATCACGCGAAATTAAATGCGGGTAAACCACGGACTAGTAAAAAAGGAAGGACTACACGCTGTCGTACTATAGCGTGAAGTCACGTTTAAGCATATGTGAGTCAGATACTTATGGATATCGAATATCTGTCAAATGGAGCACTTATTATGTCAATGTGTGACGTAAGTTGCTTGTCAAGTTGGAGCACCTGAGGAGCTTCAACTTCAAGTTAGTGGCGTGGAGTCCTTCTTTTTTTACTAGTCCGTGAGGTAGGCGTAGATTTCTCGAGGGGAAATCTTTATAGACCTCGTACCGATCGGTTATTTAGTAATCCTTTTTCGAAAGCTCTTTTTGAATTTACTATTAACTAATTCTTTTAAAGTTTTTATTTTCATCAAACTATGGTACCTATAGGTATTTGCTTATATAAAAGCATAAGATCCCACGTTGGTCTGGGACTTAAAAAGATTGTGCCAACTGTGTTTCTTGCCTAGCATGTTGTAAATGGCGACTAATGGTATATCGGGTTTTGGATATGTGATTGCGTAGGCGACAAGCTAGCCACTTGTCACTACTTTTTCACAATTTTCCATCTAACCCAGGCCAGTTTTATTTTGGGCTGAATGTGGTTAAAGGGGCCTGCTGCCCCTTTGACTCTGCCTACCCCTCCGGGGATTACGGGCGTGAAGTTATGTATGTATGTATGTAATACCTTATACGAAATATTTTTCCCTTTATCGAAATACCTAATGGAACTCTCAATGCCAAAGAGGCTTTAACTGACAATTTCGGGGTCAAAGTTTCCCTTGATGTTTCCAAACAAACTGTATATACGAGTATACTCGTACATACAGACAGACAAATCGTACGACCGTCCCAAAACTTGTTCATCCGTCAGTCTCCAAGTAGTTAATCTTTTAGTTTGTTCGATAAGCCGGATTCTAACTAGTTCGACCTACATACCAGCGCTAAAAATAGATCACCTCTTAGCTCGGTTTTAGGGGAATTTCGTTAAAATCCTCTTGAAAGGTTTTTGAATGTAGGTGGTAAGGCAGCTTTTTGTTTTTAACAGAATTAAAAAAAAGCTTTGAAAATTTAAAACCTTCTCTTTGGGAGAAAATAATTCGAAACGCTAAAATCTTCTACGTGGATTTACGTAGATCAATGGATATTATTATTTATAGCACATGATTTTTGTGTTTCATCATCATATTACGCCATCACGCCCGTAATCCCCGAAGGAGTCCAAAGAGCGAAAAGGTCCTTAAACCACATTTAACCCAAAAAAATTAGATCGTTGTTTTTTTATTTAGCCATTTAAATCCCACTGCTGGGCAAAGGCCTTCCCCTGTGACCGCCATTATGAAAAAAAGTGTTTCAAAAACCATAATCAACGTAAATTCCACAAACACCAAGGATCTAGGGCCACCAAGGGTCAAAGGTCTAGCCTTGACAGGTACTCTTTGCCAAATATCTTCTCTGGAGAAGATACAAAGTTGAAACCAACGACTTGCTTTCAAAGTCTAAACCATTGTACCAACAGGATCTATATTTTTTTTCGAGATAAAAATAATCCTATGTCCTTTCAAGCCTCAAACTTCTAGCGTACCATAATTTCATCACTATCGGTCCAGTAGCTTAAGCGTGAAAACGTTACAAACAGAAAGATATACTCATGCATATAACATTAGCAAAAAGATTTACAACTTTAATAAATAGCTGACCCGGCGCACATCGTAACGCCCCGTTCTCGGATTTTCAATACCCATTGTTTATTCCGTGCAACTTTTGAATTTTTTTCTTTCCTAAGAACCTTCATCTGATAATAACAAACACGTTCTCGAGATTAGCGCTTAGTAACATATTCAGCGATTCATTTTTATATTATGGATATAAGTAGATTAGATAGATAAGAGCGAGTACATTAACCTAGAACTATAAAATAAATGTCAGAACTAATACATTAATCTTGTGTTGTAGTAAAAGACCTATTTACGTAATTTAATTTCGCCAAGAAAACCGCAACCCAAGCCCGAAACACTTTGTCACTTTGACACACCAGATCCCTCTATTGGGGCTAAAAACTAAGGTTCTGTAACAAAAGATCCCCACACAGGGCCCTTTACGCGAAACAGATCAAAGGGACACCAAGACAAGTATAAATCCAGCTAGTGTTGGTAAATGATTCATCGATATTATCGATAGTTCATTGTATGAAAAATATAATCTTTACGCCAATTTTCTCAAGGGTATGCAGAAACAACCGAGCGCCATAATATGTCACGGTCCTTGCACACCTCACTCGCTTAATTGATATTCCTAATTCTTGTTATACATGCTCTAACGGTTATTATAGCTCTTAACCTTTCACATGCCTACTGTTAACAATCAATTTGGTAACGTGTCAAAAAATATTAAGCAATAGACAATATTATCGATAATATCGTTATCGATTGTATCGACAATGTTATCGATATAAAAAGTCTACCAATAACCGAAATAGATTTTTAAAGCAATCTATTTTTGGTAGTGTTTCTGCAAATATTATCCTTGTCAAACAAAGCACTGATTTTTTTTTTTAATATATCGATATACTGTTTAAAGATTCTCAACCGGTGTACAACACTACGTCCAACTAGGAGTATATAGGTGATAGTCAGCACTTATGTATGTCGGGACAAGGTAGGAGCTTAACCCAGACAAAGTGACCGGATATCCGGAAATGTGCCGTGCGTAGACACAGGTACAATATGTTGAAGCGAGGATACATTCAAAAGCTCTAAAAACTACACAACCTCATTCGAAAATGAACCTTATTTCGTTGGTGTAGAACTCATGTGTATTACATTTAACTGCTCGTTAGGTTCAGTTGTATGCTCATCAACTATTTTGCGGTATTGGCATAATCTGTAGTATGGGTTGCACTCACTATCTATTGTGTTGCTATTTCATAGCCTAAGCTCAGGGCTTTTACGATGTTCTATATTACCTTCGATGTCATGAAATCTGTCGCAAGTACTAAGCATTTTATAGCAGTAAATTTATTTGACAGGGGACGGTCCATTGATGGTTGATTGACTGGTATAGTATATTAAATAGATAAGATCGATCATGCGTTCCTCATGGTCTTAAATTAAGTATACTGTTAAGTGAATTATGTCTAGGAATTACCGGTATATGGTGTATTATCATCCTTATTGCCTATTAATTAGGAGGGTACAGTTTACTAATATCACTTAACGCGCATATTTAATCGTATATTTTCTTAAAATTTATTTTACTCGAAGCCAAAGCTAAATATGATTGGGCGTAGCCAGTAAACTCGAGTGAAACAAGTACATTCTTTATGTATTCGTATATATCTCCATTCGCATATCAGTCACCTGTCATAATATTGCCTTTAACAAAGTCATAAAATTTACATACACTACCAGTAGCACCGGCTTGTCTCAAATTAGCATAACTATTAACTTAATTACCTGCCCATCTCTAATTACAGCAGGGGACTGACGTGTCCCTCCCCTGGGTCCTCACAGGCACGTGTCAAAAACGCGTAATGGACAGTATTTGTATAAATGTCCTGTCCTATATTACGTCAGCTGTTTAAAATGTTTCTAGGCTACGCCTCTAGCTTTACTCACGGTTTTACTTGCATTTAATTCAGGATGCGAAATAAATGAAAGTGGACCCGCGTACATAGCGGAATAATATTCCGGGACAAAATAGCCAAGGTTATTACATAGCATAAAAAAATAAGTAGGTAATTAAAATAGAAAAGCTCAGAATTTTGCAATAAAGAATACGCTTCCATTATTAGACAGTTAAATCTCTAAGTACAAATTAAACTTTCGTGTTTTTATATCATTAATGAATTCTTAATACCTATGTCAATCTTGAGGGAACAACAAAAAAATAACTTGCCTTCTAAGGAACACATAGTTCAGCTATATTAATTTTGGTCACCCATCCATGTCTTGACCACACCCAAGCTCGCTTGACTTATCATCGCACCATCCACTCCACCACAACCTCCCTTGACACAGCGCATTTCCGCAAATTCGTTCCGATGCAAATAAAAACTTTCCCACCCCTCTGTGCAATTGCAGACACCCCAGTACCAGCCGCCGCGTCTAGACTGGCTTCAGACTAAATTATTGACGTGCCAAGTCTACCAACGTTATTTATATCGACAAGTACCTATTGAGTAGGTACATTGTAACGCTTAACAACTAAAAAATCGGATTGTTTATTAATAGACACAAATAAATATTGTCTATACTATCCGTTACATTGATTTAGAAGCGGTGGTAGCTCAATGGTAAGGAAACGCGCCTCTTAACCGAGGAGTGCGGGTTCAAACCCGGGCACCTACCTCTGGATTTTACAAATCTATGTACGTATTTGTACCACTAGCTCGACGGTAAGGGGAAAACATCGTGATGAATCCTGCAAATTCAAACAACTTTGGATTTGTAACCATGATCCAAAAATTGTCTGGTTCCACTACCTTAGGGTTACGAAGGTCAGAACGGCAGTCGCATCAATGTAATTACCAGACTCGCTAAATCCTGGATCATGGTCTAAGCGGACCCCATCTAAACACGGAACATAACGCTAGGAAGATGATGATGACTATCTGTAACATTGATTTATTTATTTATCAATGAATGAACCAACAGTTCTTATTAAATAAATAAATCCTCCAGACTAACACACGAATTCCCTAGTTCCAAACTATGCTTGTGCTTGTGCTATGGATACTAGGTGAACAGATAGACATACTTAAATACGTTTATAAACATCCATGACTCGAGTACAAATGTCCATGTTCATCACACGAAACATTCGCCCCTAGCGGGATTCGAACCCGCGACCCTCGGTTTCGTGGCCAGGATCTCTGACCACTCGACCATTGTCGACCAAAGGTGACTAATAGTGTATTTGGTTTTTGTTCTACAAATTATCCTTATTAGCCAAATTTTATTTGCGGGCTAAATGGAAAAGTCGATCAATGTTGTTAACCTTACTGATCATTGGTCACTGACTCCCTGCCTACCCCTTCGGGAATTATGGGTGTGATAGTATGTGTTCAAATGTAAGTAATAAAATACTTAATGTCACAATTAACTAGGTTGTATTTAGGTTCTAACGGGTGTGGAAATTTGACATCGCACGTTCGGGTGCCCACACGCAACAACGGGCGTGGCTTTACCTGAATACACCACCTACTCAGACAAAATACTGAAAATACGTACGCACTCATTACGATTACTAATAAGCTTTAGGTAAATGTACCGTCAACCAATTTATCATATTTATATATTTATACATACATACATAACATCACGCCCATGATCCCCGAAGGGGTAGGCAGAGTCGAAGGGGCAGCAAGCCCCTTCAACCACATTCAGCCAAAAATAAAGCCGGGCTGGGTCAGATGGAAAATTGTGAAAAAGCAGTGACAAGCGGCTAACCTGTCGCCTACACAATCACACACCCAAAACCCGATATACCATTAGTCGCCTTTTACGACATGCTAGGCAAGAACCACAGTTGGCATATTCTTTTTAAGTCCCAGACCAACATGGGACAGTGGGCTGGGTGGGATGGAAAGCTGTGAAAAAGGAGTGACAAGTGGCTAGTTCGTCGCCTACTCAGTCACATACCCAAAAGCCCGTAAACCATTAGTCGCCTCTTACGACATGCTAGGCAAGAACCACAGTTGACACATTCTTTTTTTTTGTCCCAGATCAACATGGGCCAAGTCCCAGACCAACATGGGACTAAACTTTATATATTTATAATATGTTTAGATTATAGAGGAGCGGTGGTAGCTCAATGGTAAGGACACGCGCCTCTTAACCGAGGAGTGCGGGTTCACCCGGGCACGTACCTCTGGATTTTCCAAATCTATGTACCTACGTATTTATACCACTAGCTCGACGGTGAGGGAAAACATCGTGATAAAACCTGCAAATTCAAATAACTTTGGATTTGTAACCATGATCCAAAAATTGTCTGGTTCCTCAATCTTAGGGTTACGAAGGTTAGATCGGCAGTCGCTTCAATGTAATTACCAGACTCGCTACATCCTGGATCATGGTCTAAGGATCTCGTCTAAGCACGTGACAGAACGCTAGAAAGATGATGATATATTTATAATATGTTTCATGAGTAACTAGCTTCTGTCCGCGGCTTGTTCGCGTGGTACATCGATAAAACATAGCCTATATGTTATTAAGGTGTATAAGCTACATTATTGTAAAGTTTCATTAAAATCGATTCAGTAGTTTTTGCGTGAAAGAGTAACAAACATCCATACATCCTCACAAACATTCGCGTTTATAATATTAGTAGGATATATATTATCACGCCCGAAATCTCCTAAGAGATAAATATTAGATCTCCTTAAATATTAGATAATAACACCCAGACACAGAACAAACACAAGTATTCATCACACGAATATTTGTCATGGGTCAGGATCGAACCCACAAGTTTTGGCGCAAATGGCAGGGTCACTACCAAATGCGCCATCGAGACAGTCAAACATTACTTTGAAGTTCCAGACAAACATGGGACTTAAGAAGCGAAAGGTGTTAGTTAAGATTGTATTAAATGGAAGGAAATGATCATTTGACTGGCCCGTTGGTCGAGTGTTCACGAAACCGAAACCTAGCCACGAAACCGAGGGTCGCGGGTTCAAATCGCGTTAGGGGCAAATGTTTCGTGCGATGAACATGGACGTTTGTACTCGAGTCATGGATTTTTATAAACATATTTAAGTAAGTATGTCTATCCGTTCACCTAGTCCTAGTTCATCCATAGCACAAGCACAAGCTTAGTTTGGGACTAGAGAATTGGTATGTCAGTCGAAAGAAATTATTTATAATTTTTTATATATTTATGGGTGGATTGGATCTGATTCTACACAATGACAAACAGGCATGAGTTTATGCATTATGAAGTTCAACCAATGACTTTTTACCATTATTATTTATTAGTAATATCAAGTATTTTTTACGTTACATTCCCTAAAATATGGTTGAGTGAAGCGATGGCTGAAACATACGTCAAGCTTGGAAACAGGTGCCGCCCTTGGGGACTGGTCTGCTCTGGTCGGGTCAAGTTTTTGGTTGTAATTTAAATATTTTTATTTTGATACTCTACAACAGGCCCACACTAAAACGTTGTTCAAAGTTAATTATGATTCATACACCTTGTATAAATTGTATTGAAAAGAGTAACTACCGATTTTCTTGCAGGATTCTTCTCGGTAGACACAACATTCCGAACCGGTGGTAGAATCATATAGCTGTGGCTTTACCTGTATTTGACGATTTATAAGTGTTTCCTTGAAACCTATATAAATAAAGAATATTTTGACTTTGACTTTGACTTTGACTATTAACATCGAATTCAACCAACTTTTCTTTGACTTATGCTGTGTGTCACGTGATAAGACGTAAAGAAAGAAAGTTGTCAACCTCGCCCAGAAAAACACACCAATTTATCACAAATTGATTAATGGTTTAGCAACGCGTAGAGGACAGAAATGAAGTATTGTATTCCTAGCGTTATGTATAGATAGGCAGAAGAGGCAAAAACATCGGAGTATGGTTACACATCCATAGTTATTAAAATGTGCAAGATTCTATAAGTACAATGTTATTTCTCACCGCCGGGTTAATAGCATAAATCCACATTTAAAAATAAATAAATAATAAATTCTCCAGACTAACACACCAATTCCCTAGTCCCAAACTAAGCTTGTGCTTGTGCTATGGATACTAGGTGAACGGATAGACATACTTACTTAAATATGTTTATAAACATCCATGACTCGAGTACAAATGTCCATGTTCATCATATGAAACATTAGCCCCTAGCGGGATTCGAACCCGCGACCCTCGATTTCGTGGCCAGGGTCTCTGACCACCCGACCAACGGGACAGTCAAATTAGAATGGCTTAGGTAGGTACATATTTTTACAAGTCCTGAGAGTCACAGTCAGATTTGAACAAATACTCCTCGCATAGAATCACACATATTTATCTATTGAGCTACCTCTCCAGGACAAACACATATACATTTTTACTTAGATAGCTTAAGCTAAACCAGGTCACGTTTCGTTGTAGCTGTATTAATTGATGGGGGGTCTCCCATGGGAACGGGGATGTCCTTAATTAATATCCGAGTAGAGTGCCCGTAATGAAAAGAACATTTACAAATGTTGTGCAAAAATTTCAATTTAATGTACCTGCTATGTTTGAGAGGTATTCAGGTTTACATGGATGGCTCTTATTAGAGTGAGCGGTGGTAGCTCAATGGTAAGGACACGCGCCTCTTAACCGAGGAGTGCGGGTTCAAACCCCGGCATGTACCTCTAGATTTTAAAAAATCTATGTACATATTTATACCACTAGCTCGACGGTGAGGGAAAACATCGTGATGAAACCTACAAATTCAAACAACTTTGAATTTGTAACCATGATCCAAAAATTGTCTGGTTCCCCTATCTTAGGGTTACGAAGGTCAGATCGGCAGTCGCTTCAATGTAATTACCAGACTCGCTAAATCCTGGATCATGGTCTAAGCGGACCCTGTCTAAGCACGGGACATAACGCTAGGAAGATGAAGATGATGATGGATGGCTCTTATTAGTATTCAAATTCAAACATGTGACCCGTTTATTATTACAATTTCATTATATTATTAGAAAATGATATCATAATTATATTAAGTGTTTTTTTTTGTTTGGAATGACGACTTCAAAAAAGAGGTGATTCGACCGTTGGTTTTTTTTTATGTATGGTGCCAAGTTAAACAATAACTTGGTACAACTGAAGCTAATATTTGTAGGTAATTATCACCGAAAATGTATCTGTTGAGTGATAATTGTACCTATACCAAGTTAAGCATTTACTTGGCACCGATTACAAATTTATAAGTATTAAAATACGTATTACTTTGGCATAAGTAAATTTATTTTTTACTTTTATTAGGTTCGTTTTTGAAGTCGATTTTTTTTTGTTTAAAATTATTTTTAATAATCAATAGTTACAAATAATGTATCTAAATTGTGATAATATTTTATAATCAGTATTCACCAATCAGTATTATTTCCACAAATTAAATTTTTCAATACCATTTGACTTTGTTTGAATGAAGACGTGGCTATATTCGCTTACATTGTATGTATGAATAATATACCTACTTCAGAGTTGATTGAAAGAATAGAAACTGACTGTGAGTCACCAACAAACCGCCCCTACTCTTATGACATTATCTGAATGCTCAATGAATCATGTTATAATTCATCGGTATTCAGACACTTTCGTTGAAGACATACTATTTCTTTCGCATTCCGCTAGCAAGCTTACTTACCTTCCACCCCCAACCCCTTCTCAAAAATACATCTCTATCCATCGTAGTACATACTACTTTTAAATCTAATAACCCCAGGGAAATTAATTACGCATACCACCCCGCTTCGATAGTGCATGTGGTTATGAGAGACAAATCAAATCAAATCTTCATTTTCTTACTAAGTGTACATAGTAGGTGCCCCAGGGCCTCAAAACTGAGACCCCTTTAGCCAAGATAACAACATCGTTCAACAAACAACGAAAGAAAATCCTGAATCAGCTGACAACCAGTAATTTACTTTATCAAAACTACCCCCGTAAATTCGATATTTGCGCAGAAAAATCGTTATTATCCGCCATTCGGTTCGAGGCAGACGTTGCGTAGGCATTAAATAAGATCTTTTACTTTATGAGTACAGCTAGGGTGTAGGATATTTGTAGGACAAAATAATAAAGCCTTACTTTATACTATTATATAATAGAGAGCGGTGGTAGCTCAATGGTAAGGACATGCGCCTCTTATCCAAGGATTGCGGGTTCAAACCCGGGCACGTACCTCTGGATTTTTCAAATCTATGTACGTATTTGTACCACTAGCTCGACGGTGAAGGAAAACATCGTAATGAAACCTGCAAATTCAAACTACTTTAGATTTGTAACCATGATCCAAAAATTTTCTGGTTCCCCTATCTTAGGGTTACGAAGGTCAGATCGGCAGTCGCTTCAATGTAATTACCAGACTCGCTAAATCTGGATCATGGTCTAAGCGGACCCCGTCTAAACACGGGACATAACGCTAGGAAGATGATATACTATTATATAATATATACTCGTAATTTAAAATCCCATATTGATCTGAGACACTAAAAGAAATATTCCAACTGCATTACATGCCTAGCGTATTTGATTTATGGTTGTTTAGACGACATTTTACTTTATCACAAAGAACCACCCAGATAAATGTTTCATCTTTAAAAGTGGTAAAAGAAGCTCACTACTCCTTAGATTCTTCATACCCCTTCGGGGATTACGGGCGTGATGATATGCATGTACATATACAACTGCCTTAATCTTCCCAGACTTTACCCGAAGATTGAACACAGACTAAAAACGCCTACTCTGACAAATCCGTTGGGCTTCATCTATATTTTTTCCAAGCATTTCTGCGATAAATTCACAGTCTAAGCTTCTTATTGTAAAGAAACGAACAAAGGTCCGTCTAGCCGCGTGGGCGGTATTGTACACCCAGACTCAAGAGGATATAGTCCGTCACTTAAACTCGACTGTAACAGATACGTGACTGTGTAGTCCAGCTATACTCAACCTGCGGCCCGCTTAGCTTTTGTCATAAGCCCATCTGAAGTTACAAATTCATATTTTTTTTTCTGAATTAATTTCTAATTAAGACCTAAATAATTTTTGCTTGCGGCCCTCGATACCATGAATGAAACGTGTTTGTGGCCCCTTTAAAAAAAAAATTATATGGCTGGTGTATTCCATTCCATTTCACGTACGGTGAGTTCCGTGACACTTTGAATTTGACGTTAATATAGTTTCATGCCCCTTTCGGTTTTTTTTATTTCGATAAAAAGTTTTAGGACAGTTTAATCGACTTTTTTGTTAATTTTATTTTGAATCCTGATTGAAATTAAAATTTGTTAAAACTATAATGATTAATACCGGTGGTAATCCTTTTTTCTGTTTAAATTGACTATTTATAAATGCTTTTTTGAAGCCTATATAAATAAAGAGATTTTGAATTTGAATTTGGTATTGTCACGTAAATAATATACAGATATGTATTAGGCGCGCGCGATTTGAAGACTAAATCATAACATATCAGATAAGATAGATACTAAATCATTATCTAAGTAAACAACCATTGACTAAAAATGGCTAGGCTCAGTTAGATTGAAAATTGTGAAAAAGTAGTGACAGGTGGCAAGCTCGTCGCCTATACAACTAATACCATAAACCTGATATACCATCGTCCTTTACAACATGCTTGGCGAGGACACAGTTGGCACATTTTTTTTTAGTCCCGGACCAATAGTATATATAGTAATGCATTTATAAACATCCAAACCTTGAGGACAAGTGACCATGTTTATCACACAAGCACTATACCCCAATAGGGAATCGAACGACCCTTAGTTTTGTGCCTCTTCAATTACTAGACTAAACTGCCCTTTAATTATTATACATACATAATACATACATAACATCGCGTCCATAATCCCCGAAGGGGTAGGCAGAGTCAAAGAGGCAGCATGCCCCTTCAATCACATTCAGCCAAAAATAAAGCCGGGCTGAGTTAGATGGAAAATTGTGAAAAAGCAGCGACAAGCGGCTAAACCGTCGCCTACACAATCACACACCCAAAAATCGATATACCATTAGTCGTCTTTAACGACATGCTAGGCAAGAACCACAATGGCATATTCTTTTTAAGTCCCAGACCAACATGTGACAGTGGGCTGGGTTGGATGGAAAGCTGTGAAAAAGGATTGACAAGTGGCTAGCTCGTCGCCTACTCAGTCACATACCCAAAAGCCCGTAAACCATTAGTCGCCTTTTACGACATGCTAGGCAAGAACCACAGTTGGCACATTCTTTTTTTTTGTTCCAGATCAACATAGGCCAAGTCCCAGACCAACATGGGACATTTTTTTTTTACAACATGCGAAAATAAAACTGAATTCTCATAACGCAATAATTCCGAAGAGGGGACCCGTATATTATTCATTAAATCCCCGATTTCTTTAGTTACCCGACATAATTTGTTCCATTAATCTTTCGCATGAATTATTAGCTATTGGAACGTAGAACTTTGTGTCCCAATGGAATTAAAAATGGTTGTTAAGCTGAAATGCGAAGAAAAATATACAAGCTTCCTTTGAGGGGCTTACATTATTAGGTTTTAGACCATTGAATGGGTGGAAGAAGATTTAAAATCGTTTTTGGACCACCAAAAATTGTAACGAGAAACGACAATATTCAAAGAACATTGCTTGATAGCAGCTTATAACAATTTCTTGCTAAAATTGATTGTGTTTCATACGCAGTTTAAAAAATCCAATCTTACTAATATTATAAACGCGAAAGTTTGTATGGATGGATGTGTGGATGTTTGTTCCTCTTTCACGCAAAAAGCACTGCATGGATTTTAATGAAACTTTACAATAGTATAGCTTACACATTAGAATAACACATAAGCTATGTTTCATTGATGTACCACGCAAAGCCACGGAAGAAGCTAGTATATTTATTTATTTATTAATATTATCTTAGGTTAAAATAATAAACTTTTTACGTTTTGCCACAATGCTATACAACTGCAAAGAGTGACATCATCATTTTTCCATACTTAACAGACTAGTCATAACCTTCAAGCAACTAAAGAATAAATATACATATATTTTACAGTGACACTTAAATTCATAATTGAATGATTTATTAAATTATATCTGAACTTAATATTAAGTGTTATTTTTTTTAAAGAATTCAAAGTTTTACAAACACTGGATTATGCGAAAATCCAACTTGTTTTGATGATGACCCTGTTAGTATGCAATATCCAGCATGCCAATATGGACCGTGTTTTTAAAACAGATTAGCATAATGAAATGCATAACTCAAACAGAGTCTTTGATATCGGAATGAATAACAGAGATAATAGGATGACGTTGACAATATGGAACGGGCCGGGCATCCATTTCATAGAGCGGTGATTTTCCTAAATCGACAAAAAACGGCTGATGTAATTTGTATGAAAATTCGATTACTTTTGTCCATGTAAAAAAAATTGTAGAACAAATTGTTGTTTATAATGTCAGTAATCTACTCCTGCGAGGTTGTTGATGTATTACAAAGGACCCTGTATATACTAATATTATAAAAAGGTAAGATTTGATTATTTGTTTGTATTAAATAGCTCCGAAACTACTGAAACGTATAAAAGATACGTATTCCAAGTATTTTATAGTGTAGGTAAGCCACGGAACGAGATATAATAGGTATCTTGGTGAAAGGCAATCGCTTGGGACGCGGTAACGCTATTACTGGGTAATATGAGAGTTATAGGAGTGCGGTGCGTAGGGACGGAGACTGGGTGAGGATTATTCAGTGCAGTTGTACGGAATATTGGTTGGACAGAAGATAAATCATCTTCATTTATATAGATTTCTTAAAAACTTTTAAATATATTTATTCATACGAGTACATACTTAACATCACGCCTGTCATCCCCGAAAGGGTAGCCAGAGTCAAAGAGAAAAGCATAAGGCATGCCCCTTTAGGCATACTCAACCAAAAATAAAACTGAGCTGGGTTAGATGGAAAATTGTGAAGGAGTGAGAAGTAGCTAGCTTGTCGCCCCCACAATCACATACCCAAAACTCGATATACCATTAGTCGCCTTTATGACATGTTAGGCAAGAAACACAGTTAGCACATTTTTATTAAGCCTCAAACCGATATTGTGGGACCTATATAATTATACATCTAAATTGCTTGAAGTTCTGCCGATAAATTGTTGCCTCCTGACTAAATTGTGGCTACCAAGTTAAGATGGTTTTATGTACAATAGTACCAAGTTTCCCGTTGTAAAATTCCATTGGCACCCTTACAGGTCATACAGTATGTATGACCTGGTCACGTCTGCAATCCTTGAAGTCGTAAGCATTGTCCAAGGAACGATAAGCTGCTTAAAATATATTTTGACTGGCTCGATGGCGTATTCGGTAGTGACCCTGCCACATGCGCTAAGAGTTGTGGATTCGGACATCCCCACCCAGGACAAACATTCGTATGATGAATACTTGTGTTTGTTCTGTGTCTGGGTGTTAATATTCAATATTTAAGTATATATTTGTAATACCACTGTTGATTCTGATATCCGTAACGCAAGTGCTTAAGCTACTTACTTCGGAGTCAGGTAAATGTATGTGATGTCGTCGGATATTTATTAAAATATATATATAATATATTATCCAAAAATAAAAATAAGTTGGAGTACGAGATACAAAAATGTCCCTCGTTTCCAAAAGTTAAGCAAAAAAATACAGCGTGTGATCATGTTATTATACTGTATGTCTGGATTTGGCTTGACAAGCTTAATTTGAGATTTTGCAGCCTGGCGGGTCTCCAAAGTCATGGCAGTTTGTTCTGCTTATACGTCGGGGCTTGTTGATAAGGAGCAAAACACAGACATACCCATAACTTTTTTCGGATAGCCTAGAAATTGTGCAATATGTTCTCGAAAATATTTTTTTCGTCTAAGTAGCACTTGAGCGTTTGTTGTAGCTCAATGGTAAGGACACGCGCCTCTTAACCGAGAAGTGCGGGTTCAAACCCGGGCACGTACCTCTGGATTTTTCAAATCTATACCACTAGCTCGACGGTAAGGGAAAACATCGTGATGAAACCCGCAAATTCAAACAAGTTTGGATTTGTAACTATGATCCAAAAATTGTCTGGTTCCCCTATCTTAGGGTTACGAAGGTCAGATCGGCAGTCGTTTCAATGTAATTACCAGACTCGCTAAATCCTGCATCATGGTCTAAGCGGACCCGTCTAAACACGGGACATAATGCTAGGAAGGTGATGAAGTTGTACTTGCTTGATAATTGTCTCGTCCAAATTTAATTTTTAATATTTTTTCGGTGTTTTTTTTTTCATAGTATTATAATGTTTTTGTGAATAGATTTTTAATCAACATGGCACTTCTTGTCACACGGATCCAAGGAATTCATCATTTTAAGCTTTGCAACGAAAAAATATATACCCATATCTAAGGTCCGAGCATTGAACTATTATTACTAGCGTATGGAACCGACGCAGCGAACAAGTTTTTTGCGCCGTGCGTTGTTGCCGATCGGCAACAACTCGTTTAGTCACTCGCCTACGTTCACGCGTAAGCGCCATGAAATTCACGGCGTTTACGACGTTTTGGTCGCGAGAAAAATGTACTCTATGAGCGATCTAGCGCTGCGTGTTTTAATAGCTTAATTAGACGACAATTGTTAGTTTAGCGCTGCAAATGCTGAAACACGCTCAGTTCATGCTTCGTGATAATATTTTTGTTTGACATAGCTTCTCTATACGTAGTTAATAGCTCAATGGGTCCGAGCGAACAATAGACAAGAGAGCTTGACCGAACCATTTAGCGCCATGACAGTATTTCCGAGAAATAAACCCCGCCCACAATCATCAATCAATATAGAAACTGTTATATGACTTCTCGAATTACCCACTTCCCAAATATTAGGTATTGTTTAAATCTTATGTGCTCTGTAGTTATATTACAACCACGGAAAAATAATTCATATATTTTTATATAAAAAATTTCAACTGTCTAACTATCACGGTTTATGAGATAGCCTGGTGGCAGACGGACGGACGCCGTCTGCCACCGGGCTGAGCAAAGTCTTGTAATAAAATAAATTGTCCTCTTTGGGGACGGAACCCTAAGAAAATATTAATTATATAAAAATCTAGTTTAAACATAATTTTTGAACGATAAATAAGTGCACTGTATATTTCTGGCATTTACAAAAGTTCTCTCTAATCGTTCGTTGTATTTTTGTGCAATATAAACTGTCTATCTATGGAATGACCATACATTAATTTTAGAGCTAAAATCAATACAATATCAAACCAATTTATTCAAAAATATATCGAAAGTCTCTCAAAAGTGGCTAGCTCGTCGCCTGCAGAATCACAAACCATTAGCCGCCTTAGGACGTGTTATGCAAGACCAACAAAAGCTCATCGTCACATACATTTTTTGAAAACCTAAAAATGTTTACTTCTTAAATCTTACTAATATTATAAACGAGAAGTTTGGATGAATGGATGGATGGATGTTTGTTACTCTTTCACGCAAAAAGTACTGCATGGATTTTAATGAAACTTAACAATAGTATAGCTTACACATTAGAATAATACATAAGCTATGTTTCATCGATGAACCACGCGAGCAACGCCTCTGGAAGAAGCTACTAGATTATATAAGAATCTATGATCCCAAAGACTACAGAGTTTGCTATAAACACGCGTCCGAGAAATTGCCCGCCCACAATCATCAATTATTATACTAAGTATTCAATGATTTATCAATTTGCGTGCTCTTCACAGATTAGGTATAATTCAGACGCAAGACACGAAGATAATAAATACAGAACTGAATATTTATTAGCCAATCTAATTAGCTAAGTGGGGAGGCGACCGCTACTTAAGAAGATGTGGTTCGATTCAAATCGGTTCAGTCGGAGCGTTTTGGTTTCATTTCTTTGTGAGGTTTCCTACCTTAAAAGCGAAGTGGTTGTGGGTCACTGGTCACGACATATGTCCGGGATGTTTTGGTTCAAGACTAGGCGTTAAGGAAAACATCTACACCTTACAACATATCTGCAATATTTAATGATTTCCTTTAAGACGGGAAGCTGTGAAAGAGTTACAAACAAACAAATTCACTTTCATATTTACAATATAAGGATTCATTTTTGTTTCTGTGTTAAAGTTAAGATTTACAGTGAAATAAAAGTGAATTAATTCACAACATGAAAAATATGCAGATACCGATGTCGCAATAAGTATCATATATTTTTATGTAACTAACCAAAGACCAGAGTGGTGGTAGCTCAATGGTAAGGACACGCGCCTCATAATAACCGAGGGGCGCGAGTTCAAACCCCGAAACGTACCTCTGGATTGGTCAAATCTATGTACGTATTTATACCACTAGCTCGGCGGTGAGGGAAAACATCGTGATGAAAGCTGCAAATTCAAACAACTTTGGATTTGTAACCATGATCCAAAAATTGTCTGGTTCAGATCGGCTGTGGCTTCAATGTAATTTCCAGACTCGCTAAATCCTGTATCATGGTCTAAGCGGACCCCGTCTAAGCACAGGACATAACGCTAGGAAGACGATGAGTAGAACAGTATAAATAGTAACCTACCTATAATTTTAGTACAGTTTAAGTTTTTTTCTTAATTTTCCATCTAACCCAGCCCATTGTCCCATGTTGGTCTGGGACTTAAAAATAATGTGCCATCTGTGGTTCTTGCCTAGCATAGCTTGTCTAGCATAGCTTGTCGTGGAAAAAGACTAATGGTGTTTCGGGTTTTGGGTTGTGATTGTGTAGGCGACAGGCTAGCCACTTTTTCACAATTTTCCATCTAACCCAGCTCAGTTTTGTTTCTGGCTGAATATGGTTGAAGGGGGATGCTGCCTCTTTGACACCCTTCGGGGATTATGGGCGTGATGTTATGTTATGTTATGTCATGTTAATTAGCAGCTATCTGATAACAGTAAAGCCATTTCTGTTCTACGTTATCTGACAAAACCAACAATAAATACAAACAGTTGGCACTTTTTTTCAAGTTCCAAACCAACATGGGACAGATATAAATGTTCCAACCGAAACTTCCGAACTTCTTTTAATTTATCTCCAAAATTGAACATAGTAACATTCCAGTTATCTATTCCGAAGCGGACATTCTAAAACAAATCGTATCAATCACACCGTAACGACCAAACCGATACATAAAATAGCATAATAGTTTGCAGAAATCACCCAGTATGGACGATATCGGCTGCTCCGCATCGTATATTTGTCACAGTCACGTATTTATATATCACGTACGCTTATAAAAGGAGCACGAAGTGAGGGGACCCAATCAGCCCGTCACACAATAGAATTCACGCGTACTCGGTAAATATCTATTATTTTGTCATATCACTATTCTGATGCCTTTACTCAAAGGACCTTTACTCATAGGAAAGAAAAATTCAAGTTAGAAAGGTTTTAATTATATTTTGACTGGTTCGATGGCGCATTCGGTAGTGACCCTGCCCCATGCGCCAAGAGTTGAGGGTTCGATCCCCACCCAGGACAAACATTCGTGTGATGAATACTTGTGTTTGTTCTGTGTGTGGGTGTATATCCAATATTTAAGTATATATTTGTAATACCACTGTTGATTCTGATATCCGTAACACAAGTGCTTAAGCTACTTACCACGGAGTCAGATCAATGTATGTGATGTGGTCGGATATTTATTTATTGACAAAATGAAAACCAATGTATGTACGAGTAAGTATATGTAGTGTGCAGGATATTCCTGCGGTTGACTCAGCAAATTAAACACGGTTCCTGGTATTAATATGAGGTTTATACTTCAATAAGCTTTCACACGGCTTTTCAACGTCCGTCGTCCGCCATTCGTCTCCCACATTCCTCTTTCAAAATCTTCCGTCTCTCCTACTCTATTACGTTCCTTCTTACACACTTCACATCATTCCGTTCTACGTATCTGTCATACATCATCTATCAATCCTATATTTTTAAATGACTTAACGGAATCCTAGATTCGATTAGGGGTAAGAACTTTCCGCTGCCCCGCCAGCCCGGTAGGTAATAAAGGCCGCCTTCGGCCAACTACCGATAGTCCGCTCAAAAAAAAAAGATTCGATCGGCGTATATTGAACAAAAGTGACTTAACTCATAAATAAACATCGTTGCTGTTTCATAACATTGAACAATTGCACTTTGAAGTTTCAAATTAAGTTTAATTTAATCCGATTAAGTTTAATTAGATCACATTTGTAATTTTAATAACATTTATTATTAAAATACAATATACGAGTACTAACTTATCAAAAATTGTTACAGTATAACATACTGCAATTGTATTTTAATATCTTCAGAAACTTAATAAATAAACGAACCAAAGACGAAATTATAGTGTACAATTAAAAAAATCTGCATGACTTGAGGATTTAAAAAATCGTGTGACCGGTTCTGAGGTGTCTTTTAAGGTTCAACTGGAGTATTCCTCAAGCAATTTTGCTTTTGGGAGCACTCCCTCAGAATACTACTGTCGTTACTAAATAAAGAAACCACTCAAGCCCAAATAGACTTTATCCCGTCAAAAATATCGTCGAAGTGCCAAGATATAAGTGGTCCTTTCATATACCTACTCTTACATTATATATTATATTGAGTATATCGTCGTTAGTTACACAAAATTTTACAGAAGGAAGAAAAAAACAGCCTCCTGAAAAAAAAATGGATCGGAGTAGTAATGTCTATTGTTGTTTTTATAAAAATTATTGTAATCAATGGTACATAGTCGTAAGTATTCAAACCTCCTCTCATGGCTAAATAAGTCTGATGTGACTTGCGAAAGAAATTAAAAAAATATGCAAATGCGACTTCCGAGGTTTTTACTGCCGAACGACCTATACAGTCCAGTTAATGGGCTGAGATATCCTTCTTATATTTTGAAATGAACATGTTACAGGCTATATTACAAAAATCCAATAGCGGAAAACTATCAACTGAATAGATTCTACTTAATTCATATGCTCTTAAATTACCACAGACCTACAGTTAACGCAGGGGTTTCAAACATTTTAGTGACTGAAGACCACTTTAATTTATTATGGATATCAGGGACGCCGTCGAAAATAAATTATGCCAATTAAAAAAATAATCATTTATAGACTAAAACATAAAAAAAACTGCCCTTCCGCGGACCAAATGATAAGTCACAACAGTTACGGACCACCGGTTGGGAACCATTGAGTTAACGAGTGGGATACATCTGCACAAAAATATTTTTTCTTCCGTATTATCATCAAAACCATACATGTAAATTAATTTTATTGTTGTAAAACAAGTATATAGGATTTGACTTTTTCCCAAAGAATAATCTTTAAAGCCGACTTCATGACATGGTTCAGAGGCAAATATGATCCATACATATACACCCTTGTAAAATGTGTTGTTGAAAAGAGCAACTACCGAGTTTCTTGCCGTTTCTTCTCGGTAGAAGCAACATTCCGAGCCCTTGGTAGATTCATATTTATTAGTTAATTTTCCTGTTGATTTGACATTTTATAAGTGTTTGTTTCAAACCTATATAAATAAAGAGTATTTTGACTTTGACTTTGACATGTAAACTCGTCCCATATTCCCCCTCCCAGACAAGAAAACAAGAATATTAAAAAAATATCCTACATATATATTTAACAAGTTTGATCTAAAACTATCATAAACTACATTCTCCTTTAAAGCTACTTAACCCTTAACTAAAAGCACTAGTAATTAACCCAAAACTTTATTATCTATAACTCAAACGTTTAATGGCTTGTTGCCCGAAAACCGTTTAATTATCGACCTTATCCATCAAGACATAAAGGCATGGGGTCGCGTCGAATGTTGAAAACATCGTAAAGCAGAACAATCACTATAAATCGTATTTGTGATCGTGTGTGAGCTTTTGGGTTAAGTAGAGACAGCCTAAGTTGCTAATTCTTTCAACCGATCGATGACAGTTGCCTAAAGACGCCTGAAGTCACGAACAGTTGTTTATAGTCGTCTGACGTCATATCCAGTTGTCTGCAGTAATCTAGTATCTACAGTCCCATGTTGGTCTGGGACTAAAAAAAATGTATAATAATATGCCAACTGTGTTTCTTGTCTAGCATGTTGTAAAAGGCGGTTAATGGTATATGGGGTTATGGGTATTTGCCAGCTAGCCATTTGTCACTACTTTTTCCCAATTTTCTATCCAACCCAGCCCATTGTCCCATGTTGGTCTGAGACTTAAAAAGAATGTGCCAACTGTGGTTCTTGCCTAGCATGTCGTAAAAGGCGATAAATGGTATATCGGGTTTTTGGGTATGTGATTGTGCAGGCGACAAAACTTGCCACTACTTTTACACAATTTTCCATGTAACCCAGCTAATTTTTGACTAAATGTGGTTAAAGAGGCCAGCTGCCCTATGACTCTGCCTATCTACCTAATTTTTAAATTAATTACTTACTAAAAACAATAAAAAGGTTTTACCGATTTTTTTAAATTTTCAAAATTTCTCAAAAACTATCTAGTTAATTTTCAAAATTCCTTCACTATCGGATCCACAATTAAATTTTGAACCTGGGGACACTTGTTCCATGGCGAAATCTTAATTATCCTCGGAGATATAGCGAAAATAGCGTAAGGGCCGAAAAGGATTTGATAGACATTTTCAATGTCAAAACTACATTCACTTTGATGTAATAACTAGACTCTTTTTTTTAACCGACTTCAAAAAAAAGGAGGAGGTTCTCAATTCGACTGAATTATTTTTTTTTTTTTTTTTTTGTATGTATGTTACTCGATATCTCTGAGAATTGTTAACCGATTTCCAAATTTTTTTTTTTAATCGAAAGGGTTTAGTCCCGAATTGGTCCCATTGCCACCAAGTCAGGATCTGATGAAGGGATCCCAGGAAAATCGAGGGCAACCCTCAAAATTTATAGGCACGTACAATGTGTTTTAGACATTTTCTAAGATTTTTCAAGTATTTACGTATGGTACTTATCATCTTATGATGGTGAGCTGATGATGGAAGGTACAAATCCTTAACGATTAGGAATTAGTTTATGATTCTTTAAATATTGATATCTTCGAGAATTTTAAGACGATTTTAGAGTTCTTTTTTTTATTCAAAAGGGTATACCCTGGAGTTGGTCCTATTGGTACCACATCTGGATCTGATGAAGGAATCTTAGGCAAATCGAGGTAAACCCTTAAGTATTATAGGCGCGTACAATCTATTTTAGTTATTTTCTAAAACAATTCAAGTATTTACGTCTGGTATTCATAATCTCATGTTGCTGAGCTGATGATGGAAGGTGCAACTCCTTAATGATTAGGAGTTCGTGGATAATTCTTTCAATATTTTACGGCCATATTGAATGTTATTCTCGAGATAATCTCAATTTCACCAAGTCTTGGTCTAGTGATAAGGTTCCATGAAAGCGAGGGCCACTCTTAAATTTTAACGACATGTTAAGTGTTTTATTTATTGTTTCTAAAACGATTCCAGTATTTGCATCTCGTACTCATCATGTTATGTTGCTTAGCTGATGATGAAAGGTATAACTCTTTGAAGATTAGTAGTTTTAAGTAATTCTTTAAATATTAAAGGCTCGTTATACCTTTTCGTCTTTAGTCTCATAAGACCGGCACTGTCTCATTAAAGCAGCTCGTTTTGATTTGGTCTACCTACCTATTAATAAATTTCACTAAAAAGTAACAAATAAGTTAAATTTTAACAAAAATAAAAATCGACTTCAAAAAACTCCGCAAAAAATGTTTATAAAAAAACACAAGTAAAAACTGCCTTAATAGCTATTTAAATATCCAAACACTAAAAAGTATAAAATAAATTCTATCGACTGCTTCGATGAAAGTATTAATCTTTAACACGTATTTAAATATTTACAATAATCAGTTAGTTTTAGAGTCGGTGCCAGCCAAACTAAAAAAAAAGTAGACACTTAATAACAAATTACCTTACTAATAATAACAATATGAAACAAATTAGTTAAAATATGAGTATTAACTTACTATTGATTTTGTATATTCAAAACCTATTTTACCACCCTTCACCAAGGAACCAAATAATTGCAAATTCCGAAATGATGATATAATTACGCGCGCTGGCACCGACTCCAAAACTAACTGATTATTGTAAATATTTAAATACGTGTTAAAGATTAATACTTTCATCGAAGCAGTCGATAGAATTTATTTTATACTTTTTAGTGTTTGGACATTTAAATAGCTATTAAGGCAGTTTTTACTTGTGTTTTTTTATAAACATTTTTTGCGGGGTTTTTTGAAGTCGGTTTTTATTTTTCTCTATTTGTATCCCTTGTGTGTGTGTTTCAAATAAAGAATTGTGTATTATATTCTATTCTTTAAATCTAGAACCATAGTCAAAGCTAAATAAAAGTAGGATCACGAATTAATGCTAATGGCATACGGTGATATAGTTAGATATAGCACATATCACACTAAAGTCATTCATATTGTAAAGTACCACAATTACAGAGCCAAGTTGGAATGGGCGACTGTTAACAAAACATTCCCAGCTATTGTGGTGCAAGGGAAGACTGACACATGCCACTCAGCGTGACGCGACCGCAGGCTGCCTCTAGCCTTTGTTTTGACCACTAGTGTGTACAGGGTTTTATGAATGACGTTTTATTTACTTCATGGTAACATAGCAGTGATAGTTTCAATAGTAAGAATATGTGCCTCTTAAGAAAAGTGTTGGTTTCGGGTACATTCATACATACATACATACATACTTACCATCACGCCCGCAATCCAAGGTAGGTAAGCAGTAGGTAATAATATAATAAAAATATAATACTAAGTACATAGAACAAAACAACATAGAATATAACATCACGCCCATAATCCCCAAAAGGGTAGGCAGAGTCAAAGGGGCCCCTTTAACGACATTCAGACAAAAATAAAACTGGGCTGGATTAGATGGAAATTTGTGAAAACATATTATGTAATCCTAAATAAATAAATTAAGTCAGGTAAGTTGAAAATTTTTGAAAAAGTAATGACAAGTGGCTACCTAGTCAGCTGTGCCAAAAAATGTATTGGGTATTGTAATCACAATTTTTTTTTCAGTCCTAAACCAACAAGAATGCCTCTGGACTTTGCAGATATCCCACGCACATATTATCCCACATACTATCCCACGCACATATTATCCCACATACTATCCCACGCACATATTATCCTATTGTTTTGTATTCTCTGTCTCTTTTCTAACTATAGCTGTTTTAAGTTCGAAGAAATTTTACCTCATAGTCTGTATAATGTGCGGAGTCAGTCAGCTCCACACACTATAGGTTTGATAGGATGTCGTGAGTGCCGAAAGACTTGCAGCTGTATAAAATGATAAGAGATGTCACTTGTCGTAGTCTTTATTCAACACTAAGCTTTATTGAGCTAATTAACATAACATCTAAACTAGGTCATGTAAATTGTCGATGTCGTTAAAACCTAAAACTATGCAAATGTACGGGTTTACTTGTACGTAGTCCAGGAACATTAGTCAAATAATGGCAAGAATCTCGGAATGAGAGATAGTCGGCTATAAACTTGTATAAACCTTTAATTTGGTACCCAAAAACTTGTCTCAAAACCTACCTATCGTAGGGTGTCGGCGTCTTCAGATATCCCAAGGTCAAAGGTCAAAAAATCGTTTATTGCAAATATCTCGTTTCCTATGACTAATTTTGATCACTCATCAACTTCCTGACCAAAGCGAAAATCGCTCACTGTGCCATCAAATGGCGACTAAACCCCGCTCGATGTAAACTAATTACTTTATCCATCAAAGCACACTCAATCTTAGTATTAATTAAACCGTATAAAGGTAAGCCTACACAAAAGAGGGGGAAACAAAGCCGTGACACAACCGCGTTACACATAAGGGTAGCGGACATCAGCCATGGTGTAAGGGTTGGCAGCAGGTAATAGGTATGGTGGTAGCAGATTGGTAAATACTAACTTGTAAAATATGTGTAACATACAAAATGGATGCAAACGCATGCGGTTTGCGCATAAAATGGCTGTGGTAAAATTTGGTAATGGATTTTTTTTTGGTAACTTAATTCATCTAACCCAGCCGATTGTCCTAAGTTGGTCTGAGGCTTAAAAAGAATGTGCCAACTGAGGTTCTTGCCTAGCATGTTGTAAAAGACGACTAATGGTATATCGGGTGTGATTGTGTACGCGACATGCTATCCACTTGTCACTACTTTTTCACAATTTTTCATCTAACCCAGCCCAGTTTTGTTTTTGGCTGAATGTGGTTAAAGAGGCCGGTTGCCCCTTTGACTCTGCCTACCTCTTCGAGGATTATGGGCGTGATGTTATGTATGTATTTTTTTGTTATTGTACCATCACCACGCCCGTAAGAGGTAGGCTGAGTCAAAGGGGTAGCAAGCTCGTTTAACCACACTGAACCAAACTAGGCTGGTTTAGAAATAAAATTGGGTAACGATAGTGACAAGTGGCTAGCTCGTCACCTACACAGTCACATTAGTCGCAAGCATCCCTGATTTTTTTAATCTAACTAGGAATTTATACTACCGCTTGCTCAGCGGTAAGAGAAAACATTTATCTTACCGATTTAAATTATGACCTAATTCTCTACTATATCCTAAATACATCATCGATTGTGATTTAAGAAAATACTAACCAAGAACGAGATATAACGTTACGAATACAATGATGATGCTAATGTTAGGCAATACATGTAACCCAGTAGTCGTTTCCGTATAAAAAATCACCAGCAACCAAAGAGTCAAACATTAATGCACTTCGCCTCAACAGAGACAGCCCTGTCCAACGTACGTTGCCGTCAGATCGCTAGAGCCAGCCGACGCGTGACGCGCGTAATGAAAACGCTGCGCAAACGCCTGACAAAGAGGCGGTCCGAAATAGAGGACGCGTTTATAACTAGAGGATACCTCTAAATATTTCAACTGTTAACTGTTACTTGTTCAAAAATCCGGAGGTACGTGCTTTGGTGTAACTGGTTGTTATTAATACCTTTAATTACTTTAACTGTTAACTGTTACTCGCTCGAAGATCCAAAGGTATGTGCTCGTGATGATTTGATCAGCACAGAACAAATCTGAATCATATCATATCAACTGAATAATATACCCAACTAAAAGCCTTATATTTTTAATATATTTTTTTTTCTTTTTTTACCATACTTTTTTATATATTTCGGATCATATTGGCGTACTTTCCTTTTATAAAAATCCGTTAATTGCCATGACAAATCCACGAGTACATTTCCAGGTACTCGTGGATTTGTCATGGCAATTAACCAACCATCCTGGAGGAAGCATCACTTTACAAAGCCAACTAAGTACAAGGATCGTTTGGGCACACACCCAAACCCGCTTTCCAGTGAGCTCTTGCAGCCAAACCAATTTAAGAGACTCAAGAGTGTGCTGTCTAACTGAGGGTAGGTGCAGCAGTGGCCCTACCTCGCCAAACCCCATTCTCCTGCAACTCCCCTGTTCATAGTCATAAACGAATGATCACAAGAGTAAAACAAACGGAAAAAATAATTGCCATGGCAACATTTTGGACGAACGAAACCATAGGTGAAAGCTAGTCAAATTAAGAAAGTAAACACATCTCATTTACACCATACAGAGACTCATAACGTCAACGCGTAAACATGTAAAGTCGTGAATGTCTCCCGTAAACATTTCCATTCCATTTAAATTCAGTTTCTTTATCACGCCATCGGATATTCACCGATATTGCGGGACACACATTTTAACGTGTAAGGCTGTTATGGCAGCCATCACACCGCGTGATGGTGCCATAAAACACGTTTTGGCGGTAACTCGGATGGGGGGTGGAATTTTACATTCATGTAAGAATAGGGGTTAGGGCAAACAGCGGCGAAACTGCGCGTTTAAGAGTGCGTTTCTATAGGGTTGTACGTGCATTATACGTGTGTATAATGTTTATTAAGTACTTACATGCATAATACATAACATCTATACTTATAATAAATCTGTAGAGAGGTAAATTCTGTACATGAAATATATTTTCAAAATAACTATCAGGGGGTGATTAGTGATCGATACTGATGCCAAAAATGCAATCAGTAAAATTTTTGTCTGTCTGTCTGTCTGTCTGTATGTTTCTTATAGAAACAAAAACTACTCGACGGATTTTAACGAAACTTGGTACATTTATTCTTCATACTCCTGGGCAGGTTATAGTATACTTTTCATTTCGCTACAATCAATAGGAGCAGAGTAGTGAAGGGAAATGTTGGGAAAACGGGAGAAGTTACTCCATTTTTTAAGCTTCCGTCGCGTGTGCAGCCTTAATGGTTAAAGTTACATATAAATCATGTATGACGGAAATAGTCTTTATAATATTAACCATAAACGCGGGTGACACCGCTGGCACAGCTAGGTGTAACATAAAAACGTAAAACTATGTGGTACCTAAAGGGTCTCCGCTCAGCATATGTCCCGGTGGCGCTAAGCGTACGACGCTGGTTAAGTGGGATAAGGTGTGATTTCCTCTGCTATTATTTCTATCATGTTGGTGGTAAATTGATGTCAGCGCAGTTAGATTAACATGTAAATGAATAAAATAAAAATAAAATTAATGTTATTATTCATTACGGGTATGTGAGCATTTACAAACAGCTGTTGTTGTTGTTGTTGTTTGTATTTGTTGTTACTTGTAGGGGAACTGTGAAGAAGAAACTTATTTACTACTTAAAAGTTCGGTGGATAACACAAACAAAACAATCGCGATACCTCTGGTATCCAAAATGTCCAATGTTTTGGCTTAGTATTGGTAAACGGATAGACATACTTAAATACGTTTATAAACATTAAACATCCATGACTTGAGTACAAATTTCTATGTTCATCATTTGCCCCTAACGGGATTTGAACCTGCGGCCCGTGATTTCATGGCCAGGGTCTCTGTCCACTCGACCAACGGGCCTGTAATATTTTTTCCATTGTTAGCAGTCGTCATCTTCCTAGCGTAATGTCCCGTGCTTCGACGGGGTCCGCTTAGACCATGATCCAGGATTTAGCGAGTCTAGTAATTACATTGAAGCGACTGCCGATCTGACCTTCGTAACCGTCAGATAGGGGGAACCAGACAATTTTTTGAATCATGGTTACAAATCCAATGTTGTTTGAATTTGCAGGTTTCATCACGATGTTTTCCCTCACTATCGAGCTAGTGGAATAAATACGTACATAGATTTGAAAAATCCAGAGGTACGTGCCCGGGTTTGAACCCGCTCTCCTCGTTTAAGAGGCGCGTGTATATAAGTATACATACCATTGAGCTACCACCGCTTTCCATTGTTAGCAGTACAAGAGGTAAATAAAGGTATTATAACCGGGACACCTTAGAACACTATGAATTAAATAAATGTTGGATCATAACATTCAAGAGACTGTCTTGTCTATGCAGTCAAGATATTAAAACGTCTCTGACTTTACTTTAGAAGGTACATTAAGTTGCAGGATTATGTGCATTCTGAGAGCATTTCTAACTTCAAAGTCGAGCTAAAAATGTGATTACCCCAGATCTTATATGAAATTCAAACTCTCTTAAAGCCAAGGAGCGGCGAGTTTCGAATGGCACGGGCAAATGAATTCCAGAATATTAATATTTCTGTAGCACATACGAAAAAAAAATTCTTTTTACTTTTCAAAAGTCAATTGCCACAAATGTTTGACCGCGTCACTGCAAAGCGACTGCACGTATTTGGCTAATTCTTTTTTTTTATACATATATTTGTTTACTGTTAGTACGAATTTGGATTAATGAATAAAATGTTTGAAAAATGAGCAAAACTATTTTTTTTCATATTTTCATTTGGAAAAACCGTATGTTATATTAAAGTTGGGCATTTGTTATCACATTTATATAAATTTCCAGATCATACTACCGGATCAATTAGAGATAACATAAAAAGAAATCATCGCTTGATTAGCCCTAAATATTTTTATCAAGTCCAAGGCTAAAAAATCTTTAAAACAAGTTTTTTTTGCTTGTACGAGTAAGTGTAGATGAAAGGCTATGATTTTCACTAAACAAAAGAAAATAAAAAAGAGGCCATTCTAATATAATCAACATAAATCAAAATATAACTATATCAATAACACACTGACGTCACAAATAGTAAAATAAGATTTCACTAACGATATAAAACTGTACTCTTGTAAGAGCGAACCTGACATGGCCATATTTGCATAAACTCCTTTCTGCAAGAGCTTACGCTGTGAACGTAACTCGATTGCATATTATATGACATTTTTATTCGCTTAACACAGTTAAGTGTGTGAGCAGTGATGCAATGCCGTCCCGCTCTGAAAATAGCATGCCTATTTTTAGCCTTTATGAAAAACAGAAAAGGCGAGATTACATTTAGGCTGTTGCCAACCCTGACATATTTTTAATAATAATAATATAATAAATTCTTCAGACTGACACACCTATTCTTTAGCTCCAAACTAAGCTTATGCCTGTGCTATGGATACTAGGTGAACGGATAGACATACTTAAATATGTTTATAAACATCCATGACTCGAGTACAAATGTCCAAGTTCATCACACGAAACATTTGCCCCTACCGGGATTCGAACCCGTTTTATAAGTATACATTTTATATTTTTTTATATTTTTGTATTTGAGATTAGAATTAATAATTTATTTTGATACTAGCTGTGCCAGCGGTGTCACCCGCGTTTATAGTTAATATAATAAAGACTATTTCCGTCATACATAATGCACACGCGACGGAAGCTTATAAAATGGAGTAACTTCTCCCGTTTTGCCAACATTTCCCTTCACTACTCTGCTCCTATTGATTGTAGCGTGATGAAAAGTATACTATAACCTGCCCAGGAGTATGAAGAATAATTGTACCAAGTTTCGTTAAAATCCGTCGAGTAGTTTTTGTTTCTATAAGGAACATACAGACAGACAGACAGACAAAAAATTTACTGATTGCATTTTTGGCATCAGTATCGATCACTAATCACCCCCTGATAGTTATTTTGAAAATATATTTCATGTACAGAATTGACCTCTCTACAGATTTATTATAAGTATTGATTAAACTTGGTCGAAGTGGTTTTCTGAATACATAAGTGCGAAACATAGTGCCACTCGCGAGACCTATACTAATATTCTCGGAATAAAAGTATTATGTGTTAGTCTAGGTAACTAGCTACTCAAACGCCACATTTTATTCCAATCCGATCAGCCATTTTTGCATGAAAGAGTAACAAACATCGATCTATCCCTACTCACAAAGATTTGTAAAATAGAAAAGAAAACTTAAGAACAAAATTAATAAGACAGCGTAAATTCGGTATAGCACAATGAACGGTTTTATTACGGCTGGCAAAGGAGGACATACATACCACAGACAATATAAGAAGTTGTACATAGACCACACATAGTTACAGATGGCGTTGTGTTTATTTGATGTGATTAATACCATAAACAATATATTTCATTTTATTATCAAAAAATATTAGTAGAATATTTTTGAAGTTACTTTACTGTATTGTTTACTCTGTGAAGGATTTGAGTGCAAGGTGCATAATGGAACTTTCCGAACGTGGGAAAAATGCGCTGAGAAAACTTAAAGCAGATTTCACTTCGGAACTTAGTTTGTGAACATCTGCAGAATTTATTTTCATCTTCCATAGGAATGTCTGCAATAGTTTTAAACCTTCATGACCTTATTTTTCGATTTGATATATTTTAGATTATTTTTTACTCACTTTTCTATAGGACATATCGAATATCATCTGCAGATTCTTTGACTAAAATCCTTCTGTCTACTCTCATACTAATACTAAAGAGAAATTATTTGATTGTTTGTTTATTTGTTTGTATTGAATAGACTCCGAAACTACTAAACCGATTTGAAAAATTATTTCACCAATGGAAAGCTACTTTATCAGCAAGTAACATAGGCTATATTTTATCCCCGTATTCTTACAGGAACGGGAACTACGCAGGTGAAACCGCGGGGCGCTGTTATCTAAAATATTCTTGTAACTCTGAGTAAACACTGTATTAGTTGATTATGTTACAGAAAACCTTTTTGTTTGTGTAACTGAATCCTAGTAATATTTTAAACTTAAAAGTATGTTAATATTTTGATTCTGAAACCACATGGAAGCACTTATACCCATTTTTATGTTCACCTGGTTTAATATCAAAGTATATCATATCTGGTTATTTCTGAAGCCTACACAGACAAAGTCACTCGCTTCTTCTTAGACTAGTCAGTTTCAAAATTCACTGAATTTCTTAACCCTTCATAAATAGTACCGCACTTATAACCTAAGTCAGATGAAGCGTGTCTCACTTATTATATATAATATTATATATGAATATATATATCGCATAAAACAGAGTGGACGTAGCGGAGCTTACACGGGAATGCACTTGCAGTCCCGTTTTTATGGAAACGCTAAGTAATGGGTCTTATGGGATTCATAAATGCGGAAAACACATACCCAACTAACTAACTAACTATGGGATATCCAACCATAGAAAAGACGTATACTTGCAATGTCATTATATCCTGCGGATCTAATAGATATATTAATATACTGGATTTAACCCGCGACAAACGGAAACGGAATTTGATCGATAACAAAAGTTTTATTGTAAATTCCTTCGGGACTTATCAATCTCACATCTTGGGATTCAAAGTTTTGGTTTAAATGATCAATTGCGTTAAACGTGAAACCGTAACAGGCATTTAAAGCTACTTGTATGTCTTAACAATGTCATCGTTTCTGTCTGTTCGCTTGGATCTTTTAAACTGCGCAAGAGATGCTGATAACAGTTTTAGCCAATGGATAGATCGATTCAAATGGGATGTTAATATTTTATATAGTAACATATTGTTTTGTGCTCACTGTTCAAAACCGGGTGGATCTCTAGTTTCTGAAATTAATAAGGAAGCGAAAATATATCTGAGTTGTCACGTGTCTCGTGTTATGTTTAAAGACGACGATAAACACGCGTCGAAACATGCAAAACTTATTGAAATTATTCTTTCATAGGAGATGTTTCGCCAAAGTTCAAAAAGTCTTTAACGAATTTTCTAACAAAATAAAAAAGGAAGACACACCCACCGTGTTTTATAACTCCACCGAAGTTTCGAGACGGAAACTAATTTCAAAGTACCCCCCCCAAATACATAACACGTCTTGTCTATAAGGCCACAACGTAGCGAAGTTAACAGTGAACTCATTCTACTTGAGATAACTCGGAATTGAATGACTTTGTAAAGCCGGGAGAACGTCACTAGAAAGCATAAATATATGCTGTCTCATCTTGGTATGGGACTAAAGTTTGATGAATGAACCAACTTAATTTTTTTTCATACATAATTAATGTCCCATGATGGTCTGGAACTTAAAAGGAATATGCTTACCGTGTTCCTTGCCTAGCATGTCTTAAAATGCGACTAATGGTATATCGGGTTTTGGGTGTATGATTGTGTAGGACGAGCTAGACCCTTTGTCATTACTTTTACAGTTTCCCGTCTAACCCAGCCTTATTTTTTGGCTTAATGTGATTACGGGGGCTAGCTGCCCCTTTGACTCAGCTTATTCCTCCAGGGATTACGGGCGTGATGATATATGTGTATAAAAGAAAGAACGAAATAAAGAAAAAAAACTGTTTTTTTATACAAGAGTGTATGTATATTTAATGTCGTTTACATATAAACATACATAACATCACGCCTGCATACTAAGCCGTAGAGGTACAAAGAGCCCAAAGAGCTATGAGCTCCATTCGTTAGAGCGATACACGACACGACATATTGATGATATAATGGATAAAAAATAATATCAAACATGTAAACGTTAGGTTTTACTTAAACTTTACTAGTACACTCTATAAGCGCCAGTTTAAAACTGCTTATGTATTGTCCTTAAAAGATGCCTTACTTAGTCTTTGCTGCATTGTAATAAAATGTCGATAAAATATCGCGTCTCATATTTTTCAATAGTTGAAAACTCATTTGAATGGTGTACTTATGATTTATGGTAGCTGTTTAATAGTTGGTTCTCTGTAGGTAAATATAGACTAAAAATATATAAAAAATATAAATAATTCATAATGTCATATGTGTTTTATTATATACATATTGACTGACGCGTTGGTCGAGTGGTCAGAGACCCTGGCCACGAAACCAAGGCTCGCGGGTTCAAATCCCGCTAGGGGCAAATATTTCGTGTGATGAACATGGACATTTGTACTCGAGTCATGGATGTTTATAAACGTATTTAAGTATGTCTATCCGTTCACCTAGTATCCATAGCACCAGCTTATGAGCTTAGTTTGGGACTAGGGAATTGGTGTGCCAGACTGAAGAATTTATTATTATTATTATTACATACATACCATCACGCTCGCAAACCTTTTAAGCCCCTTAGCCAAAGCTACAATTCATTTGGGTTGAAAAAAAATTGACAAATGGGCTGTAGTAAGCCAAAACCCAATTCACCATTAGCCGCCTTTAACGACATGCTAGATAAAGAATACAGTTACTACATTTTCTCTAACTCACAAACAAACATATAATTTTCTACATTCAAGCAAAACATTCGCAATTTCCTACCTCACACCACTATCGAGCACCTTGAAAATTAATCTACGGAATTTGTCTTTTTGACTTTTTTCAAAAAGGTTAGGCTACAGGGCAAACCCTTAACCCGATCGTCTTTGTTTTAGGCTCAAATTCTAGCTGACTAAGTTGTCCAGAGGATTTTTTCTCAAATTTTTGACATCATTTTTCGATTCCAAAATATCAAGCGCCATAATCAAAAATTCGGAATAATTTTTTTTTTTGGATTCCGAAAATTCGGAAACTTTCACTCTTTTGGCCATAACTTTTATTTGTTTTTGACTTTCTCGAATAATTTTGCACCTTACAGCTCTCGTGAATACGCGTCTTATGAGTCTTCTTTAATAAAATATCTTTACAACTCTCCGAGATATAAGGGAATCGCATTTTTTAGAAATCGTAGCCTAAATAAGCGAGCGAACGAAATAACATTTCCAATGTCAAAACTATTTTAGGCTATCAAGTAGTTCTAAACCAAAACCCCCATATACACGGTCCACCTCCGCTAAGAACATCTAATCCAAATTTACAACGAAACAGCACAGACTAGCCAATCCTACTAATATTATCAGGCCTCGACAGGCCCGTTGGTCGTGTGGTCAGAGATCCTGGCCACGAAACCGAGGGTCGCGGGTTCGAATCCCGCTAGGGGCAAATGTTTCGTGTGATGAACGTGGACATTTATACTCGAGTCATGAATGTTTATAAACGTATTTAAGTATGTCTATCCGTTTACCTAGTATCCATAGCACAAGCATTACCTTAGTTTGGAACTAGGGAATTGGTGTGCCAGTCTGAAGAATTTATTTATTTTTATTTTATAAACGCGAATGTTTATGAGGATGTATGAATGTTTTACTCTTTCACGCAAAAACTACTAAATATATAGCTTATACACCCGAACAACATATAGGCTATTTTTTATCGATGTACCACGCGATCAAAGCCGCGGGCAGAAGCTAGTTAACTATAATATTGCGTTGTTACATCTCTCCCCTCTCTTTCATCAGTCAACATAAGCATAAGTCCGAGCTTGTTCTATTTAAATTGCAAATTACAAGTTAAATTTCACCTTTGAAAACTTTGCTGCGTTGCCACTTTCAGCCTCTCATCACCCCGGTGTAGCATTTGAAGACCGTTTTATTTACAAAATTATTTGTTTTCAATACGGGCTTAATAGGCCTGTACATCTTAGTCTAGTGGTCAGAGAATGCAAAGACCACAGCCACGAATTTTGGTTTCTAACTAACTAACTAAACTTCACGCCACTTCCCTAGCGGGTTAGGCAGAGAGAACCGAACGCCATATGGAACGATCCTTACACACCTCACTCGCCTCTTTAACATTCATAATCCTTTTCATACAAGCTCTACGGTTTTTATGACTCCTAACATCACCTTCTGTTAATACACGACCAATCTGGCCGTGGTAGGTGAGCCTGGGCCTTCCGCGGCTCCTACATCCTACATCCAATTTTGGTTTCAATGTATAATAATTTATTAGTATTTTGATTTGATTACATTGTGAAAAATAGTGTATCTATTACATTAGTGATTCGTCAATGACAGAAGTTCCATTCTCGTCCAACGAATGTTGGTTTTATTTACATGTTTATTTGTATTTAAAACATAATAAGTATAACAAAATATGCAAACACCTTAGTGATTGTCAATGACAAAAGGTCAATTGTTGTTCAATTGGAACTAGCTTTACAAACATCGACCAATCAACGTCTTTTTATAAACCAGTTAAATCTAGTAAGCTTTCCATTGCAATTTTTTTAAATTAATAAATAAATAATAATAAAATAAACAATAAATATCCGCCTACATCACATACATTGATCTGACTCCGAGGTAAGTAGCTTAAGCACTTGTGCTACGGATATCAGAAACAACAGTGGTATTACAAATACTTTAATATTGGATATTAACACCCAGACACAGAACAAACACAAGTAATAATCATACGAATGTTTGTCCTGGATGGGGATCGAACCCACAACTCTTGGCGCATGGGGCAGGGTCACTACCGAATGAGCCATCGAGCTTGTCAATAAAAGTTTTATGATTTTGACTATGTGCGTAAAGAATATATTTTATTATTTATACCTGCCCCGGTTCTTGAAGACTATGGAAATACTACCGGAAAAATATTCGAGGAAATAATCACATTGATCATTGTTTTAATGATCTAAATACCTACTTATTATGGCCAATTTTCATCATATTCGCAGAAAGTTTATATTTTCATTTATGTTTGGGAGAAGGGCAAGAGGATGATGATGTTTTCCATAACCAAGTAAGTACATATATAATTAATCCCCGAAGGAGTAAGCAGAGTCAAAAGGGGCAACTAGCCCACTTAACCACATTCAGCCACAAAATAAAACTGGGCGGACTAAGATGGAAAATTCGTTATTCAGTTTCTGACTTACAAAATAGAAAATTACATTTTAAAATCATCCATTTTTAAACCTTAGTATCAACTTGACAGTTGAAAACCCTGACAAAAACAATTGTCCATCTGAAACATTAACTAAGCGAGGAACATTCACCATCGCACTCTTGACTCGTACGAGTATTGCCGGTGAAAAATATCAAGTTACTTTGTCACAGATAAATGTAGCCATATGAGCCAAGGGAACATGATCATGTACAGACAACAACAGAAGTATTTGAACCATTTAGCCTTTATGGCTAAGGACTTAGGGACAAAAGTTTTTTAGACTGTTTTGTTGCTGACTGTAGACCTTAGTTTATACATATATTTTTGTATATATATTTTTTTAATATGTTTATATACAAAGCTATTAACGCCCTACCCTGCGTTGAAGTTTAGTTAGTTGGTTATTAACTGAAAAATAAATTGGATACCGATATTGTGCTTGCAATCTAACTTAAATTATCCGTAGTAATAATGTCTTTCCAACCGATATCAGTCACGGCGGCCGATCTCAAGAAGGATCTAACTGCGCAGGAGATATTATAATGCACAAGTGTGTGCGCAAACAGGTGCACTCTCTGTTCCTATACTCTCATAGCCCAGTAAGACGCTTCAGTCCGTCGTCGTCTACTCCGTAGTATGCACAGAAAATGACTACTAACTAACTAACTAAACTTCACGCCACTTCCCTAGCGGGGTAGGCAGAGAGAACCGAACGCCATATGGCACGATCCTTACACACCTCACTCGCCTCTTCAACATTCATAATTCTTTTCATACAAGCTCTACGGTTTTATGACTCCTAACATGACTACTAGACGTACTTAAATAACGTTCGTCATACAAGTTGGCCGAAATTATAACTGATAATGTAACAAGGTTTTGCGTACCCGTATGTATCCTATACTCAGGATCTGTTATTCTCGTATGGCTGCGAAATTCGTTATGTTGATCCATTCCAGCAGCTACGTGAAACATTTATTCAAACTGACAGTGACGCAACGTTTGTTTGCTAACGCAATGTTTTGTGTGTAACATTTCGATATTTAGAATCATTTTATGTCACCTTTACTCGGTAACGAATATGTACGGTCTGTTATAGTTCTAACCTAAATATATATGAACTGCACTAGTTCTAAAGTCACGCTATTTAATCACAGTTACAAGTGACGGCATACTGTTACTTTTGTACTTGTTACAAATACCACGTTACCCTCGCAACAGGAATTTGAAATGCTGAGCCGGCAAAAGTAATATCGCAGATTAACCCTGAAGATGATACCCAGGGAAATTATTTTGATTGAGTCATTTATCCTTCACGTCGCTTCCAGTTTTCCTCAAACGTCACGTATTTTAATGGTTAACAGTCAACTTAATCTCTAGCTATTTGGAGTTTCGCCTTTAACACGTCGAGATAAGGTCTGGAGTGTATTTGATGGATGTGGATTTATTTTGATTGATAGTACTTTATGCACGTTAGGTTTCAATAAATGAAAGTGGAGCAAGCGCTTAGTGCAGGCCGTCGTAGGTGATGCTGTGGTAGTTTTTGTCGTGGATCTCACAGCATCACCACTCCGGCGACGAAGGATGCCGCGGGGTTTTTGGGTATACCCCAGCCGTCTTGGTCGGAGAGGGGTTCTCTTTTTCGGACGGCCCTATGAGTCCCACACACCACGCTTCCCCAGGGCGGCGTGAAGAAGCCTAATGCATTCCCCGCGTTAAAAAAAAAGGTTTTAATGAATGGCCTATGACGTTTTTTGTTTTCTGCAAAGACAATAGTGTATAGAGGATGGGCGTACAATATTATATTAATACTCATTTTAACAAAGTAATTTTATTACAAGTTAGTACTTAATTTACTAACCTTCTTACGTAAGTCGAACAGCTAAACATATTTCGCTGCAATTCCACATTAAATAATCATGACGAATGTTATAAAATTAAAGCACAGAACAAACAAAAGTATTCATCATACTAATATTTGTCCTGGGTGGGGATTGAACCCACAAGTTTTAGCGCATAGGACAGGGTCACAACCAAATGCGCCTTTGAGCCAGTCAATAAAATACAACCTCTTCTTTTGAAGTCGGTTATAAAGTCAATATTACACAGGACAAATACCGGAACACTAGCTCCTCAGAGCTGCGACGCCACAAGTTTTCCATTTACCGAATTTTCCATATTTGTTCATCAGCTATTCCTGTAATTGTTATCGTATATTATTACGTTATTTTATACACACAGGATAGTATATTACATACATAACATCACGGACATAATCCCCGAAGGGGTAGGCAGAGTTTTAACTCTGCCTACCCCTAGGCAGAGTTTTAACTCTGCCTACCCCTTCGGTGATTCCTGCTGCCCTTTAGGGCAGCAGGACCCTTTAATCAAAAATAAAACTGGACCGGGTTAGATATACTTAAAAAGAACTTAAAAAGAATTTTCCAACTGTGTTTCTTGCCTAGCATGTCGTAAAAGGCGACTAATGGTGTATGGGGCTTTGGGTATGTGATTGTGTAGGCGACGAGCTAGCCACTTGTCACTAATTTTTCACAATGTTACATCTACTACCGAATGCGCCATGGGGCCAGTCAAAAAAAAACGTATATACATGCAGGCTTTGAACCAATATCCTTCGCATATCAGCCGCCAGTCCTTACTTTTTAGTCCCACACCAACAACGATTGGGCCAAACGCAAGACAATCAGGTTCGACTCTCGTTCACAACACCTGCAGTGTCGCACAATTAGAGTAAATAGACCCGATGTGGCCACCAATCCGTCTTGCCTCTAACACAGTAATGGCGTCTTGAATACTTTATGTGTGCGGGCGGAATTATTTAAATTGTTACTTAGCTTTCTTTCCTAACCAAATAAAAAGGGCAAGTGTGAACTGAAGTAGAATAACTGAGGATATGTTGGTATACATAGTCTGTATACCGACGTATGGATCCGCCATTGCTTGTATTACAAACATATATAGATATAGAGTTGCCAATCGTACTATAATATAAAGTATTGTACGTTATTTAGGGCAATTGTACTCTATAAGGAAAATAAAATACTCGAAAATACTTTATTTCGCCCGTATTGATTTCTCTGGGATACATTTTACGTATACCCAATATACGAAAAAAGCTGTTGGTTTTGATTGTAAGAATATTTGTGAAAAATTTAACGACAGTTACTGGGATTGATTAGCAGTGATAATTACACGTTAAAAATATTTTTTTAAGAAAAACGACAAAGTAAAATAAATCGTACTTTATTTAGACATAATATACTTTTTTCCTACCTTAAATAACCAATATACTTTATTTGCACAAAAAAAAGATGGCAACTCTATATACATATTTTAACGCCCGTAATACCTAAATAGGCAGAATTCAAAGAGCGTTATTTTATTTAAAATACGTTAATAACTAAATTCTCCAGACTTTCTCTCTCTCTCTAACATTTTTACAAACGTCCATACATATCCCTCAATTTAAGACCGCATCAGTAATCCTTACAAGACCAAATATCATATTTTGTGCTCTTTATAATATTAGACATACACATTCATCAACTGTTGTTGTTGTTGCATATATAACATTTTATACACTGTATAATACCCTGCCAACGATCCCCTCAAACAAAATAAAGAAGAATAATGAAACTGACAAATCAGAATTTAAATATTCGAGTCTAAAAAACTTTTTACAACTCAGCACAAATCAAGTTGATTCGGAGATAAAATGGCGCCTCGAGGTCGTAAGAATGCGAGCTGGCATTATTAAAACAATATACCTAGTGTTCTTTTTATTATTTATCCAATAAAAAGTTGGCACAATGCATTGATCGGGATAGATAAAAATAAATTGGATTACGCACTTATTCTGATGGGGTTTCGAAGTAAAAATAGAAAAGATTTTTTCACTTAACTGAAATACAAAAATAACTTAACCGATTAATAGTGTACATGATAAAGATCCACTAAGAGGTTAACGATGCGCCCTACAGGGGGGGCTCCGAATACTCCTGTGGTATCCCTGCCTGTCGTAGAAGGCGACTAAAAGGGCCTTTGGGGCTGTGGGGTGTTTGCGGGGGGGCCTGCATTCACTTTGTTAAGCAGCCCCAGAGAAGATGACGACACGTGGATCCTCGTCCGTTAAATAGGATGGGGTGACACTGTGGTCTGTGCCGTCATAAGCACCACGAGGTGTTCTGGGGGCGAGGTTGCGTCTCCCTCGAGATGGGCCGCATGGATCGGCAGCGGCGTAGACGTAGATTTCGCGTAGAGTCCCGAGTGGGGAGCCCGGAATCTGCGCCAACGCCCGAAAAATGACCACCGTGAGGTTTAGTCGGTAGTAGAGTGCTTTCCCCGCCTCTGAGCCCGACACATCCCTCGTAGGCCGAACCTAGGTTTACTTGGACGGTGCGTAAATGCATTCCTCACGTTAAAAAAAAAAAAAAGAGGTTAACGATGGCAGCCGTAATAAACAGCCATAAACTGTGTCACAGCTGCCTGCGTTTTCCACCCGGATTTAACCTCTGTGCTATCTAAGAACTATGTTTAAAATATATAGTTGCCTCACTGTAAGTACTTTACATTCCTGGTAAAGAAGGGATGTATTGTACTTGCGTGGTCTCCCGAGAAGTACTTTTATTCCTTCACTCTCATAGACCATGACTGAAACGTGTTTGAGGCCCCTATAAAAAAAGGTTGAATATGGCTGCACTAGACCAACGCGAAGCCTCAGTCGGCGTTTAGGATGCATCCCGGAGTTTTAGTGGGTATACCCCGCCGATACCATCTTTGCCGGAGAGGGGGTCTCCTGATGCAGAGGCCCCTGGGAGTCCCATAACCATCTCGTCCCCCCGAGGCGAGGTGGCATGCGTAACGCATTTCTCCGGGTGAAAAAAAAAAGACCAACTAAGGCAGTCGACCAAAACTGTCAGTATGAAAGGTCATCGACACCGCATTATCATATTGGCGAGTACAATCTCGTTCCTTTTGTTCTCCCCGGCTTCATTAATTATGTACCCGACACTCCGCTACCATCTGTTTTTATTTCGGCATTCGACTCGATTTGTTTTCATTCGTTTGTTTTAGTTTCTATCCGTGCTCTGAACCTTTGACCGTGGGTAACGATTTCGTCCGGAATGTGTACTTAAGTTTGGTTCGGAGAGACGTGGAAAGATTAAAGGGTTAACAACAGTCGTACTTTTTCTCTGTCAGCTCACGGCAAACATACTTCTTTATTTAGGAGTTCTATTTGTAGTAATGGAGGAGGCGAGTGAGGTGAGGTGTGTAAGGATCGTGTCATATGGCGTTCGGTTCTCTCTGCCTACCGCGCTAGGGAAGTGGCGTGAAGTTTTAATTAGTTATTTTTAGTAATCTACATATGTGCCATGTTGGTCTGGCACTGAAAAAATTGCCTAGAAAGTCGTTAAAGAGATTCTTATTAATTCGATATAGAGATTCGGGTATGTGATTGTGTAGGCGACGAGCTAGCCACTTGTCACTACTTTTCATAATTTTTTACCTAGCCAGCCCAGTTTTATTTTCAGCTAAATGTAGTAGCTTGCTGTCCCTTTGACCCTGCCTAGCCCTTCGGGGATTACAGGCGTGATGTTATGTTGTGTACCTACGTTTTGTTCAGGAGACGTGGAAAGATTAAAGAGTTAACAACAGTTGTACATTTTCCTTTTCACGGCAAACAGACTTCATTATTTAGGAGTTTGGTTTCTAGTAATGTACGAGTAGATATGTTCCACGTTAGTCTCACAGTGGTAACAAATGTACTGGCAACTGCGTTCCTAGCAAGTAGTAAAAGGCGACTAATGGTGTACTGGGTGTTGGGTTTATTTCTATACAGACAGAACAGGACAGAACCATGGGAGTACGCAGCCAGAGGTCCAGAGAGGGACAATACAATAGGTATGATGACTGCATTAAAAAACTTTAATTCTATTTAGTCCGTCAGTTAGATTATAAAAAAATACTAGACACATATTTTCCGCTTTATTAAATGAACAATAAATGTCAATTTTTTGGAGTGGGGGCTTGCAACGTCACTATTTTGTAAAAATTTTACGAAAGTGTGACGTCATGCGCAACTTGAATGCATTGTATCTTTGTCAATGGTTGTTTGACAAATAAAAAAATATACGTGTTCAATATTTTTTTATAGGTAGATTATAAAAAAATATTGAACACTTCGTATTTCGACGGACTAAACAGAATTTTTTAGTCATCTTGCCTATTGCCCGCGGCTCCGCTCGCGTTAAATTCGGTATGTTACGTGTGTTTTTCAGCATAAAAGACTAAGCCGTTTCTTAGGATTCAAACTTTCAAGGAAAAACCTATATGAAATCTAGTATTTAAAGTATCATAGTAAATTTGTATCAATATACGGAAAATAAAGAACGAACTCAGTCCACCGAGTCAATCAGTACTTGCCCAGTTTTTATTTTATCAAAATAATAAGTTTTTCGCACAACAGTATTTTTATTATTTTTTTTTTTATTATCAAAACGTGAGCCCATTTCTATACCTAACTACGTCACACGACGCTACGCAGACACGACTTAAGATCAATGCTACGTACTACGATAATTACTACGTCTACCCACTACGGTGCTACGACTTGCTACGATTGCTACGACAGTTCTGCGCCATTATTGAAAAGAAATAATGCATTTATTCTTGCAAATGAGTTTACATGAAACCTTTTGCAATGCAAACTACATATGTAGATTTAGTCATACCAGCAATCTGTGCGCAATTTTTATGATCCTTAAGTACAATAGGACATAAGTTATACCTAACTGGCCTACCGACTGACCCGTTAGTCGTGTGGTCAGAGACCATGGCCATGAAACCAAGGGTCGCAGGTTCGAATACCGCTAGGGGCAAATGTTCCGTGTGATGAACATGGATATTTGTATGACCATGACTCGAAAGTCATGGAAGTTTGTAAACTTATTTAAGTATGTCCGTTCGCCTAGTATCCATAGTACAAGCATAAGCTTAGTTTGAAACTAGGGAATTGGTGTGTCAGACTGGAGAATTTATTAATTTATAGTTTTCTCAATAGAAGAGGTAGGGTGACAGATTTAATAGTTAGTATATAGTAGAGATGAGTGAACACCATCGCAAGTAATATCAAGCAACTATCCATATAAATTACTAGTCGTCGTTTTTGATACCTTTTTATGAATTTCTATGAATAGTACTGTACTATTCATAGAAATTCATATAAAAAGGTATTCGTTTATATCAAAAAACGCCTTATTGTTATCTAAAAAGGAGTTGTCTGATATTCACAGATAAAAATATAAAAAAAAAATATATAAATAAGTGATTAAAAGATCCTAAATTATTTTGATTAAAAGAAAAAAATACCTTAGGGCAAAAATTGTTATTTTTTTTAAAGTTTAATAAAAAAGTTTGATTTAGTATAATATTCATAAATATATAAAGCTAATATCATTGTGAATTGTACAGCTATGATATTTAAATTACTAGATCATTACCCCATCACACCATCTAACCCAGCCCATTGTCTCATGTTGGTGTGGGACTTAAAAGAATGTGCCAACTGTGTTTCTTGCCTAGCATGTCGTAAAGGGCGACTAATGGTATATGGGGTTTTGGATATGTGATTGTGTAGGCGACGAGCTAGCTACTTATCACTGCTTTACACGGTTTTCCATCCTGCTGCCCTTTTGACTTTGCCTACCCCTTTGGGGATTATGGGCGTTTTTCACACAGTCTGCAATGATGCTATGCTAGATCATTGCAGACTGTGTGAAAAAACAAAAAGGCTCTTCACTTTTCGACTTTAATCTTCCTAGCGTTATACCCCATGCTTAGACGGGTTCCGCTTAGATCATGATCCAGGATTTAGCGAGTCTAGTAATTACATTGAAGCGACTGCCGGTCTGACCTTCGTAACCCTAAGATAGGAGAACCAGACAATTTTTGCATCTGGGTTACAAATCCAAACTTGTTTGAATTTGCAGGTTTCATCACGATGTTTTCCTTCACCGTCGAGCTAGTAGTATAAATACGTACATAGACTTGAAAAATCCACAGGTACGTGCCCGGGTTTGAACCCGAACTCCTCGGTTAAGAAGCGCGTGTCCTTACCATTGAGTTACCAGCGCTCTTTTCCACTTTATAAGGCATTTATTTATCTATTCTCATATCATCAGCAAGCACCGAGGCTGTCATGAATCAAACACCTAGCTTCACTTACAAATCGAGAACTTCTAGTAGCTAAGTTGAAGGAGCCACGAGGTCTGCCAAAATTCGAGACGAGTAGATATTTCTTATAAAATATTTCGGCTATCATTACTCTCGGCGCCAAGAGCACCGTATCCTTTGTCTGGCCAATACCCCCACACACACACATAGATTTGGGGTCACACATTTATGTTTAATAACATAATCCTTGCTAGAACCTACTTCACCTCTACTTATAATATTAGTAGATCAATGAATGTGATGTTGTGGGATAAGTATTATATAAATAATTTAAATAAATAAAACTTATCGTCGCTTAAGTTACTCAAATCACGCCAATAATCCCCGAGGGGTAGGTAGAGTCCAAGGGGCAACAGGCCCCTTTAACAAATCAGCAAAAAATTAAACTTGGCTGGGTCAGATGGAAAATTGTGAAAAACATGTGGCTAGCTCGTCGCCTACACAATCACATACCCAAAACCCGATATACCATTAGTCGCCTTTTACGACATGCTAGGCCAGAACCACAGCTGCTACGTTATTTTTAAGCAACAAACTCAGTTGTCACTTTTTAAGTTTCAGACCAACATGGGACTATAACTTTGAAATCTTTATATTTAAAAAAAATTTGCTTCATAAATATTTAGGGTAAAAAAATATGTGAGGACAATTATCTTAAATCTTCAAAGTGGTTCCGACATCAAAATTCTCCGTCGCATGTAGTTTTAAATTTATCTTCTTAGACCTTTCTTGATGGATCTATCCTCTTATGACAATGGGGTAGGATCCTAACTTTATGCCTTCCCGTCAAGATCTTGATACGAGCTTTATAGCCACCCCGATAACGCATGACTATCACAAGGGTTGACTAGATTTGAACAGCCTTATTATAAAACCTTGTTTCAGATGTTATACCCTAAACCTATACAATAAATAATTAACAACAATTTTGAAAAGTATGTCACCGTTATTATATCTTGATTAGAATAAGCTATTTTTTATTTTGTCACCATTTTTAACCGACTTCACATAAAGGAGGAGGTTCTCAATTCGACTGATTTATTTTTTTGTACGTACTTAACGTACATATGTTACTCTCTGAGAATTGTAAACTGATTTTCATTCATTATAAATCTACAATATAAAGAATAACTCTTTAGCGTGAGTTTAAACTAAGTACCGTTTTGTAATAAGACTGAAGGAATTCATATTATACTTTAAGTAAAAAATTACAAAACATAATTCCTCCAAACATACTTCATAATGCCCTCGTTTAGCCAAAATACTAGAGTAGGTTTAGATGGACGTATATACAAACAAGGGGAGAAGTTGAGATATTACCCCATTTGAATAACAAAATCAATCATTTAAATATGCTATAACCTGACCGGAGATTCCTCGCGTAAGTTCTAAAATAATTTCCGCAATAACCGTTACAAACAACCAGACAATTTGATTTTAATTTGTAATATAATATGTATACAGGGATTTGTATTAATTATGTATACCAATAAGGAGAAACCGGAAAGTTTTCCTCTTAAAATGTCCTGTTTTAACGATGATCAAAATATACCATCCATATAAATTATTGTGTGTCTGTATGGAATAAGCGTATTTATGCACTGAATTAGACGACAATGGTAGACCCCCAGGTGACGATGAAGTCTCTGTAATAGACTTAATTCCACACGGGAAAAGTTATTACTAAAATAAATAAGTAAATTATGATCCACGCAAAAATACTCCATATTACCCATACCTAATCTGGCACAGCCCTAACCCAATAATAAATTAAAATCCTCCTCAAATCCAATCATATTAACGGACATTTTCATCAAAAACTCATATTCTATTTCAAGTCTCTTAATTACGCGATTCCTAAATATAAATTAAGGCAAATCGCTCCCTTATTAACAAATGCTCATTAAATATCCACCGACATGGCGACCCGGTGGCTTGGCCACAGATTTTAATTAAAAACTTAATTAACACAGTCTGGACTCTGGAATTCAACAGGTCCAGACCGCTTAATATGATATTACCTTTATATAAGAGTTAAAGAGGATAGTTATAATATCGCCTTAAGACTGAAAAAGTTATTTAAAAATAGTTCAGTAAAAAGTTACATGTCTATATTTATTCATAAATAAATGTGCATTGATTCTGCTAACCTTAAGGTCAGACTACGGAAAAATTTATGGAATTCGAAACAATGGCTTTGACGAATCTATAGTTAGCCTAAGCTTTGTTAATAATTTATTATAAAATCCAAAGAACTGTTGACTGCCTTGAAAATAGAAAAGAACACATTTAAAAAAAATATATAAATAAACATAAAAACAAAATGAGACATGCTTTTCTTTGTCGGAATTTCAATACAATAAACATTCAAACAAAACAAAACCGAACGCAATATCCCAATACATCCACAGACTCAAAAGTAATTTGCAATCGATCACAAACTCACAGACCGTACACATCCAGTTATCTTTGCTCGAACATCAATTAAATCAGAAAAACAAACCTGAATTCGAGCGCGAAAACTAGTGATGCGAAAACAACAATCGATTTATAAATTGACACAAAGGAGGTTTTACTCACAAAATGTGTTTCGACTCCGGACCAATCCAGATTATATAAAAAAGCACGGCACACACAGGGGCACTTTAAAAAAAATTGGAAATTGTAGGAACACTTGTAGGTTAAATATTAGATTTTTCGATTCACGGACACGCCCCAGGGTGGTACGACCGGTCGGCGGCAGAGGCGAGACACTACTGAACTGAGTAATATCTCCGAGGTAGGCAGGGCAGGATGGCTCAGGACACCCCACCTAGTCACACAACGGAAATTCACAGAAGGGATGTTATTTGTGTAAATATAGAGTGCATAATTCTGCGAACGGCAGTCCGCATGGCTCACTCTACAGCCAGGCATGCCGTATAACTGAACCTATTCATATCTTCCTAGGGTTATATCTCACTCAAAGTTACGGTGGGCCATGATTTTTGATTCTAGATATGGTCAGAGTGATTATTACATTGAAGTGACTATTACCTGATCTTCATAATTCTTACATAAGAAATCTAGACAAAACAAATCGAGGTTCGATAGTTGTCATAATGTGCAAATATTAAATCATGATTACTAACTATGCATATAATGAGAGCGGTGGTAGCTGAATGGTCACACGCGCCTCTAAACAAAGGGGTGAGGGTTCAAACCCGGGCATGTACCTCTGTTTTTTTTCAAATCTATCTATGTACGTATTACCACTAGCTCGGCGGTGAGGGAAAACATCGTGATGAAACCTTCACATTTCAACAACTATAGATGTGTAACCATGATCCAAAAATTGTCTGGTTCCCCTATCTAAGTGTTACGAAGGTCACATCATATCGGCAGTCGTTTCAATGTAACTACCAGGCTCGCTAAATCCTGGATCATGGTCTAAGCGGACCCCGACTAAGCACGGGACTTAACGCTAGGAGGATAATTACTAACAATGCATGTAGCTTTTTTAAGTGTGTTATCCCAGGATGTTTCTCGACGTTCGTTCTAATGATATAAAAACGTGTTATTATTTGTAAAATTCCGAAGTAAGTGTATTTTACATTTGAACTGCCACCGCTCTTACCACTACCGCTCATTATTTCACTCATAGTTAAGTTGAATGATGATGTAAGAAAGAGAGTCGGCGTGAAAGACAGCGTCGAAGTCAAGGTTAGAAGAAGCATGCTGCGGTGGTTCGGACATGTGGAAAGAGTGGATGACGAGACGCCGCGGAAGGCCCAGGCTCACCTACTACGACCAGATTGGTCGTGTATTAACAGAAGGTGATGTTAGGAGTCATAGAAACCGTAGAGGTTGTATGAAAAGGATCATGAATGTTGAAGAGGCGAGTGAGGTGTGTAAGGATCGTGCCATATGTTTTTAAATAAACAAAAAAAGTCTCAATGAAATCTTGAAGAGATAAACAGAATTCTCTTTACATGTGAAAACCTATTGATAAAATGTCATGAATAATTAAAATCAGTCAATATTTCTGAACATAAAATTTTGACGTTAAATTTATTTTGCCATTTTTAGTATTAATTACGAATACTAGGTGATTTTACAGAATATTAAGGAGTGACGAATTTGTATGAACAGTTTCACTTATTGAAAGTTTCATAGAAAATGGTGGAGATATAAATACGATGTTTAACTTATACGAACAATAAAGTACCTAATCACGATCATCATCTATTCATGTTATACTACATATATTGAACAAAAAACATAAAGTTTACCTTCAATGATCGATTTCAGCCCCTTCTATATAAAATCAGCTGTTTTTTTGTTGTCTGCGGAAGGGATTGAACGCGAAAGTATTATTTTTATTGTTTAGACCCTCTGTATCTGCCTAATCATTGTAAAGTCCTAATGTAATGACATTTTCAGTGCGTCCCTCTTATCTACATAAGTATTTGCGAGCCATAAACGCGGGATATGAATGAGGCACAACAATGGTAAACAAATATAACGCTTTACCTTGTGCTTGTTTACATTCACCGACTCGTTCAGTTGTTCAGTCGTTCAGTTGTTCTGTGCACAATTGCTCTTTGATCGAACGTTTTATTTTGAAATAGAACGTTTTATTTGACGACGCTGCGTTTGTTTGCGTTAGTATTTTTTTTTAATAGTCTGATTTTATAACAGCCTGATATAAATTAGCAAATCAATAAAGTTAAATAATTTATTTGAGAAGTTCTTCGAAATTTTGGCTGAATACCGTCAATGTCAGATATCATCTTTATTGTAATTTATTGGACTGTTATCTTAAATTTAAGGAGCTTATTAGTCTGTCTCTGCACTGATATGTTTGTATGTAGGACTGTATGTTATATTAAAACTGAAAAAAGACTTTCTATCCGAAAAAAATATAGACACAAGCAGCCTTTCCCATACTTTCTATAAACTGTCAAAACGAAATGCTTTCGTAGATTTTGTATGGCATAATCCTGGGGACGTAATCATAAATTGATGGGCATTAATATAAGAATGATGTTATAGCAAGTTACAATTTCTCGTCAATAAAAAGCATATTTTATAAAAATCTGCAATCAAATCAATGTATGTATTTAATTTATTTCTACACATACTGATTAATTTACGCAAACCTTATGTACATCCTTGCATATCAGTTTGTTTTATAGGCGACTCACACTTCACCGATTGTTGATGAACAGACCAGCTGGTCCAATCTAAATATATCGCTAACGAGCCGACTGAACCACCAATCAGCAGCCCACTGATTAGATAAGCGCAGCAATTGACGTAACTAACGATATTAGCACTCATTATCATGTGGACTACACATCTACTAGCTTCTGCCCGCGACTTCGTCTAAATAAACCTCAAAATTAAGCCAAAGGAAATGAATCATTACACTTGAAGACAGAAGTTGATTTAAACCTGAACAGACTAGATTTCAGAAACTTTAGTCTGGATGTAAGTATACCATTAGCTAAATATAAGATATAGACTCCGGGAAAAAAAAAGAAATAAAAAAATTATAATACTTAAATAAAAGATACAATTGGTGAAAAAATAGTTTTGATAAGTACAAAAAATCCTTATAATTATTTTTATCCATAACTTTTTCCTCTTTGTAAAATATATGAGTCTACATTTAAATTTCTCCAACTTATATTATATAGACCCCAGGGACCCCAGGGATTGGAAATGGTTAACATAATATTATTTTGATAAATTAGGGTGATAGACAAACTTAGACAGACAGACAGAGTAAAGAGAGGAAAAACAACCATACAATCCTGTCAACTTGCTAAACGACAATTTTCCGACGTGTCAACTGGCATTTTGTTGGCCAAACAACAATTAACCAATCAGCGTCTTTCTATTAGTCCTGCAGATGTAATGAGCCAATGAAAATGAATGAATCCAACATCACTTTACGAAAAATTCCTGAAACAAACTCAATATTGACAAGACATTTTTTTCTGGATCCAGTAAAGCTAACATTGTACTAGGCCCAGCTGGATTGCTTGATTCAACATTCCAATCTCTAGTAGGGATTGAAATCCAGCGGCATCAAACCAGCACAACTAAAGTTTTGCTAAGCGCAGTTGGATTGCTGAAGCCAGCATTGAAATCTCTAACATTACCACTTTACTTTTTTGATGAGAAATATAAAAAAAATAAGCTGACTTACAACCGCTTGTCTGTCAATGAGGGTTTTTAAAAATACAAAAGCCGCCAGATGTCACGGGGGAATCTCGTGGTCTTATCACAGTCACTATTGGCTCCTTGTTGACAGCATGTCAGTTTGGTCTGACAACTAACCAATGAGGAGGGTGACAAGACCGCAGGTCACAGTTACGCCATCTTTTGAATGTTTTAATTCAAAAACTTCATACAAACGTCAAATGTGACTTTTTTTTTTATATTTAAAAATATTATCCTCTATTATTAACCCTTTCCGTAAATTTTACAGATATCTTCTTCCAACCAAACCTTCTCATTACAATAACGATCACAAAAAACAGAATTATTACATTTTGGCAAATAAGCAGCAAGCAGTTTCGCATACAAAGGTCAATGACACAAATACCATTATAACGCTGTCTGTAAGTCTATCTGTGACAGTGTCCTTAATCAAAATCCAGTGTCGAATTGCCGGGATCCCTCGGGAATGTCCCTCCGAAACCGCCTCCTGACGGGACTCGCATTTGTGTCGTCGTTTGACGGGACCCCGATCAGGGATGACGTGGCCATCTTGGGCAAACGAATTTGCACGTAGATGGAGAAAGAAAACAAAAAAGTGTGTCTAAAATAACCTAACTATCTTCACGCCAATTTCCTAGCAGGGTAGGCCATATGGCAACGCTATATAAATAAAATAGCATGCAAAAAATAATACATACATACATACATACTATCACGCCAGCAATCCCCTAAGGTGTTGGCAGAGTTCAAGGGTGCAATAAGCTCACTATAACACATACATACATACGTTCATACATAACGTCACGCCCATAATCCCCGAAGAGGTAGGCAAAGTCAAAAGGGCAGGCAGGCCCCTATAACATATTTAGTCAAAAACGGAATTGACTGATATAATTTATATGGAAAATTTTGAAAAGGTGATAGTTCGTTGATTATGTAATCACAAATTCCATATCTAATATATCTATCTTAATATACATTAATTACGCGTCACGTTGTTTGTCCGCGATGGACTGAGAAACTACTTAACCGATTTTAATCAAATTTGCACACCGTGTGCAGTTTGATCCAATTTGAAAGATAGGATAGCTTACATCTCAATTTATTTAACCCGATTATGTGTCATTGACTGTTAGGCGGAACGAAGTTCGCCGGGTCAGCTAGTATAATATATAATATACATATAAAAATGAACCCCTTATTCTCCTGGTCACGCTATTATTTGATAAATTGATAAAGCACCGATTTTGCTATTTATTTTTTAGGTGTGTTTGTTTTTTATTTTGAAAGAAAAAAATAAAAAAGATGTGCGGAAAAAAAAAATGGATATTGAAAATCCGAGAATACCAAGTGCGCCCCCGGGTCAGCTAGTATTAATAAATCCACCACTGTGCACTGGACTGAAATACACAGGATTTTGATGAAATTAAAAAAATAATAATAATAAATAAATATACTTAGATATGGAAAGAAAAAAAATATCTAAAATCCTTTACAATAGTTCCTTAGAATAAGTTAAAGAACTAGGTAAGACGTTTCGCATAATATACTAAAAATAATCTTGTATAAAAAGTATATTGATTGAAACCAATGTCTTATTCAGTGGCGGATTTACCCTAAGGCCCGGTAGGCCCGGGCCTAGGGCGACCAGATATTAGAGGCGGCCAATCGTGTTAGAAAATTAAGTGATGACGCGTTAGTACTGAGAATTATGGCCTCGGGCCTAAGGCGGCCAAGATTGTAAATCCGCCACTGGTCTCATTACATCAGTGTGTACATTTTCATAGACATTTCCCTTACCCCCCGCAGGTCACATCAAAATGCCGTAAGTACCACCTAGTAAATTCTCTAAATACTAAATCTATGCCCCATAGTTTACCTTCACTTCATGAGATGGTTGTATGATCAAAATAATAATAATAATATTTTAAAGATTCTCAACAGCGAAATGTTTCTGCAAGACAAATATCATTATACAGTACTGTCGCTGTTTCCCACGAGTTCGCCCGCGTAGACTAATATATCTGTATCCTACAGAAACTGTGCATTTCTCTGGGATAAAAAGTAGCCTATATGTTATTCCAGACTGTAATCTATCTCTGTGCAAAATTTCATCCATATCCGTTCAGCAGTTTTTGCGTGAAGTAGTAACAAACATACACACACTTACAAACTTGTGCCTTTATAATATTAATGTGATTAGACAGTAGTCTCATGTTAGTCTGGGACACAACATATGTTCCCACTGTGTTCCTCGCCTAACATGTCGTAAAAGTTGATGGTGGACTGGTTACTAGATTTGTGATTATAAATAAATAAGTCGAGTGGTCAGAGACACTGGCCACAAAACCGAGGATTGCGGGTCCGAATCCCGCTAGTGGAAAATGTTTCGTGTTATGAACATGGACATTTGTACTTGAGTCATAGATGTTTATAAACGAATTTTATTAAGTATGTCTATCCGTGCACCTAGTATTCATAGCACAAGCACACCTCTCTAGTTTGGAACGAGGGGATCGGTGTGTCAGTCTGGAGAATTTGTTTATTTAAAATGGATTATATTACCATTAGTATTTTAAAGTTAAGTTTTTATAGGCCACATATTACAGTACATATAAATACATTTTCAATAATTTATCTTGCAGAAACATCGTTACAAAAGCTAACTTTTAAATTAACTGCACTTCAAAAGCTCAGTGACCTAAAGTCTTATTTCGCAAAATTTCTAATTATCGGGGGTTAACAAAATACAGTTTGAGAAAGGCTGCATAGAACCTACCTTAGAAGTATACGTACCCAAACAGCAAATTACCTTTACACCCTGCGACAAAGGAATCCAACTTGTAGGTACACAAAGAGATTTCAAATCGCTCAATATTGAATTACACGATTTCCCTCGTGATCTGAAAAGTCTCAAACAAATCCGGAGTAAATCTATATAGCCCCCGGCTCAGATTAGGAGCGAGCTTTCTAAACTAAGGGAAATCTAGTCGAGCCATCGGATTAGTGATGGGGCATTTAATGTCCCGATTTGTTGGGACGTCCCAAAAACATTTTTTTAAGTATTTATGTGAATATTTGAAATTATTACAGAACAGCCAATAGTACATATTTTTAATATTCCGACGGACATTCCGAATTTGATATTTGATACAAATTTAAAACAAGTGAAATATATTACACTAATGATTACGAGTATTACTTTCTTTATAAACTAACTAAATAAACTACACGCCACTTTCCTAGCGGGGTAGGCAGAGAGATTGAACGCCATATGGCACGATCCTTACACGTATCAACTAGGACTGACTATCCTTTCATTATACGTGAGAATAAACCTAAAATATTATAACCACCACATTTCGTTTGGATGTATGGCCGTATTCAGTGTTTGTCAGTTTGCAGATGAAATAAAACACACTTGCAAACGGCTTCGACCAAAACTCTCAATTGAATAATAGCTTCCCGTTTCATTTCCCTTAATGTCCATTATTTTATTATCAAACTAGCAGCGCCCCGCGGTTTCACCCGCGTAGTTGCCGTTTTCGTGGGAATATGGGGATCAAATATAGCTTTTTTTATTAGCTGATAAAGTAACTTTCTATTGGTGAAAGAATTTTTCGAATCGGTCTAGTAGTTTCGGAACCTATTAAATGCAAACAAACAAATATACAATCAAATCTCTCCTCTTTATATTATTGTACTAGCTGTGCCAGCGGTGTCACCTGCGTTTATGGTTAATATTATAAAGACTGTTTCCGTCATACATGATTTCTATGTAACTTTAACCATTAAGGCTGCACACGCGACGGAAGCTTAAAAAATGGAGTAACTCCTCCTCCTATTGATTGTAGCGTTATGAAAAGTATACTATAACCTGCCCAGGAGTATGAAGAATAATTGTACCAAGTTTTGTTAAAATCCGTCGAGTACTTTTTGTTTCTATAAGGAACATACAGACAGACAGACAGACAAAAATTTTACTGATTGCATTTTTGGCATCAGTATCGATCACTAATCACCCCCTGATAGTTATTTTGAAAATATATTTCATGTACAGAATTGTCTCTCTACAGATTTATTATAAGTATAGTATTTTTTTTAATAGATATTCGCCTCCAACACTAGCTCCAAGCGACATCAAAGCGAGGCTCCGTTCGAAGAGACTCCGTGTCCCATGTTCAGGCTCCGAGCGCGCTAACGAGCTTTGATCTTTTCGGAGGCAAATTAATTTCTTTCATCACTCCCCGGCAATGTGATAAAAACTGTCCAACATTCCTAGTCGATTGTCTAATCTCGGGTGATTGTGGGGCTTTCGTGAATCCTGATTTCTATTACAAATGCTTAAGTTACTTTTGAAGCAAATCAATGTTTGTCCGAACGAACAATACATAAACACGTTTTTCACATTATTATATTAGATTGTAGGAGCCGCGAAAGGCCCAGGTTAACCTACCACGACCAGATTGGTCGTGTGGTAAAGAAGGTGATATTAGAAGTCATAAAAACCGTAGAGCTTGTATGAAAAGGATCATGAATGTTGAAGAAGCAAGTGGGGAGTGTAAGGATCGTGCCATATGGCGTTCGGTTATCTCTGCCTATCCCGCTAGGGACGTGGCTTGAAGTTTACAAGATTTATAAACAATCATAAAAGGAGAGCGTGATGTAAAAGTACGAAAGGACAGCTAGCTTCTATTACATCATCTTTTGGTGAAAACAAATGTCATATTAAACCTATTTTAAGGTTACGAAGGTCAGACAGGCAGTCGCTTCAATGTAATTACTAGACTCGCTGAATCCTCCGCTGAGGTCTAAGCGGACCCCGACTAAGCACGGGACATAACGCTAGGAAGATAATGTACCATCCAATATTTTACTTATTGGTTATATTAATATTTAACGCGTTCTATCTTTGTAATTTTTGTTTGTTAAACAAAAAAAAAATGTGTATTTTTTAAATCATCCAGCTTGAGTTCTCTTTAACTCGATACATACCTAGAAACGACTGCTGTTTTCTTATCTAAATATATAATATTCAGCTATATTTTTCCTGGAAAGCGGATGCAATTTAGTCTTTGCTTGTCCTTTGTTTCAAACGGGATGATAAAACCTGCTTATTTCAAATACAACCTCCCACAGGCTCTTGTTGCAAGCTTTAATAAACTGTTCCTGGTATCAAGTAATTACAAGATAAGCAGTTGTTATTCTTAGCAAACATATTGTTGTTCTTATTAATATAAGAAACTAATAATCGATGATATTACATAGGTACAATAAATAATGAATACAATAGATATGCCCTGTAATTAGTGTCATCATAGTATACAAATTATTATTACTCTGTGGTGTCATTTTATAAATGTCTATCGGCTGCAGTTATCTTGATTTTTTTAATAGCCGGATTTTTTAATAAAGATAATATCCTTACAAGTAATAAACAAATAAAGAATAAATAAATATCGGACTACATCACATACATCACGATTCAATGTAAGTAGCTTAAGCACTTGTGTTACGGATATCAGAAACAACAGTGATATTACAAATAAACACAATTACAATTAAATATTGGATATTAACTCCCAGACACAGAACAAAAAACGTATTCATCACACGAATGTTTGGGGTCCTGGGTGGGGATCGAACCTACAACCCTTAGGGCATGGGGCAGGGTCACTACCGAATAAGCCATCAAACTTGTCATAATGTAACAGTAACAAAATATAATTTACTCTAAGAAAGTCACGCAATAAGAAGATGACGTCACTAGAATATCAATAAGTAACTGTCTGAAAATTGCGCCTAAACTACTTAACCCATCTAATGAAATCTGCCCCGCTTAAAGTTTGAACCCTAAAAAAAATTCAATTTTACAAGCTTTTATTAAACTTGCAATGTAGGGTACCTATGTTTCTTCGGGTGGAATCATGCAACTTAATTTTGAACCAGATATATCTTCAACCAATTAAGCTGAATTTTGGTTAACCGTTAAGTTTGGATCACAAAGCATGGTAAACTGTGTGACGTCATTCTAAATCCCACATGGCGGCACATACAAGATGGCGATTAGTTATTTTTAATGCCCTCCTCCATTATGGATTTTAAATTAGAGGGCTTGCTGAGAATCTCTCGAAAAATTAAGTCGTCACTCTAAAACCAATATGGCGAACTTCTAAAGCTTGAAACTCAATTTTGATGCAGATATCTTCAACCGATTGAGCTGGAATTTTTCATACACATTCAGTTTGGATGACAATACATGGTTACTTAGCTGTATGGTGTTATTCTGAATCCAACATGGTGGAACACCCTAGATGGCAGAATATTTGATGCGTTGAATGAGATGAACAGATTGAGAAACCAGCCAACCATAACTAAAAACGAAAAAAAGTAAAATACCTATTTAAAAAACATGCTTTTATTTAAATACGCTTTATATGAAAAAATAAACTTAACCTTAGAATTTTACATGAAGTAAAATTGCGCGTGATAGTTCTTTGGTTATACCCAATATTGTACATTGTGTAATTATGTTATAAGTTGATAGTACAAGTTTTAAAGTAAAAGTTTTATTTTTTCTTAGCTTGTTTTTTAATAAAGTTTTTTACTTTTATTTTTTTTTTCCTAATTTTCCTATATACATTCACCTGACCAAAGCAATTTTTGCGTAACAGACATAAACGGGTTTCTTCGCTAGTATATTGCATTATAGGATAATCACAATAATTTTGATTATCAAGTTTTCAAGCATGACTGCAACCACACATGCAGACATGCTTGACATTCAAACCGAGATCATAGCTCTTTGTAACTTTTTCAATTGTCGTCTCAGGGGTGACTACCCCTTCATACGCATGCCACCCTTGTATGACCTACATATCAAACTGCCATGATCCCCAATAAGTTGTGACTAAGCCGAAGTGTCAGCTACAAATCCCGATTGTTTCTGTCACTCCTGATATTTGACATTATGATGGGGGTGGGTTAAAGGGGTTTCTGAAACAGGGGCTGATGGGACTCGTAAGTGATTTCCAAAGTTTTACCACTGGTTACCGAGTCAGGACCTAAGGGATCCTTAAAATATATTTCTAAGGGTCCACCCAAACATAAAATAGCTCATTTCACTATTTTACTTTTTACCCAGCAAATGGATAAATGTGATCTGTCTGCCCCCATGGAAAAAAGGCGTGATGTTATGTATGTATGTATTTTACTATCTCAGTTATTATAAATTACGGTTTATCTTTAAATGCATTAGAAAGTCATTATGTTTATTTTTAATGGATGCGAGATGAGAGTGGGGCAAACACAAATTAAATGAAATATTTGTATTTAATATTTAATCAATTACATTTGTTATTTTAAGAAATTAATATACCTGGAAAAAAGTAGGCATCAAGTTTTTTTTTTTTTCTTTTCTTCTTTTTCAAGTTTTCTTTCTTAGAATAATTAAATGTTGTTTATTTCCCTTACGAGAGCTTAAGCTTTTATCGTCTCAAACACCATCACCTAAAATAATTTAGATGGCTACATTATGTATTTTCATTGCTAAATGAAAATGGATATACATAAAGAAATTGTTTTGTGTTGGTTATATCTAATATTAATAACCTACATAAGTCACAATTCATCCCCTATTCCTCCGTCTTAATGAATGATTTTGCAATTCCGCCTAATAATGAAAGTTCATATTACTTGATAAATGAGTTCCCAATATAAACATTCCCTCTTACTTATACCCTCCAACTCTTTAGCAGTTAGTTTACCAAAAAGTTAAACACGTACCTCTTTTATTTTTTAACGATTTCCTTAGCTCGAAAAATGATGAATTACACGTAAAACTTAACCCTTTCACCCCACTTTCTGTAATAGCTGAATTTCATGCAAGCCATGTCAATTATATTATATTCATAACATTAGTAAGTATTATAGTATATTAGAACTTTTTTGTGCAATTTTGTGTCGCTAAAAGATAACGCTTACTCTTATTATTTTAGATTTTTTTATTTATTTATAACATCACTACGCCCGTTGCAGCAACGTTTCGAAAAGTAGTGACGAGTGGCTAGCTCGTTGCCTACACAATCACACAGCCAAAACTCAATATACCATTAGTCGCCTTTTACGACATGCTAGGCAAGGAACACAGTTGGCATATATTTTTTAAGTCCCAGAGCAACATGATTTTTAATCGCGAAATCAACTCTGTTACGTTTTCAGGCCTAATTACTAAACCACTGGCCTGGCGGTGAAATTTAGTACGCCCTAAGTTTTAACCCTGATACTTCATGATCTTCCTAGCGTTATGTCCCGTGCTTAGACGGGGTCCGTTTAGACCATGGTCCAGGATTTAGTGAGTCTACTAATGAATAAGTAATGTATAAGTAAAATCAACTAAAGTATAAGTCCTAATGCGGAAATTATATTTGAACTGCTTGGCTTAATTCAGGAGTCTGAAAGTCTGCAAACAAGTTTAACAATAAACACTTATTTTTCTAATCAAAAGCGGGATTATCCGGTTCCGAGTCTCCAATCCCGCCGGGTCAATAACCTTCCCGGTTCACTAACAGAGTCCCGGTTGGCAGCGTCCAGGAAAGCTTCAGCCAACTCGTCTGGCAGATGAGATATTGAGCAGCAAGCGCCAAATGCTATATGCCAGAGAAGCTGTTGCTCGCGACTTTGTTCGAATTTTTCATATATGTTTTTTTTTATTTAAATTGCTTTAAAATACTTTTTGTTACAACAACTATTAGCCAGTAAAATTATGTTTCTCTGTTTCAGCTTATCTATAGAAATAGAAATATCTTTATTAATGTAGGCTCCACAAAAGCACTTATGAATAATCATAATACAAAAAAGTGATACTACCGCCAGGTTCAGAACGTTGATTCTACCGAGAAGAACCGGCATGAAATTCGGTAGTTACTCTTTTAAATCTTTTTATTATGTGTATCACGTATGTTTATGATCTATACTAAGGATAGAAATAAATATGAATGGGAAATGTCATAAAGGCGCAATATATGAAGACTTGAAGACGTCCCAATTGAGACGTTTTAATAGCGTATAATGTATCTATAATAAAATACTACGAATCTACGCGCAATCAAACGTTAACCCTCTAAACGCCGGACACAAAATATCCCGCACACATTACAATAAAATGCGTAGGGCGGAGCGCAATGGCGGCCAAATAAAATTATGATACCGCTGTCTCGCCGCGCCGAGCGGCAATCGATAATCGAGCCCTAGTGTTGTGCTACAACATTTCGATATTCAATGCGTAGAAGATTTGTTACAGAGCATTTAATAATGACAGAGCTTGTTTTTATACCGAGATACGTATACATGACATATTGACTTTATTTGACATTGTATTGAAACAATACGTCCTACTTAAAAAAAATACATTGACACATATATGTGTCATTGCATAGCTATAGCATAATGTTACCTACTAGCGATCCTTTGGGCTGCGCACGGGGACCATAAAACAATGTGGACCACAAAACAAACCACAAACTATACATACAAACTTTCCTCTTAAATCACCCTGTCTGCTAGTGAAAATCGCATCCCTTGCTTAGTTTTGAAGATATGACGGAACAGACAGAAGCTACTTTATTTTACATTACGTAAATATATTAAATATGAGCCGTGGTGCAATGTTCCGATTTCGTGATGAACGCAAGGGGCCTAAATCAGCCCCCACAGAGACAATTAGTAGGTGGTTAAATGGGGTATTTGCTTCTAATCAGGGTGTTTATGATATGAATAAGAATCAGAAAGTATGTAATGTGTTATATTCATTTATATTTAAATTAATCGCGGTCTAATTTCGGCCATCTTTAACCGCTAATACTATTAAAGAGACTTTCCACGTAGCTACGTTTGCCAATTTAAAATGCAAGCTATCGTCTACACGTGGTGACAGTCATCATATTAGCAAGGGTTAATATATTCTTACTAAATGTTAAACATAATCATGTGTCAATGTCATAAAATTAGATTGATAGGTTTTGAAATTCGGTGTATTCAGAAGCTTCGTCGTGCTTTACGTGAGATCTATTTTTTTTTACCTTCTATAGTAGAAGGTAAAAAAAATTAGATCTCGATCCTCGAAAAGAAGCTTTAGGAGTAATGAAGTTTGTCAATTTAAAAAGCAAGCTAACTACACGCAATGTCCCCGCCCTGGCGTCGGCGCGGCGGCGTAGTGTCTGCGCTGCACAGAGTAACACAGTTGTCGCTTAACAGCTTTTGTGCATTGTGCGTTATTACATCATTATCTTTGCTTATGCGAGTCCGCGACCATGATCGTGGATTTAACGGGCCTCGATATTATTTTGGAGTATATTATCTGATTTTCTTAACCCTTAAGTAGGTAAAGCAGACAAATGGGACCACTCATATCCTTATTTGATTGGTCAGACCGAGTTGTATACTAAAATTTACGCCCACAAATTTGCACAATTCAGAAGTACGTGGCCAAGATTTAAGCATAATTTTGCATGTAAAGTTTGTTAATATGGTAGACCTGAGATTTATATACCACGAGTATTTTAAATTCAAGCACTTTAGAACACCCATTGTCGATGTTATGAATCCTCAGAATTTTGGCCTCTGATACTCGCAATTATCAAATGAAACCAAATGAAAGCACCTTAAAAGTACTTTTCTAGGGATTTTCTATCAGAAATGACTCTTCTCAGGTGGAGTAGGTCCAGTCAAGATAAAATCAAGGTAACTACAACGTTCCTTCACCAGTTACATAAAAATAACCTTCACAGCACTTAAACTTACGAACGAAAAATTTTAAAATGGAACTTGATTATACATTCAAGATAGGTTTTTAATAGATGTAGTATTTTTTTATTATTTTACTATTTCCAAGTGTTTAAGCTTTAGGAGTATTGCCCAAAATACTCCGACCCCAAGCCCCATAATTCTAATCACTACTCGTCAATCCATAATGAACACGAAAAGCACGTCCCCTTAAATCAATTCATCACCGAATACGGCGTTCCAAATTCAAAGCAATTATCATCTGTCAATCAATTATTCTGTCGCGGGCTGCTCTGTGCGTTGCTAGGCAACGACGCGGTATGTACCTACGCGATTTGCTGCGCTCCGCGTAGGGATGCGACTTGGATGAATATATTTATCGATAACATTTAGAGACCCTGTATCAATAAAACTTTAATAAACAGTTATTCATGAATGTCACCAATAATATGTTGATAAAAAAACACCACACCACATTTACTAGGGGGTTCTTGCAAAAATATTGACGCCACTGTAATATTTTATTGTAAAAAAAAATGGAAATGATTATAAATTGAATAAAGAAATACAAAAGATAGAGATTTGGTTTCATACTTACATGTAAAATTGTACTTCGTGTATGTACGTCGATTTAATATGTGATACATAATGTTTACTACCTTTTGTAAGAGTGTGCTTTAAACTCTAGCTAAATATCTAAATCCCCTTTTTTCGTTATTAGAATTCTGCTTCATAGTACGATTGGCTGTTTTTATTAGAATCACGCTTCCAAAGACAATAAAACGGTTATATAACAGCAATACATAAAGGAAATTAGAAATATTTCAAAATAATATGTAAATATTTATGCAATAAATGGTTTCTAAGTGGTATGAATTTATTTATTTACAGTGGCAATCAACTTTTTGCACCAATACAAACGACGATGATGAACACCCAGTTGATACTTGATATTTGCCTGGTTATGTGACTCAAATGTTAAAAATTATATAAATGTAAAAATTATAGATAGTATTATAGTAGATAGTATATCGTAAGTTATAGACATAGTATAAGCACATCGTCACAATACAACAAAGTAAATACAAGCAAAGCTCATGACACAAGGCAAACCTGGCTTTAAAATTCAATGAAACATTTATTTTTAATGAGTTTCAAACAGCTACATACCTAAATTATCGATTTTAAAGTATGTATTTTATCTTTTTTTTATTAAAAACACATAATGTCACAACACAACACTAATTAACCAGATTCATATTTTAGTTTAATTCTCAAATAATACTGGCCAGTTACAATCCGAAATATGAGCACTAATTAAAAATGGCTGACAATCGGCCATTACTGTCACAATAAAAAATAAAAGGACCTGCTGAATAGCGGCGGGTGACTAATTGGATTTTTATCTGTGCTCTCCATACGCGTCTACATGTTAATGCATGCATACACCTCATCACGCAATACCCGATGGGTGGGGTAGGCAGACTCCAAAGAACTACAAGCTACTATTAAACCATATTCTGTCAAAAATTAAATTGAGCTTCGTTAGATGGAAAATTGAAATCATGATTGAATAGGCAAGATGACTAAAAAATATTGAACACGTGTATTTTTATTTATTTGACCAACAAACATTGACGAAGATACAATGCAATGAAGTTGCGCGTGACGTCACACATTCGTAAAATTTTTCTTACTATTTTAATAATGACGTCGCAAGCCCCCACTCCAAACTTTGATGCTCTTTATCTTTGTGATTTTTTTTTATTTGATGAACAAAAAAAATCCAACTGACGAACTAAATAAAATTATGTTTTTTTAATGCAGTCATCATCCCTATTAAATAAATGCTCATGTTGTGCTAGGGAACACATCTTTCTAGGAATAGTACCAATAAGTAGTAGATAACATACATATATATACCATTACACCCGCAGTGTCGCCTTTTACAACATTCAAGACAAGAAACATAGATGGCACGTTCTTCTTCCCCTAAATACATGTCTACCCTTTTTATATATTAATTTATTTATAATTAAATTATTTGTCTAAGCGCAATGTTACCAAATCGACAGAAAACCAAAACTTTTTACTTTAAGAACCGAATAATTTGGTCTTTAATTTCCTACACCAAGAACTGATATCGTTATCCTGAATAGCATAGGTTCCCAACGGGGCGGTAACGCACCCTAGTGGGCGCTGGAGATTTTCAAGATTTTTAAAAATAGTAAAATACTTGCCTCTATTTGATAATAATAATATAGGTACAAACATATGAAATAACGGGGGCATTGGATGCTCGTTTTCTAATAAGGGGGCGGTAATCCAAAAAAGTTGGGAACCTATGCTGTAGAACAAAAAACTTAATTTTGTAAATTGAACCAACAACATCTCTCTGTTTTATAATTATTTCAGGTTACTTTGTTTCGTTTTAGTAAAATTCGTTATAAATTTTACGCACATTATTTTGAGAACAATAAAGAAAGAAGAGATGATACACGTGGGTCCACATTATTTTGATAAATGTCTCATTTATTTTATATACACACAAAATCTACAGACGAACATTTTAAGCTCGTTATCCTTATTGTTTCTCTAACAAAGATTTGTTCAAGGAAATTATTTGCTCAACAGTAAAAGAAAATTTCGTGATCCAGACAATGTATAAAATACAGAACATTATAGAAGGGATTAATCTCTAAAAATCTTTGTGTTTCAATTGACATATGGACTGGTATTCAAATGTAAAACCTTTGGATTAAAAATACAAACATATTTTTACGCCCACAATTCCCAAAGACCCCTTTGGGAATTGTGGGCCTCTGACTACCCAGTCAGAGGAGCATTAAGCTCCTTGGGCCGTAGACAAAAATAAAATTAAGGTTATGTTAGGAGTCATAAAAACCGTAGAGCTTGTTGAAAAGGATCATGAATGTTGAAGAGGCGAGTGAGGTGTGTAAGGACCGTGCCATATGGCGTTCGGTTCTATCTGCCTACCCCGCTAGGGAAGTGGCGTGAAGTTTAGTTAGTTAGTTAAAATTAAGTTAGATTATATGGAAAATAGAGAATAGTAGTGACACGTGGCTAGCTCAACGCCTACTCATCACAAACCCAATACCAAATTTACCATTAGTCCCCTTTTACGACTTGCTAGGCAAGGAACACAGTTGGTAGGTACTTTCTTTAAGTCCGAGACCAACATGAGGAACAGAAGTAAAGTCAACTGAATAAAAATCAATTTTATAAAGTTATCTAGGTATATTTAATATCATATCATATGCATTATTAAGGTAGCAACTCGGCGGTAAAGTACCAAAGTATATTCTCAAAACTTAATTACTACCACCATTTCCAATTACGGTACTAACGAAAAACAAATTTATAATCACACGAAATAATTAGAATGGCCGAACATAATCGATGATTTACGAATTTCGCGCTGGCTAACGTACATTCTTCAGTTATTACCGATGATTAGTTATGGTGGAATGTGGAGTTTTATAAACCTGGTCGGGTTGGCTTAAGCATTGTCTCGACAGCAAAATGAAGCATCTCCTTGTGGTCGCGCTCAGCCTCACGGTAGCCTTGGCTGTTCCTACTGTAAGTAAATTAAATAAATAATAAATAAATATCAGACTACATCAAATACATTCATCTGACTCCGAAGCAAGTAGCTAAGCACTTGTGTTACGGATATCAGAATCAACAGTGGTATTAACACCCAAACATAGAACAAACACAAGTACTTATTCATCTCACGAATGTTTGTCCTGGGTAAGGATCGAACCCACAACTCTTGGCACATGGGGCAGTCACTACTGAATGAGCCATCGAGCTTGTCAAATTCAAACAACTCTTTTAAATTAACAGAGTCAGGTCGAGTCAGAGACCCAGGCCTCAAAACTGAGAGCCGCTTGCCGACTTCCGCTAGGGGTGAATGTTTCGTATGATGAACGTATGGATAGTTGTACTCGAATGATTAATATACAATGTATAAAACATATTTAAGTAAGTCTATCCGTTACCTAGTATCCATATTACAAGCATACATGCTTGGAACTAGGGAATTGATATGTAAATCTGGAGAATTTATTATAATTTATTACTTAAAGAGGCCTGCTGCCCCTTAGACTCTGCTTACCCCTTCAGGGATTATGAGCGTGATGTTATGTATGTATGTATTACTTAAAATCGTAAATACTCGAGCTTAGTAGCTCATTAAATACCTACCTTATATACGACATAGTATAGGATGATTCCCTGATGTAGATATTTTCGCTTGCAATCCCCAAAAGTACAAAAGAATTGTGATAGAACATTTGAAGAAATAAATAAATCATAATCATAACTGTTTCACAGCTCACAAATCTGTACATTATTTGTTTACCACCTAATTTAAAATTAATAAGCTTTTATGTTTTTTTTTTCTTGTCGAGTAATACGACTTAAATCAACCTGTGGATAGCGGTGTAGGTTTCACAATAAACTAACCAAAATTGTTATATATATTCATAAATGTACGTTGATTGTGTAAACTGTTTGTTATCCCAAATAAAATAAAATGATGTTTGTTCTAGCCCAGCCAAGTAGATGAAGATGATGAACAACCGGTCTGTAAATTAAATTTATTTTTTGTTTATTTACAATATTGATTATCCCGGCCGCACAGTTTTAACTACAAAGTCTATGAAGTTGACATTTGAAATATGGGTTTAATCAGTACTTTGCCACTTTTGAATAAACCTGAACCTTTTTTGAAACCTACTTAATGTCGCTTACTTTGAAGTCATAGCCTCAAAAACTTTAGAACCTGCATTTCGACAGTTTAAAACAATCACTTCAGATTTATTTTTTGGCTGAATGTGATTAAGGACTGGATGCCCCTTTGAATCAGCCTACCTCCTACGAGCGTGATGACACATATGTATGTATAAAAATCACTTCAATGACTTGTAGTGTCAAGTAGGTACCCACTCAATTTTTTTTTTTAATTTAGCCATCGAAGGACTCCATTGAATGTATGAAATTGTCTTGTAATCTATAATTCATAGTCACATTAAATCTATATTTCTTTTAGCAAAGTGGAAGGAGACGACTTCAAAGCGTCAGCTTGAACGTAAGTGTTTCCGAATTATTTGTTATTTTATAGAATTCTATGGAAATAATGTTTCTGCTATGGAAACCCGTGTTTGGAAAAAAAAGCAACAATTATAATAACCAAATTCGCTATAGAGGATCATGGTAAACGGACTTCGTTTAAAATGGCAACTAGATAACCTTGATGCCACTAATTATGAAATAAGTAATAACAAAAAGTGTAGATACTAATTTATACAACTAATCTACATAAGTAACAGGTCAGTTTGTATGGAATCCTCGATTAATGCCCAGTTTATATGTTTTCTGTTATTTATAAAATTTTATATATTTTTTATCCGCAGGTGGTTGATGCAAATGACGATGAGGCAAGAATATAAATTTCTCTAATTAAACTTACAAATGAAAGACGTCTTCTATTCATATTATTAGGTACCTACTCAAGTACAATATGGAAAATATATGAATGTATGTGCTCTATTGTTGTTATTTAGGGAGAGTCTTGACGCAGTATATTTAAATTATATCAATCGATTATGTATTTCCTACTATCAAACACTCTCGATGCATATCGCAGAAGTATTTCTATAAATATATATCTTGAGAAAATAAAAAATCTCTACTATTGTAGTCTGACAGCAGCCAGGTAGTCAAACATGACTTATCGTCTTGAATAGAAGCTATAAGAAACCGCCTGATTTTAATATTAAAATAACACCCCTTTATTCTCCATACCCTTAATAAAATACTTTTTCTGCAGCGCTACAACGTCAGACGCGGCCCTACTGGAAGCCAGCAAAGACACGACGATGACAGACGCGATGACGATAGACGCGACCGACGCGATAGACGCGACGACGACGAAAGACGCGACGACGACGATAGACGCGATAGACGCGATAGACACGACGACGACCGACGTGATGATGATCAGCGAGACGATGATGGTAGTGAGGAAGAAGCATTGAGGGTGAGTTTATTGAAAAATAGTCCCATGACTTAATAAGAATGCGTCAACTGTGTTCCTTGTCTAGCATGTCATAAAATGCTATATCGGGTTATTGCTAAAACTTAATGAAGTTTTAGCAAAAATCCGTCTGTACAATGGTACAGACCGTTTTCTGTTTAAATGTACTTCCATTATTGACATTATAGTTATATATTTAAAAAAAAAATTATAACATTAATAATACATAACATGCTTTTGAAATTCCAGACCCCCCAATTCGACTTCTTGTCCAAACAATTGGATGAACTTTCAACGGTAAGTTTTCTGACATTCCTGACTAAACTTAATATATATAAATTACGCGTCACGTTGTTTGTCCGCGATGGACTCCGAAACTACTTAAGCGATTTAGCGAAGTCTATAAAAAAATAAATAAGTATATGTATGTCAAATATTATCTACCCTGCGCGTATTCCTTAAAATGTATTTGTGTAATAAATACATTGTGCGTAATATATATTTTTTTAATTTTCAGAAATACCAAGGCCGTGGCGTAAGTAAAGAAATATAAATAAATACATCTCCACACTGACACACCAATTCCCTAGTTCCAAATTAAGCTTATGCTTGTGCTATGGATACTAAGTGAACGGATAGACATATGTACTTAAATACGCTTATATACATCCATGACTCAAGTACAAATATATGTCTATGTTCATCACACGAATTTGCCTCTAGCGGGATTCGAACCCGCGACCCTTAGTCGACTGGTCAGAGACCCAGCCCCAAAAAAGAGGGTCGCGGGTTCGAATCCCGCTAGGGGCAAATTCGTGTTTCGTGGCCAGGGTCTCTGACCACTCAACCAACGGGCCAGACCAAATATTTAAAACATTTTAGAATACATCAAACTATATTCAAGAATAATAACGTTTTGTTTCATTAAAGCCATCAAGGACGATATTTCCAATAATTACTAATTTTATCTTATTTTAACAGTGCTACTGGAATAGCATTGAAATACCTAAAACAGACCCCTACCAGTTTTCCTATTGTAGGTGTTATTTATGTAACTAAAAATGTATTTGTAAATAAAAGGTGATTAGGTAAATAAATATTAGTTAAAAAAAAAAAAAGATATTAATAATTATAACATTTGTATGAATGTCTCTTCTACATATATACAATTAGATATTCTGAATTAATATTTGCTATTATTAGATCCGTAAGTAATTAATACATATGTATTTTTAACAGGTACTCAAAGTAGCATATGTAAGCAATAATTATTATGAAATAAATGTTTTGACATAATTTTTTAAATGTCCTTTTTAGTAGATGTACTTCTTAGTTTTACTTCATTACTTTTATCTTTACCTACTTTTACTTAGTTTGTCTAGTCTGACTTTCAACGCAGTCAAAAATCCTACGACTAAGAGTCACGCTGACGGCCGCGCGGGTGGCAAGCGCGTCTCGTAAGACCGTGTTTGAATTGTAATCATCGCGCGTGGCAAGCGCGGACAGATTTCACTACAAAATTGTACAAAGCAGCATCACGTGGCCTACGTCGCTTACCACCCGCGCCGGCGTAAGCGTGACTCTGAAACCAGCCTTAGAAAGTTATGCATATTTAAGTTTTAGTGTGAAATGGAGGTGAAATTGTGTACATTTTACCAAAGGTTTTTTCTATTGTGTTGACGTTTTCTTTTAAGATCATTTTATATGTTTGCTGCAAGAAAACTTAGGTATGAATGAGTTAAGCTCATCTGTGAAGTGACTTCTTTTTCTGTTTACACTTTTTTGTTATTATTTGTGTAGAATAAATAATTATAATAAAGTTTTTGATTTCCATCTTCATCCATCTAACGTACAAACTTAATTCTTTTCAGAAACCACCGACCAGCCAAAATGTACGTAGTTGAAAAAATTTCTTTTAAAGGTTAATTTTAGTTATTCACCAATTAAAGTGCGATTTATAGGATATTTTACGGTCGATTCTTAATAAGTAAAAAAAATACAGAACGATGTTATAAAAAAAATACCTATTTAAAAAGGATTTGTTACTTTAGTCCAGAATTCGGAATCATTCAAGGTTTCGGATACACATTTTAAAACAAAAAAGCCTAGTGTTCCCTGATTTCGCCTAATCCTTCTTGTCCAATTTATTTAAAAAGTTGTCTGGAACATTCATCGATCTGTTATCATATTATTTAAAATTTACATGCAAAAGAATTAGTTAAAATCTATTTGCAGAAATAAATTATTTCATCATTTTGGGGGTCATGTGCCAAGGGCGTGCTCGTCGCGACTCCTGCCAGTCCGATTTCGGATTGCAACCTTGGACCGATCTAATTCCGCAGAGCGGGGTAGGGCGTTCCCCCGATGCGACGCGCACCGACGAGCCCTCGTCGGTGCGAAAAGTGGCGAGTGCGGCGAAGGGGGCCGCCACCCTTCACGCCACGCCGGACACTGCGGAACGAGGAGAACAGAGTGCCGTATAGGCACGTGGAATGTAAGAGGTGGAATGAAAGATAAGATGTATGAGATGATTGACGTAATGAATGAGAGACGCCTGGATGTTCTGTGCTTGACAGAGACTAAGCGGAAGGGCAGCGATGCAGATGAGCTTCCCGGTGGTATGATGGCTCTGTGGTCTGGTGTGGAACAGAATTGTCATGCCAGCGGTGGAGTTGGAGTAGTGCTTTCCTCTCGTTTAGTCTCTGGTGTGAAAGACTATGGATTAGTTGGCCCGAGACTCCTCTGGGTTCGTATTAAACTGGGTATTACGCGAGTCTTTCTGGTTGCAGGCTATGCGCCAGTAAGCTCAGCCAGTCCCCAAGAACTAGAGGAGTTCTGGGAGTCTGTTAGAGAAATTCTGGACCTGACTGAAGGAAATGAGAGGATAATTATGTGTGGAGATTTGAATGGTTGGGTTGGCACCAAGCGATCTGACTATGAAGCAGTCCTTGGCCCATATGGAGACAAGAGAGTGAATGATGCTGGTAAGCAAATCTTGGAAGTATGTTTGGAACGGAACCTCCTTGTGGCAAACACTATTTTCCGTCATAAGGATATTCACACGTATACTTGGAGACGGAACGACCAAAAAAGTGTGATTGATTTGATTTTAGTCGATAGCCGCCTCCGCAATAGTATATTGGATACAAGAGCCTACAGAGGCCCTACTCTTGAAACAGACCACTACCTGGTAGTATGCCGGTTTGCTGGGCTTTTCAAGAAGTGGAGGCACTGGCGAGTGCGTACTCCATGCGGAGGCACTGAAAGGATAAGGAATGAAAAACTGGAAGATGAAAGTGTAAGGAGTGTGTATGTAGGCTTAGTCAATGAAAGACTTGCGAATGCGAGTCTTTCTGGCTTAGATGTTGATGATTGCTGGAACATTTTGAAAGAGAGCATGGTGGACAGTGCAAAAGAGGCATGTGGATGCGCAAGGAGACGTAGAACAATGAAAGGTGACGCATGGTGGGATGAGGAGGTCAAAGCCTCCGTAGCGAGAAAGAAGAAGGCCTGGCTTGATTATGTCTCATCTTTGCAAATGGATGAAAGTATGCTTGAGATGAAGAAAGAAATATACCGTTATTGCAAGAGTGAAACCAAAGCTTTAGTGAAAGAGAAGCGTGAAAGAGTAGCTATGAATGAAGAAAGGAGACTGACGAATAGTTTCGAGGCTAATTCCAAGCTCTTTTGGAGGGAGGTTAAGAGGTCTCGGGGATATTCGTCGGCATCCGGAATGAGTAAGATTAAATCTAAAGCTGGTGACATTCTTGCAAACCCGAACGAGGTGTTAGAACGGTGGAGTGAATATTTTGGAGAAATGTATGAGTATGTCTCTGATGTTGGCACTGAGAGTGAGGCTATGTCTGATTCTGTGGTGCCAGCGTCTGATGAAGACATCACTATGAATGAGATTGAATGGTCGATACGAAGTCTGAAAAGTGGAAAGGCCGCGGGAATAGACAAGGTATCTGCGGAGATGATCAAGCTAGGTGGCGCTAGCGTCCAGGACGCTTTCTGGTTCTTGTGCAATCTATGCTGGAGAAACGGAAAGGTCCCAATGGACTGGAGACGGGCAGTTATCGTGCCTCTGTACAAGGGTGCTGGGTCACGTATGGACTGTGCCAGCCATAGAGCCATCAGTTTGATCAGCTTAGCAGCAAAGGTGTATGGCAAGATTATTGAGAGGAGAATGAGGGTGAAATCTGATGGAATGTTGTGGGAGGCACAGGGAGGTTTCCGGAATGGTAGAGGATGCACGGATCAAGTTTTCTCTCTTCGCAACATCGTGGAGAAGCATCTGGCCAAAAGTCAGAGGGATTTTTGCGGTTTTGTGGATATGGAGAAGGCCTTTGACAGGGTTGTACGAAAGGACCTTTGGGACATATTGCCGAGATATGGGATTGATGGAGCATTGCTTCGTGCTGCGCAGTCCACCTATGTGGGATGTACGGCATGCGTGCAAGTGGAGGGCAGCCTGTCACCCTGGTTTGACGTCAATATTGGTGTCAGACAAGGATGCGTGCTGTCTGCTCTGCTGTTTATCCTATATCTCGACCATTGTCTCCAGAGGATTAGATCTATGAATGTTGGAGTGCGTATGGGTGACCTGGTTGTGAACTGCCTGCTTTACGCGGACGATGCCGTACTTCTAGCAGAGTCGGCATCGGATCTGCAGCAACTAGTCACAACATTGAAAGATGATTGCAAGGAGAGAGGCTTACATTTGAATGCGAAGAAAACAAAGATTATGGTGTTTGAAAGAGATGAAACCAGAACGGATACAAGGATAACGGTTGACGATGTAGTGCTGGAACAGGTGAATGAAATTGTATATCTAGGATCTGCATTTAGTAGAGATGGAAGGTACTCCGCTGATATAGAAAGAAGAGTGAATGCAGGGAATAGGGTGAATGGAGCGTTAGGAAAACTTTTAGGCAGCAAAATCTTAAGCCAGAAGGCCCAGCTCGCCATACACAATGCGGTGCTGATTCCTACGCTAACATATGGAAGCGAGAGTTGGGTATGGCAGAAAGAGCATGAAAGTAGAATAAACGCGGTCGAGATGCGTGCGCTGCGGAAAATCTGCGGTGTATCGCTCACAGACTGCGTTCGGAATGATGATGTAAGAAAGAGAGTTGGTCTGAAGGACAGCGTCGGAGTCAAGGTAAGAAGAGGCATGCTCCGGTGGTTCGGACATGTGGAAAGAATGGATGACGAAAGATTGACTAAACAGATATACAATGCGAATGTGGAAGGATGTAGGAGCCGCGGAAGGCCCAGGCTCACCTACCACGACCAGATTGGTCGTGTATTAAAAGAAGGTGATGTTAGGAGTCATAAAAATCGTAGAGCTTGTATGAAAAGGATTATGAATGTTGAAGAGGCGAGTGAGGTGTGTAAGGATCGTGCCATATGGCGTTCGGTTCTCTCTGCCTACCCCGCTAGGGAAGTGGCGTGAAGTTTAGTTAGTTAGTTAGTAATTATTTCATTTTATTTCAGCGTTTCAATGAAAGAGATCTTGGAGTAAGTATAATAAACTATTATTCTTAACCATTAATTTAATCTATACAGAAGAACCTCGTTAATGAACTATCGGCCTAGACATCAAATTGGATGGCGTTTAATGAACGAATAATTTAATCCGATGGCTGCAACAAGGGATTGCAATGCTGCTGAGCTCAGCTCAATTTTAGCTCTGCTGGTTCCAGCGACATGTGCTGCTTCAATACCTCTGGATTTCAATCCCCACCAGAGATTAGAATGCTAGATCAAGCAATCCAGGTGGGTCTAGCACAATTTTAGCTCTGCTGAATCCAGAGACACGTGCTGGATTAAACAAAAAATACCATAATGTAGATTCCGGAGCATTTTGCTTATCTGGCATCAATGATCTTGCATGCTTGCTCATATGTACAAAAGAGAGGAACAGATAAAGTTTTGATTTGACAAAAATAGAGGCTAAGTGTTACTTGTCAGATAGGTATCTAATTGAAAATGATTTGCAGGCCATCTCCTTCTCATACGTGAGTTAAATGTGTTATAATATTTATTTACTATCCCACGGGACCAGAGACTAAAAGGGAATTTACCACGTTTCGCTTTAAAGTGGTAGAAGTTACTGCTAACGGAAAGTGTTTGGCAATATTGAATATTCATATCTAAAAGTATTCTTCACAACATACTTACATACTATACACCGTGCTTTTTTTATCGTCTTACATCCGAAGCCCACTTTATATACCCGTCATGTAGAACATCTTGGCAGTGTTATTTTTTTTTTATCGCTTTAAATTATACTACGGCAAAATAAAATAAATATTTCAATATAATTGTGAATCAACCTGTACACAATGTTTACGATTTAGTAACAACGAGCGCATGCGCGAGATGCGTATGCGGCCATTATTGTATTCTCTATTGGTTAAGATAAATGTCTCACGCCAATCAATAATAGTCCACGTGGACTGATGACCAATCACGCGCTAGCCTTTTGGCCCCGCCTACGCATTCGTCACTTGCCCTTTGACACAAGAAAAAATTTCAGTCGTTTCTAGGAATCCGGATATGTGCACGCGCTATTGTGATTGTTATTTTTCGCGACTGTGAGTGTGACGATGAGTGACAGAAATTACGTTTACTTGGTCAGAGCTCCAATATGGAGTATTAACAAATAGTACGTCTGTACGCAGTGAGTGGGGATAATTTAAGCGAAGCAAGAAGGTTGTACGCTGAGCCCGAACATCTTGATATGTTACGGAATCGAGGTGCTATCAACCCACAAGTGCCAGGCTTCCAAGTCATTTTAGCAGCAACACAACGTTTAATTGACCATGGGCAATTCCGTACCCTGGGGTACGGAATTGCCCCTGTGCCCCAGCTCATGCACGAGGTGGAGGCAGACCCCGACATTCGCCTGTCCTCGAAGAGGATATCTTACGATATTTCGAATTACTTCAATACAGGTAAAGCCCCTACACATGTACATAAATTTGTGATTTGTAAATAGGTAGGTAATTATTGTTATTAACGTAGATTCCAATTTTTTAATACACCTGAAACAATTTACTTTCTTAATTTGAAAATCACAAACCCATTTACGCGGTAAAATTATTTGATACAACTTCCTTTCCTACGTTTTCTGGAAAATAACTAATGAAATTGATTAATTAACATTGTAGAATGTTTCCGATGGTCCTAAGTCCGTAAAAGTATGAAGGGAAAATGAAAAGGATTAATCTGTTTTACCTGTTACTTATAAGTAAATAATTTGTCTTACTACACTATTCGGCCGCGGCCGGCTCCCGGGTGAATGAACTTTACGTCCGAGCGTGTTACGGGGTGTTTCAAAATGAATAGTCTGAAATAATTATTTTATAATTTTCTTATACTATTTGTATTGTTAAAAAAAAAATAACACTGCCAAGATGTTCTACATGTCGGGTATATAAAGTGGGCTTCGGATGTAAGACGATAAAAAAAGCATGGTGTATATACAACATAAAATTTGTACCTATATACTTACCTGAAAGTCAGCAACCAAAATTTACGTTAAGCGAGACATATCATTTCCTACCTTGCGCACCGGATACCTGCAAATTGGCCCACTACCCAAGCTTACTAGAACCCATACTAGTAAATGCTACCCAATACCGCACATTTACCAAATTTTGGAGAAAATAAGTAACGTCTGGCGGCCTTGGGATCTTGGACTGTAAGCTCACGTATTATTCAGCAACTGGAATTCAAATTTAATTTTTTATTTTTATCGTGCAGGTTCCTCCACCTGAAGGTCAAGTCGTGTACAAATCTGCAGACGTAAGGAGCATTTTCTTGTACTATCGCATTTGTAATATCAGTCCCATGTTGGTCAGGACCTAGAGAGAGTTTTAAGAAAAGACTTGTTTCGTAAAAACCACTAAAAGTTGATTATTGGGTTTATGATTTTGAGCGACGAGATAACCACTAGTCACTGTTTTTCATCTCAGTTTAAAATTTTCTCGACCCCTTGGGCCATAGAAAAAAAAAGGTTTCTCAAAGAAAGTGTCTTGAACTTTTCCATTTTTTCTTTGCCAGCGACACCCCGAGTAGGGCTTGACCGCCCTGGGGACCCACAGATTAAAAAACACTAGTGTAGAGTATATAATGGATAAAGTCTTTGTTAGTAAAGATATATACAATAGATGATTGAATTTCCAGGAAAGTGATCACTCACACAGCGTCCACCACTTGGACAGTAACAGCAACCAGGGCTTGTACGCGGTGCCCTATGTGGACATCCAGAGCTACAACCAGGCTTTAAACAAATACTACAACGATAACAACGTATGTTGGGTTTTTTTAATAAAGTTTATAAAACTATCCCATGTTGGTCTGGGATTTAAAAAGAATATGCCAACTGTGTTTCTTGCCTAGCATGTCGTAAAAGGCGACTAATGGTATATCGGGTTTTGGGTGTGTGATTGTGTAGGCGACAGGTTAGCCGCTTGTCACTGCTTTTTCACAATTTTCCATCTAACCCAGCCCGGCTCTATTTTTGGCTGAATGTGGTTGAAGGGGCTTGCTGCCCCTTTGTCTCTGCCTACCCCTTCGGGGATTATGGGCGTGATGTTATGTATGTATGTTTATATAACTAAAAACGCCCCGCGGTTTCAACTGCGTTGTTTCCGCTCTCGTGGGAATACGGAGATAAATGAAGCCATGTTACTCGACGATAATGTAGCTTTCCATTAGTGAAGGAATTTTTTAAATCGGTTTAGTAGTCTAGGACTAACTAACACACAAAATCACGTCCGCATTTATAATTCAGTCAGCAACTGACTACGGTTACGGACGCTAATCTCAACGAGGATTAGCCGAGATTCATCTCAACGAGATTAATGCACAAGTGTCTGCGCAAGCACAGATGCACTCTCATAGTCTGGTAAGACGGCAACCTGACTTGACTGGAGAGAGGTCAGGCCAACCAGCAACTTAACGAGTTCTCCACGCCGACTTCCTGACTCCGAGCTGTCACGGAGTCATTTCAATATTGGAATTACGCAGCTACATATGTTTGGCTCAACCCGTTCTAAAACGGGACCTCTTGGTCTATTCGTTAACTTAAAATTAAAGTTTGAAGTATTTTTAATGTATACATTTATTTTTATACTTTCTTCATTCTATAACTGTAATTGTTTCCTCATTTTGTTGCTGATTGTACACCATTGCTTTTAGGTAAGACCTGTTAACGGAAATGTAAGTTCAACATATTTACAATACTTTTTTAGAAGTAATCTTCTTCTACTCATCAAATTCACTTCATATTTTTATCTTATTTCTCTAAAGACCAACAGAAGCTGCCTCCTATTAAGGATTCCTTTGGTCTTTTGTCAATTCTAGGTACCTACACGATTCTTATTTGACAGGCCCGTTGGTCGAGTGGTCGTGGGCCCTGGCCACGAAACCAAGGGTCGCGGGTTCGAGTCCCGCTAGGGGCAAATGTTTTGAGTGATGAACATGGACATTGTACATGATCCGATTTCGAAAAATCGTATTATTCTGACAAAATTATGGGAGTCAAGATTTTTCACGATAATGTCCCCATCGTGTTCATGATATTCGTAATCCAATTTTGAAAATCGTCAGCACAAAGCATGAAGATGTAACAAACAGATAGATATACATTAACATTTTAAGTAACATTAATTACAAACTATAGTAAAAAAAGAAGGACTCCACGCCACCAACCAGACGTGTAGGCATCTGCGAAGCTCCAACTTCACATGCACATTACATCACACATTGACATAAGCGCTCCAAATTTCCGTTATTTGGTACCCCTAAATCTCACTCACACCTAAGGTGTACTTCACTGCACGCTGTAGTATGACAGCGCGGAGTCCTTCTTTTTTTGCCAGTCCGTGATATTAGAATGGATTGTTTCCAGTATCGAAGTGTGGACGCGAACGAAGCACGCCCTGTCAATCGATTTGTAAGTAGCGAAGTAGGAAAACAATATACCTATTTCGAAATTCATGGTACAAGCAAGCAATGTCACAACTCAGGAATGGAGAATTTTTTTTAAGGCCAAATTTCCATATCAGAGATTTCTCACGTCGCAAGAGGACGAAGAGAGAAGACAATCATTGTTTCCTAAAGTCATGGTTGAGGAAAATTTCCAACATTCTCTTTTACCTGCCACATAGTAATGGTTGGTCAACCCTGTCGTTACATGCGAAAAGTGTAAGGTGCCGAAATAGGTGCGAAAAACGGGAATACTGGATGAATGTCCCATGCTGGTCTGGGACTTAAAAAGAATGTGCCAACTGTGTCCGTTACGTGTCGTAAAAGGCGACTGATATCAGGTTTTGTGTATGTGATTGTGTAGGTGACGAGCTAGCCACTAGTCAATACTTTTTAGCAATTTTTTGTTTAACCCAATTGAATTTTATTTTTGAATGTGGTTAAAGTTATTTTCTGCTTCTTGGACTTGGAATTATACTTTAAGTCATTATAAATTATCCAGCAATGCAACTTAATTCGTGAATGTATACGATTTTTGCTGTGTGAGCTTTCACTGGACGATGAGAAGTAGTCCACGTCATAGGCCCTTTACACATGAGGCCCCCGATGCAGAGCCGGATCCACCATATGACTTTTTGGGCTTCAGCCCAGGGCCCCGTGGATTCAAGGGGTCCCCAGCTAAGTCAAGTCAAAGTCAAAAATAAACGATAGATCGAAAAAAACAATTATTATTAAATTAAACAGATCGTACGGTTTGCAGCCCTGCGAATCCTGCGATAAATCAAACCTATTCAATTCATTTAATTCAAGTCTACGTCTTATACTTTGAGTAATTAGGTGGGCCCCTAAGTAGTATTAGCCCAGAGCCTCTTAAACTCACGGTCCGGCCCTGCCCCGATGCAAAGAATCGCATACCCTATGATAAATTATGATCTTTGTTACTTCGCCCAAGTCAAAACATTCTAAACTGAATTCTCTTGATTTCTATTCGGAATTTTAATGTTAGATCGAAATTTGAAGCACCAATGTAGGTAGAGAAATATATTACCCAAATAGGGACTGAAAACTGACTTAGGACTGGTGAAACTGGTTTCAATTTCACAAAGTCCCAATTATGGTTATATATTTTATAGGTTCTCCCGCCAGTGCGAGTTTTAGTGAGTATTTTAGTTTATTAAATATTTCGCTTAAGTACATAACAGAAAAGATTTACTTACGTTTTTGCAATATTGTTGGTCAAATTACCATATTACAAATCGTTCCTAACTACTTACCGCTTAAGCCAATGTCGGTTTGATCATGTTTTACATACAACCCCATTTTATTTCTTCATTTTAGTTTCTTCGAATCACATGTTTTTTAAACTGTCAAGAAAATGCGGTCATAATTCTAAAGCGGGGTCCTTCACTATTTATCTAGGTGGTAGATTCATGTAGCTTTAAGGATCACCTATGTAAATTTGACGATTTATAAGTGCTTTCTTGAAGCTAAATAAATACCTAAAGACATTTTGAATTTGAATTTGAATATCGCGGAATCCCTCACTGATGCGGGACCTCTACGTAATCGGCACCCCGCCTAATGGAAATCCGTTCTCAACTCCCTAGCACAAATAGTATTCCAAAACACTAAATATTATCTTTTTTTAATTACAGAGAGCAGATTATGATGACGAAAATGATTCCGACAGAGATTGAACACACAATATTCTATAATACAAATTACAACGCGTTTATCCGAAACTGGTTATGATCTTGATTAATTATTACTAGATAAGTTGAAAGGCAAATAAACGTAGTACTGATCAGCACTTCAATGATTTTTATTTAACCCTATCTTCCTTGAACAAACCCTAAAATACTAATATTCTGTAAATATTTACCTGTTCGTTATTAATATCGACCATAAAACGGAAAAAAAATCACGTTTGTTGTATAGGAGCCCCTCTTTAATATTCGTTTTATTAGGTTTTTAGTATTTGCTATTATAGCGGCAACAGAAATACATAATTTGAAAAATTTCAAGTGTCTGGCTATCGCGGTTCATGAGATACAGCCTAGTAACAGACAGACGGACAGCGGAGTCTAAGTAATACCTACCTAGGGTCCCGTTTTTACCCTTCGGGTACGAAACCCTAACAAGGATCCTAAATTGTGGTTTTTATGAGAAATTCAAATTGCGAGCGCTTATGGCATATGTCTCTTATTTATTCAAAGTCAAAGTCTAAGTCAAAATATTCTTTATTTATAAGTATATGTTTCAAAGAAACACTTATAAATCGTCAAAAACAGTTAAAAGAGATATGATTCTACCACCGGTTCGGAATGTTGCATCTACCGAGAAGAATCCGGCAAAAAACTCCTCTTTTCAACAACAGTATTAACAAAGTTGTAAGAATAATATTTAACTTTGAACCATGTTTCAAAGTGGGCCTGGTGTGAAATAAGAAAATAATAAAAATATGACCCGACCAGAGCAGATATTTGTAATATTATACTGTAAAGTATTAATAAGTAGGATAACTGTAACCATCTTTTGGGAGATCGCACTTTTTTACATGAAACTAAACCATTATATATTATAATTAGGTATAAGTGCTCTACAAATGCTATAATATGAAAAGGTATAATTAATAAAAAACGTCACATTTTTTCTAAAATAAACATTTGAAGAAAGAAAAACCCATTGAAGAGTAAAAATATATTTAATGAATAAATGTTGTCTCATTTTGGTCTGGGACCTAACAAGGATGTGCCACCTGTGGTTCTTGCCTAGCATGTCGTAAAAAGCGACTAAGGTTTTGGTTAAGTGATTGTATAGGCGACAAGCTAGCCACTTGTGACTGCTTTTTCACAATTTTCCATTTAATGTGGTTAGAGTTGACTGTTGACAGTTGACTCTGCCTGCCCCTTCGGAGATTATGGGCGTAATGTTATGTTCACTGGTTTTATTATTAATAGGTACGCTATTCTGACCCAGTACGCCATTAATTGTAAAATCTAATTTCAAATTTGGGCCCGGTACATCTGCACCTACACATACCATTAACCAATATTAAATGTAGAGTAATACTTGTATAGTATGTGGATAAATACAATCTTAAATTCAAATCACGCGGGCATTTAACTAAATATATTTCACTCATTGGAAATATACATAAAGTGTACTCAACTAATACAAATAAAAACCGGTCCAATTTATAATATACCGATTAGTATGAAACCAATACATATAAATAAAAACCGGTACAAATTTATGATATAGGTACCGGTTAGTCAAACACTTAACCATTGACATTTCATTCTATTAAAAAAACAAATTGTCAATGTCACTTGGCAAAACGCTGATCTATGCCTGTGTTCGCAATTCTTATTTGTTTCGATATTTTATTCGCATATTTAAAGGAGAAATTGAATTGAAATCAATAATAAACATGTCTGCAACGATTGATCAAAAAGCATACCTCCAAAAATATATCGGCGGGCCTTCGAAAGATAAAAAGAAAAAGAAGAAAAAAGCTCCTAAAGGAACGGGGTATGTTTCGCTTATTTGTTACCGTTTACTCTTAATACAATTGAAGCCATAGATATTCTGAGCAACCCAATACATCCTAAATGTACCTATATATAACATTATTGAGATATCAAACTATTACATACAGATATCATCAGCAAATAACAATGTATATTTTGTACCTAGAAACTGAATTTTGTTCAATACTATCTCCTATACGTTCCAACGTTATATTATTCTTCGTCTCTTTTGAGACACTGGTAAGGTGGATGTGAGAATAATGCTTTAACAAACTCTTTAAGTAATTGATACGCTAAGTTGTGGTAACTTGATAAATAAGTAAGGTTAGACAAAATAATTGTTTATATTTGCAAACATATCCCCTAAGGTAAGTATACTTTCAGATTGGTATCTTTGATATAGACTTAAAACCAGGGGCGTAGCTACCGCCGTATCTGCCATATCAATTATAAGGGGCCCCCGAAGTGCGTAAGCAAAAATTAATAAAAACTTCAAAATTAATAAATCAGTTTGCCGAAAAAAGGCAAGGAGAGTGTATATTTATTTTGAATTTGAATTGTTCGTTAAACATTTTGAAATAAGTCACAGATAGATAATTACTATGAATAAATATTTCTATTAATTTTATGCAAATATTTTTTTTTCTTTTGTTAGAAATCTTCACCCTTCATAAGGGCCCCAAAAAAAAAAATATACGGGGCCCCGCCAAGGCACGCTACGCCACTGCTTAAAACTAAACTAACTTCAAGCCAATTCCGTAACAGGGTAGGCAGAGAGAACTGAATGCCATATGAGAATCCTTGATATGCATATAAAATTTAATACACATGAGTTAGTAACAATATTCAATTCTACTAACTAGGTACCTTATAACAAAATTGAGCTGTTCATTCAAATACAGATATTGCTTAAAACAACCCTGTTTTTCACATCGCATAACTTTGTTTCAGATTCAAAATAATAGATGACGATTTGGACCTGAGCAAATTACGGCCCCTGGACGGAGATGAACTTGATATTTTAGATGAAGGTGAAGATGGCCCGCAGGTGGCTGGGATCATTGACGAGCGACCGGAGGAAGTCAAGAAACTGGAGCAGTTTAAAACTAGCTCCAAGTGGAGAGTGGTCACTCAAGTATGTTCTTCAACCAGGAAATATAAAAAAAATCTGCACCAAATATAGTTTTTGTAAAAAATTAAAAAAAGACTGAACTGCATTTGGAAATTGTCATTGTAATATTGTGTAGTAAAGGTGTTGCTATAAAGGAATTAACTGGCTCAATGGTGCATTCGGTAGTGACCCTGGATTTTAATATGGTTCATGAAATTTTGATTTATTATGTAATATTATGTATTTCTACCTTTCAGGATGACGGCTTTAACAGTAAACTACAAATACAGGAAATCAAAAAGGATATTAAGGAAGTGGAAAAAGAGAATGAATTAGTCTTTGGTAAAATGTACAGTGACTCGGAAGATGAAAAAAAAGATGACAATAATGATTCTGATCTCTCCCCGCCTAGGTCACGGCCTAATGATAGGGCTATCAGTAAAGACTCAAAAAAGAAACAGCAAAATGACAGTGACAGTGATTTCAGTCCTCCTAGAAAAGGCAGAAGATCACCGCCGAGAAAAAAGAGAGAAGAATCACCACCAAAAAAACAGAGAGAAAAACAAAGAAGAGATTCGCCATCAAAGAGGAAGACAGATCATAATTATGACACCTATTTATCACCACCGAGAAAAGTCGATAGTGATAAAAAAGAGAGAGTGAGAAAACCATCGCGATGGGGTGCTCCTGAAGAGCCAAGACAGCGGTCTCAATCACAGTCCCCAAAGAGGTCTAGGAAACGTGACGAAGCTCGGAAATCGAGAAGAGATTCCTCAGATTCTGATATTTCGCCACCGAGAAAAGTACATAAAGAGCAAAGAGAGGATTCGTCACAAAGAAGAAAGAAATCTCCAGTCAGTAGAAGAAAGTCGAGTGAGTCAGATTTGTCGCCACCTCGGAAGAGAAAACAGTCTCCATACAGAAATAATGACAAAAGAAAAGAGGACAAACATAGAAATGACAGAAATAGAGACGTAAGAAAAGACAATTCGCAGAAAGATAGACTTCAGTCGCCAGATTCGGATCTGTCACCTCCTAGAAAGAGTAGGAGAAAATCTGAATCACCACCAAGAAAATCAAAGCAGGGAGATAAAAGGAAATATAGGGATAGCAGTTCAGATCTGTCGCCACCAAGAAAAGATAGGAAAAATGCTGAAAATGAGAGGAACTACAAAAGGAGTGATGACAGTCCACCACCGAGTAATAAGAAGATGGAACGAACTCTGGATGGGAAGATGGCTGGTCTCCAAAATGCTAAGCAATTGAGAGACGAGAATGAAGCTTTTAGGAAAAGAGAGGATGACGCTTTTAAGAGAATGGCAGATGATGTTTCTGGAAGAAATGCTAAAGCTGTCTCGAGGAAAGGTAACTCAATAGTTACCTTACCTAGGTAATATTATAATGAAAAGTCAATACTTTTCATTATAATATTCTGTTTATTATATGTGTTCATTTTTCTTTTATAAAAGACTAGTTTAGTTAGTTACCTACAATAAAGTGTTTTTTTACAATTTTTGCAGCCAAAAGAGAGACTTCAGAAGAGAGGCAGAAACTGAAAGAAAAAACTGAAAGGCAGAAAGAATTAGATGAAAAATACAAGAAATGGAGTAAAGGGTAAGACATCCTACTAATATGATAAATGCGAAGTTTGTATGTATGGATGGATGTTTGTTACTCTTTAACAAAAAATCTACTGAATGGATTTTAATGAAACTTTAGAATAATATAGCTCATACACCCGAATAACATATAGGCTATGTTTAATCGATGTACCACGCGAGCGAAGCCGCGGGAAGAAGCTAGTGTACAATGATTATTTATATTATTTTTATAGAACCCTATAGGATAGTCTCTAAGGAAAATCCGACAAGAAGTTCACTATACGGCCTGCATACGGGGAAAATACGTCTCGACATATTAAGCACATTTGTGTATTGAGCTTTACATAATCTACTTTAAATCCAAAGATACAGGCATAGCCTAGTTTGGGAACTCCTGGAAAAATAGCGATACATTTTTATTTTCTTGAAAGTTTTATTTTTTTGTTGTATATTTTCTTTGTGTTGGCAATCAAATATTTTTATTTTTATTGTTTTTTTTTATTCACCATATTCCATAACTCGTCCTTCCAGATTGAAACAGATCGAAGCGGAGTCGGAGCGTATGGCGCATTTCGCCCACGAAGCGGCGAAGCCCCTCGCCCGGTCGCGAGACGACAAGGACCTGGAGCGCTCACTGCGGCAGGTGGAGCGCGAGGGAGACCCCATGCTGGCGTACATCAGGGACAAGAAGCGCGAGAGGGGCGAGCTGGGGCCAGGTGAGATATAGCACCTTTAATAGTGTTGGTACGACCCTGAAAATTAGGCAGAATCACGGTCCTTCACCCACTAAACGGCGAAGCACCTTGCCGAGTCTAGGGCTGATAAGGACCTGGACTGAGAAGGGAACCCCATGCTCGCGTAAATCAGGCACAAGAGGCGCAAGATGGGCGAGTTGGGACCAAGTCGGATGAGGCCCGTTGGTCGAGCGGTTAGAGACCCTGACCACGAAACCAAGGGTCGCGGGTTCGAATCCCGCTAGGGGTTTGCCCACGAACATTTGTGTTTCGTGATGAACACGGACATTTTTACTCGAGTCATCGCTGTTCATAAACGTATTTAAGTATGTATATCCGTTCACCTAGTACGCATAGCACAAGCATAAGCTTAGTTTGGAACTAGAGAATTAGTGTGTCAGTCTGGAGAATTTATTATTTATTTTAAAAGTTATGTTGAATAAATGTTAATAATAATAAGTAGAGTAATAATATACTACGTACAAGTGAAGGCATAAATATCTGCCTACATCATACATAAGACATACAAAAGAAGAAAGAAAAATGTTGTGCGTCTATAGTCAGTTTTTTGTACCGTGTGTGACATTTAGCGAAAAATTTAATATAATTTGTTTTCTTCCTCAACAGAGAAACCCACATACAAAGGCAACTTCCCGCCCAACCGGTTCAACATCCGGCCGGGCTACCGCTGGGACGGGGTAGACCGCTCCAACGGGTACGAGCGCAAGTACTTTGAGAGCCAGAGCAAGCGGAAGGCGCAAGAGGAAGAGGCCTACAAGTGGAGCACTGAAGACCTGTAAAGTGGTCCCCACAGTTATCCGTCTTAAGGCGAGTCTCCACCGGACAAAAGTTAGCACCTTTGTGCTGGCAACACATGTTGGTGATAAATGTTTCTGTAAAGGCGAGTCTACACCTAAAAAAAGTTGTCAACTTTTGTTCGGTGGAGACTCGCCTTAACACGTTCAGTGCCACCGGCTCGCCCAGAAAGTTCACGTAAATCAATTTCAGTGCCGACTCGCTCAATCAATCGAGTTCAATTTCTTTCGCTAAATGTAGGTGCCATCCGAAAAGACTTCATGAAAATCGTGGTGACAGTGAATGGAAGCCTTGGGCATGTTAGGATATTAATGTTTTACGATAATAAATATTAGTGTTCTATTGGTATTGGGACTTCAATTGCCGGGCCCTGGGAGCGTGCCCAGTGGGAAAGAGGGCCCCTGAAATCTGTATTAGCATGGATTACAATCTAGAGTGTCAGGGTGTCTACACTCTGGAGAGTCAGGGAAAAGTTGTAATTTTACACAGCTTGCATATCAAATTAATTTTGATTTATGTAAGATTAGACTCGACATAAACTGCTTATTGCAGAAAATAAAATAAAAATAATTTACTCTTAGAAGAACAACTCTCGTCCTTCAATGCGAGATTGCTAGGTGCGCAACCCTACTTGATCAGGGAATTAAAAAAAATGTCCTGGATTTTTTGCGAAGTTTATCTCCAAAATATTTGCGTACAATCTGGAGTGGTAACTTACAAAAATAAGAGCTACCGCCTTATCTCACCAGTTGGCGCCACTAGCAAATAAGTACAGTTCTGTCACTGTCTAATTTATTTTTAAGCTTGTGTTTGGTACAGGTACTTAACAAATTGATCTGTGTTAGAGATGAACAACCTTATTCCAATAAATGAGTTAACCAGTCTAAATATTAACAATTTCTAAATTCTCACCACTATTTTATTTGATTTACAGCGACTATACAAATTGTTCTGCTAATATTTAGACTAGGTTTTAACCCAGTCTTAACGTAATTTATGTAAATAAGTGAGAATGAATTAAACAGGTCGTTTATATTATGTTCAGTTGTTAATGTAAATCTTAACTAATTATAGTTTTTATAGAATACATGTATTTTAGCACAAACGTGTTTGTTTTATTTAATTGAACTGGTATGCAGAATGGTTAGGGCGACTACACCGAGTCCGCCCAATCGTTATGCACCTCGCAGAAAAAAGATCGCAGAAGAGAGTGCGGTAGCGAAGTATAGCAATATACAGTAAATAATACTCCCATTTATGAAAAAAATTGATGAAACTAAATAGATTCACATACCTGTTTATACCCGTCAACCTAGTTAAAAATATTGATACTACATACCTCTAGAGAAATAATATTTCTCTATGTATCGGGAATAACCGAAACAGATGGGATATCTAATAGACTACAAGTAGGCCAGCCGCTTGCAAACCTTCGTGGTAATAATCTGGCTCGATGGCGCATTTGGTAGTGACCCTGCCCTATGCACCAAGAGTTGTGGGTTCGATCCCCATTAAGGACAAACATTCGTGTGATGAATACTTAGACGTTCTGTCTCTATCCAATATTTAAGTATATATTTGTAATAGCGCTGTTGTTTCTGATATCCGTAACACAAGTGCTTAAGCTACTTACCTCGGAGTCAGATCGATGAGATCGATGTGTGATGTAGTCTGATATTAAAAATAAATACCGTAAGTTCTCACACCATATACAAGTTTGTTTAAAAATGTGGCTTAAAATAAAACAAGGTAATAAATTGAAAAACGTATATTTCAATAAGATTCATCATAACAGAGAGTAGGCAATATTTAAATCTCTATTTCAAGTACGTAAAGTCACATCAGAACTGATATTTGATAGTAAATTAATAAACCTGGTTGCGATCAAGCTGGATAAACTAAATCGTGACTAATTGTAGCTCAGAACGAAACCAAGAATAGTAAACTTTGTCGGTACACGACATAATCGGTAAATGCGGATAACGAATTTAGTTAGACTAGTGATGTGCCGGATATCCGGGGCAGAACGATTTGTATTCATTCGTATTTGTTAAACATGCGTAAGAATGCGCTACGCAAAATACGCCAACTCTTCTTTTCTTTCCTCTTCTCATTCTATTCCTGCGCCAATGGTGATTAGCGGCGGGTGGTGCTCCCGCCAATCTAACAACGCCCATAAACACATAAACCGAGTTACCTTGGCTAACATTTTTAGAAAACCCTTTTAATCACGCACTTCCGCCTTGTCACATTCATTTTGACGGTGACTGTACTTATTATATTAATCTGCTATTAAAATTGAAATTTGCTTGAGATCACGACCTTTAACTCAATGTTATCACTCTGGTTGCGGTATGTACTTAATAAATAAAGAATCAATAGAAACGTTAGGAAGTTTCACTATTACCGAATTTGTTCTTTCAAGTATTCAGCACACAAATATGCTAATTATTCAAAATTCAAAAATGGTACTTTAAATGGTAAGAAAAAAGGCTGCCATTAAATTGTTTTAAGGCTAGAACATAAATTCACACACACCGTTGAATGAGGGTTTTTAAAAAAACAAAAAACCGCCAGGTTGTGGTATTATCACTGTCACTATTGGCTCTTTGTTAACAGGATGTTAGTTTATTCTGAAAACCTACCAATGAGGAGGGTGACAAGACCGTACGTCACAGTTACGCCATCTTTTGGATGTTTTATTTCAAAAAACCCTCATTGACTTCTCACAATGTTAAAATTTCACGCAAAACACTTAAATGGAAGAACCACATAAAAATATAGAATTCACTCAAGTCCCATTTCCATTAATTCTGTATTTCTTGGATTAATTAGAAAAAAATCTTTACTATCAAGTTTCAAAAAAAACTTTTTCATAAGTACATAGGTTTAATATAAATAGATGCATCAACAACACGTATTTAATTACGCTCATAAATCTATTACATGATTAGTAAATAATTAATTACTATTTGACTTGTACGGAAATTACTATGATTGCTTATAATGATGGCATGTTTTCATTATAATAATAATAATTTAGCTAGATACACAACAAAACATGACAAAATAATAATTATTATTATAATAAATAAATAACAGGGAATTGGATCATACAATAATAATAAATACCGTTATATTGAAGATACAATATATGTACGTACATACATAATTAATTTGTTTTTCTAGCCAATCGTTTACATATTTCAGTTTGAAATTTATTTAGTATTGACACTCGCTAAATGATATTGTATTAAAGGGGATAAATAGGGTTAAATGATTATACAAAAGGGGAGATTT